>CM075291.1:2028841-2337200 GCA_037672795.1 Lagerstroemia speciosa
GGCTATAAACTTTGTGTCTGTATATGCAGGGCAAGATTAGAGAGTTGATGGAGAAAGCTTTCTGGGATGGTGTAATCGAATCTATGGAAGGGGATGAGCCCCATATGATCGGGTGGTTCAACTGATGAAGGAGGTGAGGGATGAGATTTGTGAAATTGCTCCTGAAAGCTGGAAAGGAGAGATCATTGAAACAATTGATTTAGACATTCTAACACAGGTAGGTTTACTGCTTCAGTTGTCAGCAAGGAACTTAGTATGTATCAGTAAAATTTTCATCCTTATGATGGCTTTCATCTGTAATTAGGTCTTGAAGTCGGGTAATTTGGATGTTGATTACCTGTGAGGATCCTCGAATTTGCTTTAGGCATTTTGCGGAAGCTTTCTTCTCCATCAAATGATTATGAAATGAAGACCAGCCACCAGCAGTTAATTAAAGAGCTCTCTCATATATGCGAGGCCAAGGATACTCTCAAAATCCGCATGCGATTGCTATGGTCAAGGGTCTCCGTTTTGTGTTGGAGCAGATACAGGTTCCTTTCTTTTCTCTTCCTTTTGACTACAAAATAGCAATTCGCTAATTGTATTTTCTGTCATCTTTTGCAGCTTTCAAGCAAATATGCTTTACTGATTTAAAAGAAAATAAGTGTGTTTAATGTTCAATTAATTGTTGGTTTCTTGTGTTTGATTTTACCACTTATTTTTGTTATACATAATTCATGTGAAGATGGTTCCATTATTGCAGGCACTGAAAAGCGAGATCAGCAGGGCTCGTATTAGACTCATGGAGCCTATGTTGAAGGGGCCATCCGGAATTGAATATCTAAGAAATGCTTTTTCTAATCGTTTTGGATATCCCTCTGATGCTCCAACAAGTCTTCCCCTGACATCTCAGTGGCTATCCTCTGTCAAGAGTGGCATTGATCAGGAGTGGAGTGAACACACAACTTCTCTTTCATCACTAGCAAGCCAAGAGAGTTCATCTCTGGGCTTTCTTCCTTCTGCAGTCTTAGGACAGGTGGAAGTTTTCTTGTTGAAAGTAATACTTCTTCTGGTGCTTCCTCGAATGATAAGGGTACAGCGTACAGGAATCTATTTGCTTTTTTGTTTGAGCTGAAATGGGTTTTAAGTGACAAGGACTGCCTGATCATTGCATTACCTCATCGCTCTCGTTTTCTTGTCCAGGCAATGGACTGCAAGAATGCAAGGGTGAAAGAGTTGATTTGTTGGTGAGAATTGGGCTGCTTAAGTTGGTCTGCAGGGTATCTGGTCTGACACATGAGACACTACCAGAAACTTTCATGCTTAGCCTCCCTAGGCTAAGAGCTGTCCAGTCTCAGATACAGAAGATCATTGTGATCTCTACAAGGTACTTGCATCTCCTCTGTCTCTTTCACGCACGGCAATTCAATGTCTAATGTCTCTCTCACGCACGGCAATTCAATGTCTAAATACCGATCCTGTTAAGTGTTTCAACTTGTGTGTGGTGCAGCATTCTTGTGTGCCGGCAAACACTTCTCAGCGAGCGAGTGGTGAGTAGCTCTGCGGACATGGAGAATGTCTTATCCAACTCCATTCAGCGACTTGCAGAGCTCTTAGATCGAGCTGAAAATGCAGGAATGGAAGAAATAGTAGACATACTAAGTGAGTTCCCGGCCGCTGGTGGGAAAACCACCGATGCAGAGAGTCGGCAATCGAGAAAGGCAGTCATGGGCAGGATGCTAGCAAAGTGCTTGCAAGCTGGGGACCCCGTTTTGAGAGGGTCTCCCATGCTGTTTATCTAGGTCTGAGAGCAGTAGTTCTCGGAGGCAAATCAGTTAGCTCAAGAAAATTGACAGAGATGGAACTGAGGCCGATTGGGGCGGTTTGTAACGGCGGACAGGGTGGTGGAAGCAGCCGAGGTGTTGGGGATTGCCGCCTCAGTGTCGGTTCAGGTTCACGGGCAATGGTATGCAAGTATTGTGAATTAATAAGTTGTAAATCATTCAGTCAGTCTGTGGATAGTGTGACAATTGAAGATTGGAATAAAGTGATGTCTGTAAATACTGAATATTGATGGACAGTGGCCCTGTAGTTGTAGCTTTGTATAGCTTTGAGTGGCTTTTTAACACAAGTGTCTGCTGGGGTGTAACCGTGTAAGCCAAAAAAAAAAAGGTTAAAAAACCTACCCTAACCAAGTTTGTGTACGAAGACTGGGGCCCTCAGTCACTTGTAGTCCAGCATCAATTGTTGATACGACCTCTGAAGGGAAGGAATATCGATGGAATAGGAATACGAGATAGAGATCAGAGGGAAGGTAAGTTGGTTATAACCGTTCCGTTTAACGACGACCGATGGACTTGACAACCCGGCAGTATCCCATTTATTCCATATTTGCAAATGTCTCCCCTTGTCTTTTGAACGTTCTACACACGCAAGTCCTCTTACTACTGAAAAGATCCTCCCAGTTCTTAATACGCCTTGGCATTCCGGTCCTTGATCCCTACCAATCATCCGAGCCGATGCTGAGTTTCTGCACCTTCCTGGTCGGCCTTTGTGTTTCCGAGTTGCCGAGAGGTTTAAGGAAACAAGGAACTGTGGTGCGACTCCAGTTGTGTCGCATGAACTTCAGAAAGATTACCACAAGTATGACTATCCATTTCTGTCAACTACTCTAACCAAACCCACTAGAATACAATCCCAGATCGATGATCAGTCAATCGATTCTTCTGTCTTGCAGGGAGGAATGCATCTACACAGATCAACCCTCCATGCTTCTGATCTTCTTCAATTCTATAACTCACCTTAGCATGTCTCCGGGGAGCAACCGGGGCCCGCTCAATGCCGGTGAGATGCTGAAAGTGCTTCTGTCCCGAAAAAGGGAAGGTGCCCGAGCGGGGCCGGCCTATCTGGAACCGGTGGGACTTCAATGTCTCCCTCCAACATCTTCAGGGCATCCATAATGGTCGGCCTCAGAGCCACCATCACATGGGAGCATAAGATCCCAACAAGAATGAACCTCTCCATTATGCTCTTCGGGTTAGAGTTCACAGACTCCTCCCCATCTCTCCACAGCAAAGGGTCAAAGGCCTGCTCGATCCTCCCAGCCTTCACAAGCGACCAGACCCAATCGGTGATCAGCAGAGCCCGAGGTGAACCTGAAGAGGACAGGTCGAGGGCTTTCCTCCCGCACATTATCTCCAGAACCACCACCCCGAAGCTGTACACGTCGCTCTTCTCAGTCAGCTGTCCGTAGAGAGCGTACTCGGGGGCCAGGTACCCGTGGGTCCCGGCGACCCGAGTGGTCAGATGAGACTGCCCTTCCCTGCTCTGCTTGGCGAGCCCAAAGTCGGCCACTCTCGCTCTCATGTCTGCATCGAGTAGAATGTTGGTTGCCTTGATGTCTCGGTGGTAAATCGCGGGCTTCACTCCGTAGTGCAAGTAAGCTAGCCCCTTTGCCACGTCCAAGATAATACTCTTCCTCTGGGGCCATGTTAGAGCCTTTCTGTTCATGTTCTGGTCATTGTTGGATGGAGGGAAGAGATGGTCGTCGAGATTTCCATTTGGCATGTAATGGTAGACGAGATACCGCTGCCCATTCCTCTCGTCGTAAACATCTTCATCTCCATCAACCACACAGCATCCTCTGAGAGGGACGAGGTTCCGATGCTTTAAATTGCTAATGATCTCGACCTCGTTGCAGAACTCCGCATCCCCTTGAAAATCTGACTCGATGATCTTCTTGACTGCAACTTCAGTACCGTCCTGCAGAACCCCCCTGTAGACCAGCCCGAACCCACCCCGCCCAATGAAATTCTTCTGTGAGAAATTGTCCGTGGCCTTCTCAAGATCGCCAATCTTGAACCAGATTGACCCTGTATTGGGCCTCAGCCTCGACCTGGACCCTGACGCCTCCAAGTCGACCCCAAACCCATAGTTAGATCCCCGAACCTTTCCCCCCATCCTCCTCTTCCTCCACTTTTGTTTATACCAGAAGTACACCCCAAGCAAACAACACATCACTAGCACAGCAACACCCGCCCCAGTCAACCCGAACACAAGGTTCGAGTGCTGGTTATTCGATGAGCTTGTGGGCGAATCTATTGGGATGCTTAATATACAATTCATGGCACCATTACTCTCAGGCCCAAGGGAATTGATAATTCCAGCAGCATAGAGAATGGTGGAGTACCAGCAATCAGTGGTGTGAGAGCTGTTACCATCGAGCTCGGTGAGCTGGGCCTGGATCTTGAACCCGGCTGCCACACAGGCATCGCAGCTGGTTAGTTCGGTGAGGTCGGGTCTGCAGGACGAGTCGAGTTGGGTGGAATTTCCAAGCCGTGCCTTCCAGTCTCCAGTCGTCTTAATCCCTGCACACATGCTGTCAGAGATCACAAAACGTTCAGGAGCGAAGCAGGATGAGACGAGGCTGCCAGGCAGGGACAGGGAATCGAGCTTCGACTGGAAATCGTCAAGGCAGGAGATGGAGGTGTTGAGGTCTGGTAGCTGGAAGAGGGAGGTCTCCTTCAGCCTCCAGGAGAAGGCGATTCCGATCAGGGACAGGAGAGTTTGGCAGCAGAGAGTGTTGTTCTCGGCAACCGGAGCTGCAGAAGGTGTCCTGGGTGCTTCACAGCCAGAGCGGTTCCAAGGGACTCTGAGGACATAACTGAGGTCCAAGGGGCATATGGTTCCCGCGGCCGATGTGTTGGTGGTGGCGGCCGTTGTGGAGGTTACACCGATGGAGAGCACGGACAAGACTGCCACTGTGAGGAAGAGCAGGAGGATTTTCATGGCGGCCGCCCCTGGCTGCTCTGCTCTTCTTCTCCTCCTTGATTTTCTGGGGAAGGTGGTCGTTGGGTCTTGCTCTCTTCAGATCATAAAAGAGAAGAAATGACATCCTAAACATAGAAAATTTGAACAGAGGGAGAGGTTCGAGGATGTTTCTGAGGGAGGTATCCAAGATGATGATTAAGCAAACCGTTTTTGGTCAAAGCATTCCCTCTTGTCCTGTCTACTATGGCGGCCGGCGGCTGCCACAGGGGAGTGGCGGCTCATTACTCAAAAAGAAAATATGCCTTTTTTTTTTTTTTTTACTTCGTCACTTTCTCTTCTTTATACATAAAAAGACATATTCTAAAGAAAGTAAAAAGAAAGAGATAAAAGTGGAATGGAAAGTCTTACAAGTGATATCAAATCTAGAATTTTTAAGTTACATGGAAAAATTGTACCAACTGTACTAATCTAACAAGAGGGGCAACTGTAACTGCAAGGCAAGTGCTACCCACAGCCTATAATTGATTGAACTTTATAAAAAGGCAAATATTAGTTAGCATGAAAGTGGCATACAAATGAGAAACTGATCGTGGACATCACTCGTAACATTGACTTCCAAGTGCACATGCTGTGCTTTTTCATTAAGCTTGACCAAAAATCTGTTCTCTCTCCACTCCTCCCTCCCCTGCCGTTCTCCCCTTTTACAACTTCTCCTCGAGGAGCCCGCCAGATACAGAAGTTCGTCTTTAACCCATATCGCATATTCCACATCTTTACAAGTCGCAGTCGGAATGATACCTTGACCCGTTTCCCCCCGTTGATTGCTGCAAAGTCAATCGTTGCCCTCTCCCCTCTATCGCACATCCTCGCCTGTATTACTTTCCTGCCTAGGAGGTGGCTCGGGGAAGACTTGGCCTTGATCTCTAGTGTCTCTGAACATGGAAAATATTGAGTTGAGGCCTTCAGTGGACGCCCCGCCCAGTATCCACAACAGGAGGGAGCCAAATGAGCTCATGGCCCCAGGATTAGCGCCTGCCTCTGGCTGCTGGACTCGATCGTGATTGTCACCATCCAACTGCCCCCCGACTCCGAAACTGTCATCGGGTCCACCGGGCTGCTCTGCCTGATTCGGGCCAGGCCTCGAGTCTGGACTGCTGGGGCTGGGATTCCTCGTGTTCACTCTCGTGATATGGAATGTTGATGCAAGGAAAGTGGACGAGGTGATGTGGAAGTCCGGGTGCTGTTGGAGCTGTGAGCGGCGGTTCTGCATGAACCGCTGAAGGGCTGGGACCTGCAGTAGAATGAAAATTTTCCTCAGTGAATAAGGCTTCTCAAACAATTTGCTTATTGGTTTTTCAGAGAACAAAGACGAATCCTAGTGTTCACACCGAAATCACACTAGCTAGAGTGCGACTTCACCCACTTTTCCTTGTTTTCCAAGTGTTTCGAAAGAAATGAATAAAGAATACGCTGATTACCTCAAATCGATTCCAGAAGTATAGGATGAGATGTTGCATGAATGCTGCAGTTGTAGAGAGTGCCAAGTATGAAAACCCTGAAAGAGATAGAAACTCATCAATCATCTTGATCACTTCCATCAAGTACTCCGATAATAGCTGGTGCAGGTTAAAAGGGCAGCATACCATAAGCATACGAGAAGAAGTAAATGTGAAAAACCAGAAAATAAAGCAGAAAGAACCGAGGGAAGAACTTCATCGATATTGGTGTTCGGACACTGCAAGACAACCCATGCTTTGTCAGATAAATATTAAACATAAAGAGCTGGCTCAAAAGACATACAAGGGGGGGGAGAGAGACCTTATGAGCGTGAAAAGTTCACATAGCCACACAAGAATCAGGACCATGAAAGCCAACAGCTGATCATCATAGAACTCAAATAGGAAAAATAGGATACCAATCATAATCTGCAAATTTTCACAAAATATATGAATATGATTTAGTTTAGCGGTGGGAGGACATTAATGGGATGGAGGTAAATAACTTCAAAAATACTTATCACTAAGCAGTAGAGCTTACCGGAACAAACACAAGTGACTCAATGACATGGACAAAGATCAGCTGGAATGTTGGAAGTTCATGTCTTGCATGATGTTGAAGTTGAACTGCAAGTATCCAGAATTTCTTTCAACAAAAAAAAAAAAAAGAAGGAATTTATGGTAATGAAGGATAAACTCATGCATCAACACTGAACAAATTAAAGGTTTAATATACAGGAACCTGTGAACTTTAGCATTCGAGTCTGGGTCTCTCTTAGTGTGAATGACACGGACATTGTGGTTGTGAAGAAAACAAACAGCGACATCATAAGTACTCCACATTTTGTCACAAAGTAGTCTGCAAGATAGGCTAGTTAAATTAACAATTTGCCCTCTCATAATGGCACCCATGCAAAAGTGTACTCAAAGTGACAAAAGGTTTGAGATCGCAAACCAACATAAAAAAATATAGCTTGATTCATGGGTATCTGATCCTGAGCCACTATGTTATTCACAGTATTTCATGCCAGATAACTGCAAATTTTACATAGAAGTAAGTCAACTGACCTCCAAAGTTTGCAGGACCTTCAGGTGGTTCGTGTGCATAGCTAAGATTGTAGATCTCCTTTGTCTGATAATTATACAAGTAACCTACAGGGAAGATGGTCAATTTGGTGAGAAGTATCAATTACAACATCACAACGGAGAACCCAGAATTATATCCAGGAAACAACAATTGATGCTATGCATCTAAATCTTCTGTTGTTTTTAAAACAACACTAATTTCTATAATATGGGAAGCATTTTTTCCTTTGTATCTAAACTGTACCCTAATGCATGAGAAAATGCAGAGAAAGGTTGTACTCAAGGGCGTGAAGGTTTCACAATTAGCTCTAAGAAGATAATAACCATGACCATATTGGCTAAGAACACCAACTGACACACGATTGCAAAGACAGCACCTCTTCTTGTAGCTTATGCAAAATTATTACCTCGGCCAGGTGAATTCAGCAAACTGTTCATCAAAATAGTATCGTATCCAACAAATCTGTTTATGATAAGTTGCTGCCACCTGTAATAGGCCGAAAGAGTATCAGGATCAGCTCTTTAAATTTAAAAGGAAAAAAAAAAAGAAAGAAAAAACATAAAACATACTCCGCCATATTCAACAGAGAATTTATTGATGGGAGTAAAGAGGTCAATCAGCGCAAGGGGAAAATCTTAAAATTTTTGTGAAAGTGAGGCACCCACAAAAAATTGCTTTCTCAACCAGTCAAAAGCTCCATAGTCATACCCAGACAGGACCGGAATGTTCCATGAGGACTGAGCAAACAATCTAATTACACAAATTGCTTGTTACGATTCCTTTACCTTGCAGTCGCACAAAACCATACTGCTAATATAGGCACATGTCTAAATCTAATGCGCCTCACCCGCTAATGAAGTGGTTTTAAGTTCCTATAGAGTAGAAAAAACTTTTGTTCATTACATCACCATTCCCAATATAATGCAGTGAGTGCAGTAGATATAACCATATAACTGGCATAAGAATCCCAGCATATTGACTGAAATATATGAGACACTTGCAGATAGCAAAGCCTAGCGAATCTATGGAAAAAGGAGAGGCAACTAAAAAGTTGCCCACTAAAAACTAAAGCATGACAAGCAAAAGCTCAATCATTTGAGGAATATGACCTGTTTCCAAAGCAAGGATGCCAGGCTGAAATGCTAATATTTATGGTATGTATATTGTGCCGAGATTTGGATGCTTCTGGCAGTAGGAAATAACTCTGTAAAAGAAACAGTTTTTGGTGCAATATAATGTAAATACTGCAAGTGACAAGATATAATGAAAACTTGGGATCCTAATAGTAAAAAAGAGAATTCAGATATGTCAGCTAGAAAAAAAATATCTGATACAGGTGTACCTTCTCCATAGTGTATAAATAAGTTGATTCAAACACTTTACCTCTTTTCTCGAGAAATTGCACTGCAATGAATAGAAAAGGTTACATAGAGACTAAAGATCACAAAGTATCAGTAGATGATCTCATGAAGCTTTACCTTTTGGATCTATGGAGAAAGAGACAGCTCAAAATTTTCAGACAAATAACACACCTATGATAATTCTGTACAAAAATGAATTCACTTTATCGAGAAAAAAAGCGAGGAACAATATTTACTCCCAGTTATGAAACATGATTATAAATACCAAGTTTCCGTCAGAAGACTTTCCAGAGACTGCTATTCAAGAATTGTGAGGTCGATGAAAAGCACTCAGCAAATCATTCACATGACAAACTTGTTAATGCAAATGAATGTTCAGAAACGATTCATGATTCATTACCTGCATAAGAATTAAGCCGGTCCAAGGGCAGAACATGCGGCCACTTGGGTGCATCAAGATTCAAATGTACGCCAGCTATATTCTGCATAACAAGATTCAATCTCAACAACAAGAAACTGCGAGAAATGATTCCGTGCATGTTTGTTTCTTTTGTGAATGAGAGAGAAACCAAGAGAGAACCTGGACTGAAAGCAATATATTCTTTAAAATTACCATACAAAAGCGGAACCACTCCCATACCTCCAACAGGGCTTGCTGGCGACATCCATATAATGTACTTGTTAATGGCTTAATCAGATACTACCATACAACCTTTCTTGCTAGCTTTGTGAATAAAGTATTAACAGTCAACTCACCCATAACTTCCAGAAGCGCCCAGTAATTTGCTTTGCATGTCTCCATACAAAAGAGAGACGTCTATGCCACTTCCTACCAAAATGAAAAACTCCAGCTCTCAGAGTTTCCTTGGCTGATAAGACAAAGCTATAATGCAGGTCCTCCCTAGAAGCTTTTCCGACTCCTTCCTTGACAACCGGATTAGAGTTGTGACTGCTTGCTGAAGTTTCTGCTCGATATTCAACTGGATCATTAAAAATGTTCCAAAATTTCAAGAAGATTTTGCCCCTCATAGCACCTGACTAAGTCAAACTTAGCCAAGACTTTCAGTAAAAAATGTCATTCCCTATTCACCAACTGTTGGAATTTCTAACTCACCTGGTAAAGTTTGGGTATCAGGAACTTCTATCTCGTTAACAGTCATGTTCTGAAACCACAAGCCTGCACTGGTGATCTACATCATATAATAAAATTCAATGTCTTAGATGAGTGATGCCACAGGTGAAAAAGAAGATATGCTCCATCAACATTAACAGCAAATTGAATGAAGACCAAAGAAAATGACTCAACAGATTAGCCAGGAAACAGAACATAGATTGCTTGAGTCTATTTTTCAGCCCTGGGATAGGCAGAAATTGTAGGCTAGGCAAAAGCAAGCAGGCAACAGGAATTTCTGCCAGTGATTACACAATTGCTAATGTTTTCAAATAGTACAGCAGCATGCTGTAGGGAGGTACAGAGTAACAGCCAAAACAAGAATAATATTTTCTTCAACTACTTCAAGAAATGAAGAAAACATTCATCTACAATTATGTTAACTGGACAAGACAAATCTATTCCTCTCTAAGCTCCATGTTAAAAGGTAGATGAAGGCAGGCAAGCAAAGGAAAGGCTGAAATGGCAAAAAGGATTATTACCCTTAAGCGAATTAGTTGTGCATCTGCTGTCTCCACCCCAGAGAACTCACTTGAACATCCAGGCTTCAGTGTGCGTGTGAGAGAGAGAGTGAAATCAAATATAAGCAGATGATATGAAAAGATAGAAAATAGAGTGACTGGGCCATCTGTATAAAGAAGCCAAATGACAAGCTTGCCTATTTATTATCTTTCTACATGCTCCTTTTCAAGCTCAGGCATTTCTCTAAAGTGATAAATTGCCCAAGCCATAAGTCAAAGTTCTCTTAGTGACCCAAATTCATATAAAATATTCCAGGAACCGAAATCATCATACTCAAGGATATAACTAAAAGGTATTGAGAGGCAGCCACACCTTCCCATTGACATCTATCATCTTTTGATTGTCACTCAAGGTCCATTCACTAGTATCCATCTGCTACACTCTCTCAAGCTCGACATTTAAACTACTTCATCCTCCCCCAGTTTGCCTCAATTCAAAATACATGCTACTTCCAGCGCCTTGAATTGTTAATTCCTTCCTAAATTCACTCAACCCACTATTATCCAACTGCAGATTAAACGATTCAATGGAGTAGCAAGAAGATGTTCAATCAGTGGCAACTACTTATAAGCTCGGATAGCCCCGTATATTTCTCTCAAAATTATAGAAACCGACGCATGATGCAAGAGGGTGCGACACTACAAGATTGTCACCGAAATTTAACAGGGGGAAAATTGAGGGAACCTGCTGGACATAATTGGCGTGCATGACAACGAGGATGCAAAAGAGGGTGATGGCTATGAAGAGGTAGATATACTCCAGAGCAGCCCTCAATCGAGGGGTCAGAATCTGCGAGAACCGCTCTTGGACCCTTATGAAAGTTTGCTCCGGATCCATTCCCTTCTCTCCCTTTCTCCTCCTCCACCTCCTCCTAAACAGACACGCCGAATCCCCAGCAGGGTCGGCAGGACTCCGTTGCCCTTCTTGATGGGTCTGCGAAATTGAAACCAACGGGGCGATCGTTCACAGACCTCGGGTCGGGGATGACTCGATTCCTTGACCGGGATCCAATTGAATGGAGATTGTGGGGGTTTGACGTGAGTTCAATCCAACAGTGATCCTCCAAGAACGTCACCATCAAAAGAGACGACACTGGTGGTCGGATTGGATACAGATTCTTGTTGCTTTGCTGCCTTTCCTTGTTTTGACTCTTAAACCCGCCAATTTTCCCCCAAATCCATGTCTCTCTCTCTCTCTTCCTCATCTCTCCCCTTGTCGTTACTTTTTTTTTTTTTTTTTCTGTTTTAACTTAACTAATTTAGATTAATTTATTACATCTGAATAGTCATTAGTTAACGAAAAGAAATTGAAATTTATTAGATTATAATAAAAGATCAACTAAATTTTCTTGGATTATATATACGGTTGTATTTTCAAGAAATGTAAAATAAATAGTAAATTATTGGAAAATATTTATAATTTAAGAAATTCACTTTTTTTTTTTGCTCGATAGTAATGAGGATGTATTCATTACTTAAAAACGAGTACATAGGGAAAATGCTCAAGAGATAGAAAATTACACGATCAGATTACAATGGAAGTATCCTCCGGGACTAACTATAAAGGAAGATATATGTGAAACACATCAGGAAAAACTACAGTACAGTCATAGTTAGTCAGCCGGCCACCAAAGTTCCGATCACAACCTCCTGTCGGTCTACATGGACCTCGGTAAAAACCGAGTTGGGAGGGTCCTCAAGCCATTAATCCATGTAGATCTCAGTCATCTTGTGCAGAGATGTGACAATCTCCGCACAAGAGCAAAACAAGTGGGTGGCTTGAGCCGTACTCGGGCGTTCGGCTCCTCCACGGGTTTTGTTCGGCTCAGATCTAGTCGTGGGTGAAGGCTGGATGTGGGAGGCGCCGGTGGGTGTGGCCGGATCTGGCTGAGCCGTGGCCGGATCTGGTGAAGGCAGAGGCGGAGGCGTAGGCCGGGGCGGTGGCGGTGGCGGTGGCGGAGGCGTGGGCGGGGGTGGGGGCGGGGGCGGATCTGGAAGAGGTGGGGGCATGGCCGATGGCGGAGGCGTAGGCAGGGGCGGATCTGGCAGGGGCGAGGGCGGGGGCGGAGGCATGGGCGGTGGCAGAGGCGTGGGCGGGGCGGATCTGGCGGGGACGTGGGTGGAGAAGACAGAGCTGGAGCCGAGCTAGCTGCTCACGGAGCTGCTGTGACGTGGAGGCGAGGATTAACGCACGGATTCCGTAGAAAAGGGGGGAGAGGAGACGACGAACTGCCGGGAAAACGAAAGAGGACGAACGAGCCGTCCGAGCAAAAGCCACCGACATTGGCGGTGGAGGTATATACGGCCATAGATGAGCGGGTGGTGGAGGCCGCACACCTAGGCTCGAGGGGAGGGGACCGACGCGCCCGGCCGGAGCCGGTCGCGCCGGCCAGGAAGGCTTCTGTGCTGAGGCTGGGAGGAGGGCGGAAAGGGAGAGCCGGGGGGGGGGAACTCCAGTCCTTAAGAAATTCACTGTTATGAATAAAAATTGTCAATCAAACCATGTGATTAATATTTTCTGCTGTTGATTGTAATTTTCTTTCGAATGATATTGATTGGATTTTTCATATTTTACCTACGAGCACGACACAGTGGAATTTGAATAGGGAGGACCGAATACAGAAAATATCGTGGATGAGAATCCATAATAACTTGATAAATCTTAATATTTTAAGTCAAGCGTGATAGTCAATGAAGCAGCATTCAATCCTTTCCCTAGCAATACATGCGTTGGATTTCTGTTTAGCTCTTTCTTTTCTAGCTTACTGCTCGCCCTGACTGTCGAACGATTCATCTTCAGGGAGTATAATCGACTTTCTTATCACCCCCATGACACGCAGAGATCATAGCTCAATGGTGCATGCCACTAGTCTTGAACTGGGAATTCCTGAATTTAATCCTCGCCCTTGACCGATAGTTAGATCTACACGCAAAGCTAGCTACAAAGTGTGATCAGCTTATAATGAAGAAAACTCCTTATCAACACTGATGTTCGTTAATAAATGATGAATCAACAAGCAAGTGGCAAGTTTAAGGATTAACTCGAGTGCATAACAAGCACACACTCGGCAAGTTCATGGTGCAGAATGTTCCAAATCCTCTGCCACTTACTCGAATCCATGAACAAGGAATAGTCGGCGATAGAACTTTAAGAGTAGGGTTATTCCAACTCACTCACTCACTCACTCCCTAATGGAATTTGGAGAAACCCTAGATTAGAGGGGGTTTGTACTGCACATGAAGCATCCCAATGTACTGCAGAATGGTCGGTTCCATCGCCAATTGTACTGCCCTAATTGGTGTTAAACAGATAATATTGTTTTTTATACAATTTGGTGGGGTGGGGGTGGGGTAAGTTGTAGTATGCCCAATTAATAAATTCAAATTTAAATTCTTGGGTATAAGTCAATAGGGAGATCTCAATCTCTCTCTCAATCTCCATCAAATGCCAAATCTAAGTCACGTACGTCCCTCCCACTTCCTCTCCTCCAAGTGGTTTCTCTCAGATGGGTCTCCATCGTTTTCCATCGTTGACTGTGTAAAGTTCAACCAGGAGCCGCGGCACATCCTTCTGAAAGTTGCATGATAATGGTGATGGCGATGGTGACCGTATGTATATATAAGAGCTGTAAGGTTAGGCAACTTACCCTTCCTCTCCCTCTCCCTCCACGGGTTGCGATGGATTCGCACTGGGAAAGATATCGATTGTTGCTCAAAGGCTCGAGAGTTATGCGTCGACTTAAAATACTTATAGTCAACTCTCTGAAGTATATTAAATATTTATGTTACGACCGGTCAGAACCAGCTATGAAAGAGAATATTTTCTCATCACTACAAGAAAACTGTTATTTACCGACGGACGGATCCGTCGGTAATCCGTCGGGAATCCATCGGTAAACGGCTTTCCCGACGGATTTACTGACGGATTACCGACGGATACGTGCCGTCGCGTTTTCCCTTGTCGGGATTGCCGACAAATTTAATATCGACGGGAATCCGTCGGTAAATCACTCTCCCGACGGATTTACCGATGGATAATCCATCGGTAATCCGTCGGAACTAACGACAATATATTCATAGATAATTACCGACGGCTTGCCGCTCGCGACGGATTTCCGACGGATTATCCGTCGGTAAATCCGTCGGAAAATTCCGGTGATGCATGTTACAAATATTGATATATTTTATTTTGTAACTATTTATATGTTAAATTTATCAATCATATGAATTAATAAAATATCATTAGTAGAAAATATTGAGCCAATCAAGAAAATAAATTTTATTAATTAGAAATATTTACAATTTTTATCCCGAAAAAAAACAATACAAATAACATTTCGGGGAGGTCGGTGGCGGCGAGGCTCGGGCTCGAGGGGCTGGCAGTGACAGTCAGTGGCCTCGGTGGGTCTGCTCGGGGCTTGAGGTAGCACTTGGTGAGCGCTCGAGTTGGCTCTTCATGGGTTTGGCCGGGGCTTCGGGTGACAGCTGGCGGTTCGGCGGGGTTGGCCGTGGCTCGGTGGGGCTCTTCGGAGGTCGGGGCTGGGACTTGCTGGAGGCCGGGGCTGGACTTGCTGGAGGTCGAGGCTCGGGCTCGGTGGACCTCGAGGCCGGGTTGCTCGGTGGATGGACTTGGGCGTCGGGGCTCGAGGCTCTGGCATCGAGGCTCGGACTCTGTGGCTCGCTGCTCAAACTTGGTGGATCGTGCTCGGGAGAGAAATCACCAAAGGAAATGGGAGAGGAGTGGCCGGGCTCGGGATATATATAAACAATTTTCCGACGGATTACCGATGGATATTTCCATCGGTAATCCGTCGGAAAATTGATTCGCCTACGAAAGAGCGGGAAAAAATCCCGCCAATAAAATTCAAATACCGACGGAATATCCGTCGGTAAATCCGTCGGAAAAAACATGAACACCGTCCCATAGATTCACCGACGGATTTGGCCGTCGGTAAATCACCCGCTCCATTCGCACTATAACATACCGACGGATTTACCGACGGAATACAATCCGTCGGTAATTGCCTACGGATTTACCGACGGAATAATCCGTCGGCAAACTCCCGCGCTCTTCCCGCCATGATATAATGACGGATTTACCGACGGATTGGTCCGTCGGTCATTTACCGACGGACTAATCCGTCGGTAAATCCATCGGTAAGCCTCGTTGATGCTCCCGACGGATAATCCATCGGAAATCCGTCGGAAATGCCTATGGATTGGATTCCGTCGGTAATATCCATCGGTATTTCCGATGGATTTTGTCCGACGGTTTATCCGTCGGAAATATCCGTCGGTATTTGGCAGTTTTCTTGTAGTGCATATCATGGGTATTTCTGTATCGGTAACTCTGTTAGTGCACAGTCTCTGTCTCAAAAACTCGATTAGTGAGCTCGGTATCTCGGCATTTCTGCGCAGCTATGATTGGAACTCGAGGTTCCCGACCGATCGAGGGGCTTGTGGCACTTTGATTTCCATGGGTGTGTTCTATACCAATGAACACATTTCTGTCTATATTCATATGTTGTTTATAAGGCTTCCTTCTACATGCATCTGTTTATATTACTTAACGTAGAATAGTTTCCCATTTGGTCCTGCACGAGTAGTTAGGGTTTCTGGTTTCTCCTTCATTGAAGTTTCTTTTCCTGTCTTTTCCTGTTTTGCTGGCAAATTAACAAGTCAAAGGGTTTCAGACAGAATGAAGTTAATTAACCTATGCTGTCTTAAATTAATGATGCATTCTACTATACTGTTTCCGGAGATATCCGATGATTCTTTCTCTATCCATTCTATCATATGCATATGGATTGAGATCGATTGAATTTGGAACCGAATCATGATCGTTTGCTCTCTCTTCCGCTTGTGTCAAAATTTATCTGTTCGAAGAAATTCTCCTCTTCTACCTTTTCATCAGGATATCCATGAATGTCGGAAGAGATTGACCTGTGTATTCCTACATATGTTGAATTAGCAGTTCATGTGGAAAGAAATTAGAGCAAGCTGCAAGTGGAAGTATGTCTTCCCCACCTCCGGGAATGATTCCGAACCTCGAGCAGACTTCCCCCGACCTCGATGCTTCCCTGGAAGATTTCCAGGACTTGTGGCCGCTTCTCGATGATCAAGAAAGCCTAGTCGCACAACCGGAGTCCAGCAACTTCGGCATTTACCAAACCCGTGGAAATACTTCGTTGAGTCAGGCTGCTACCTTGGACAATACTCCACTTCCGATGATGAAACGTGACCTGATCGGCACCCAGTTGGTAGAGAGACAGGATACATCACTATTACCCGAGCCAAGCACTATCAGTCGTCAAGGGCTTCTTTTCACCGATGCGCCTGTCGGGGATTTACTTAGGTGCAGTGAAGAAAATGCAGGATGTCCGGCATCGACATCTGATGCCAGAAAGGGGAAGGGGAAAGCTGTGCAGACAGTGATTAGCCCGGAGAGCGGAGAGGTCGGGGGCCGATCAAGTCCGAGAATGAGGACAGGGAGAAGGGCACGTGATCGACCGCACATGGATGGCGAAGATGGCTCAGTGGCGAAGAAGCAAGACCACAATGCGAAGGAAAGAGTGAGGAGGATGAGGCTCAATGCCTCCTACTTGGCTCTTGGCGCATTACTCCCTCACTCTAGAAGATCCAAGGTATCTTCCTCTCTGGCTTGACTGTGAAATTCGATAAGCCGACAACATGATACAATTATAGATCTTTATGTGCTGGTTGAGTGATACATTAAGTTCAAAAATTTGCAGAAGAGGAGGAGCGCGCCCATGATTATCGACAGAGTAGTGGATTACATACCCGAGCTGAAGCGAGAAATTGAAGAACTGAAGATGGAGAAGGAGAAGATGTTGGCTCAGAAAGCAGAAGCTGTTGACAATAGAATCTCCAGCAGCACTACTTCAGAGGTGGCAGCTGCTAGCAGTGACCGGCTAGAACGCTGCCCCATTACCGTCTCGGTTCATGAGGTTGGAAGCGGAGGAGAGCTGATCATACAGATCTGTATGAAGAAGAACAAGGAAGAGAGGGAGGATCACGGGCAAGGTAATGGCATTGTTTCATTGTTGTCGAACTTCGAAGCTGAAGGGCTATCGGTCTCGAGCGCTTCAACGCTCGGCGTCGGAGAGGATCGGGTCTGTTACCACCTGCAAATCCAGGTAATTACATGAAAAAGGCTCCATTAAACCACCCTCTTTCTTCAAACATGGAGCCACGGGAATGATAAATGAAGACCGTTGCTCGTAAATCGTAATTATTCACATTAATATTAAGTTGTTTTGTCAAGCAACTGGGTTATTGCAAAAAGTTGGAAAAGGAAATGGACAATTCAAGACTGGATGATCCAAAATTATTGATCTGCGGTCTTCTCTTGGACAGATGGATGGAAGTTCTCGTGGACCTGACTACGCTGCAATTCTGAAAAGAAAGGTGATTTCCTGGCTAACCGGCCCAAGCTCATCTTGATATTTCCATACACATTTTTCCCTTTTAACATTCACATAAAATGATATAGCGCCATTGTTACATAGAGAGGAAGAGGATGCTGAGGCTCAGAGGGTTCCTAGCTTTACCTCAACAGGATCGAACTAACCCCTTGTATTCGTTAATTTGTTTGTTCTTTTGCCACTGAGGGTGTATTTTTATTCATTGTGCCATCACCCAACATTTGAATAGAGAGAATATAGATGCCACTCCACTGTACTTTCATTTATGACTCGAGCAAAAGGATTCCCGATTCAAACATGTGGAGAAGTCAGAAATGACCTGTGAAATGAAGAACGATTACCAGATAAGCCAGCATGGAAGAAAGAACGAGCTAGCACCGATGTCTTAGAACAAGAAACCAAGGCACCCGTGATGCAAGAACTTCATTGGTGATGACAAGCAGATCCAAAGATTGTTAACTTCAAAGTGATAGATAAAATCTAATCAACGGCACAAGGTGCAAAAGAAATACTCAGGGTCAGATCCCCTCCATTAGTAGTTTTTTGAGAACAAAAGGTATTACCCTCTGAAAAAGGAGAAACTCATCAAGTATATTTCTGAATGCCAGTCACTGCAACAATGGAATATCAAATACAGGAAGCATGGGTGTTAAAAAAATCTTACATCAGCAATTGAAGCACCCATGTTCCGAGCAACTTCCAAGACTAGCAACCACCACGGTCCTACCTTGTGGAGGGCATGAAGCTTTCTGCACTAGCCAACAATTAAACGGAGACGTGTGATAGTAAGGAATTGTCATGAATTTATATGCTAAAGATGTCAACCACAAACTTACCGAGAATTTCATTAGAGCATCAAACAGCTTCGAAAATATTGGCGCAAAATGAGCACCCATTACCTAGGCAAATTCAGGAAGAAGATCAGATATTGCATCCCTCATCTTCTTCACTATCAGACTCTTTTGGCTGACGAGCTGATTGCTCTTGAAGCAGTTGCAAAGTTCACTCAACAATCTGCGGCGCATCTGGATTCTGGAACCAGATGATGTTAACTGTCATGTCAGATATAAGTGGGGATGCTTCAAATACTCTACAAGGTTCAATAGCAGCATATCCACACTCCTCGACAATATCAGCTATGTTGGTGCAAACTTAAGGAACAACTGCCTTGTCATCATCTTCGTTCATAGCCTTGATATAAATATTCATCACAGTACCAGCAGTCAATTCAGAACTTGTTGAAGTTATTGTCTTTAAGGGGAAAATGGAAGCTTTGATATGCTGCTCCCTTTGATGATAGGAGGGACCGACCGATGATTTCGATTACCTGCGATCCAAGGTGATGCTCTCTATGAGGGAGTCCTTGACGAGCTGCTTCATCTGCAGAGGAAGCTTGGCCTAATGGCCGGTGATCTTCTTGCGGAGGAGGACGGCGGAGAGCTGGATGACATTGGGCATCTTGGCCGTGCGGTGACCACCTGCTGATCCTTTTCCAGCTGCTGGGCGTCGTTGTCTGGCATCAGGAACTGAATAAGCAGCAGCTCCAGAGGCTGCGCCATCGCCGGGAAGAATGGGAGAGAGGGGGAGTCGCGTGTGAAGTTCTGAGGGGCAATTTGCTAGGAAGTATAAAGTTAGGGTCTGTTTACAAATATAGTGAAGTTGAAGGACCTATATGCATTTTACGGTATTTCACTTTGGTCCCTCAATTTGTACCCAGCCAGCACTTTAGTCCCTAAACTTTTTTTGCCAACAATTAGGCTCAAACATTCATGTTTTTGCCAACAAATCAGTCCGACCGTTAGTTTGCCGTTCGATGTGTCACTTACGGAGTTAGATTTATACTTTTTTATTAGCAAAACATAAAAACGATGTCGTTTTACTGAATAGAAAAATATAATGACTGTTTTATCCTTAACTATTGATCATATTTCTGACGAATTACCATTGATTTAACAACAAACTCATTGGAAATATGATCAATAGTTAAGGATAAAACAGTCATTATATTTTTCTATTTAACAAAACGATGTCATTTTAATGTTTTGCTAATAAAAAACTATAAATCTAACCCCGTAAGTGACACATCGAACGGTAAACTAACAGTCGGATTGATTTGTTGGCAAAAACATGAATGTTTGAGTCTAAGTGTTGGCAAATAAAATTTAGGGACTAAAATGCTGGTCGGGTACAAGTTGAGAGACCAAAGTGACTGTTTTCTCTTTTCTATACGTTGACGACAGACAGACGAAAGTTTGCTCCGCCCGATCTCCGGTCATTCACACGATAACCATCGAAAACTTCACGGCGCATTCGAGGCTCCGAGCGGGAACACCACCGGAGCAAGCAAACCGCGAGTCCGCAATCAGAGCGACTTCTGACATTCATCCGAGGAGCAGTTGAAGGTCGAAACCTATTTCTATCTCTATCCTTCTTCTCTCTCTTCGCGGTGGAAGATGAGGCGGCGGACTTTATATGCTTGGGGAGTGGCAGTTGCGAGCTTCGCCGTGCTGATGATCGTCACTCCGAGGATTCCTCAGTCTGAAGCATACCATGACTTCGCCGACCAGCGCGAGTTCTTCGGTAATTGGTTTTTGTTCTCGATCTCTAGGTCTCCTTGTAAATTTAGTGCAGATATCGGAGCTTAAAGTTTTGCCAGTTCTTGCGTGACGAGAGACGATTTTGGCTTGACTGAAAATCAAACTTAGGGATTCGTTTTTAGCGACTGAGGATGTACTTTCAGTCAATTCAAGTTTTAGCTGCTGTAGTAAATCGACTATCAAGGTTAGAATAAGAGGGTTAGATGCTGTTCGATTGAAAGTCGTATCTTTCAGAGAATCTCCCTCATACTTGTGTGTGGTTTGGTTTAATTAGCTTGAAGATTTTTTTACCTTTGTTCTGCTAAGCGGAGATCCTTTACATGATTCATAGATGAAGAACTTGATTCAATGTTTAACTCATCTGTTTTAACTTTTCAGGCATACCTAATTTTCTAAACGTGGTATCCAATTTCCCGTTCCTTATCGTTGGTCTCGTCGGGCTTGTACTTTGCTATTATGGAAATTATTTCAAGTTGAGGTAATGCAGTCTCCTTGCCACTTCACTGAGAGAGGAGTCTTCCCTTTCTTTGTAGCTGCTGATCCTTGTCAATGTCTTAAGTTTGCAAGGTGAGCTACTTGGCTGGACATGTTTCTTTCTTGGGGTTGCTGCTGTTGCCTTTGGTTCCTCGTACTACCATCTGAAGCCAAATGATGCCCGGCTTGTATGGGATCGGTTGCCTGTGAGTCTGACTGAGAGATAGTATATTTGCATGTATATGTCAATCTGCTGACTACAGATGTAGATTTATATGTGCTAATTCTGAAATCTGTAGATGACCATTGCATTCACTTCAATTGTGGCAATTTTCATCATCGAAAGGATTGATGAACGTAAGGGAATGATTTCAATAATACCACTACTTTTGGCTGGTGCTTTGAGCATTCTATATTGGAGGTAAGCAAACCGAGTCCAACCTCTCAAATCTAATGCCTCTCTATAATCAATATGTATCTCGAATCTTACTGTACCTCTTTGCAAAGGCATTGACCTTCCCGTCTCTCCTTGATATCCTTGGCCCTGGCTCTTTATGATCACTTTCCAGCATGAAATCATCATTTTGTATTGATTTTGCCTGGGTCTAGGGGTTAGAGAGTGAGAGAGAGGAATAAAATCCAAAGAGGGTTGTGGTCTTGGGGTAATGCTTGATGGGGTTATATCCATGGAACTCGTTGATGGGATGTCTTGTTGAGATATTATGTGAACAGATGTTTGTCGATTCCTCATCCTAGAGCAGGATTGTATTGCATCTGTTGTGAATAGAGGTTTATGGATCTGTCTGATGCCTAGCTACTCTATAGTTACCAGTGGAATTGTCTGTCATCGTGCAGGTTTTTTGATGATCTTCGCCCATATGCTGTGGTCCAGTTTGTTCCATGCATTGCTATACCGATTATGGTTATTTTGCTACCTCCGATGTACACTCACTCTACATACTGGCTCTGGGCTGCAGGTTCGTATTTGTTTGATTGTTCAAGTTGTGGATTTTGACAGTGCTTTGCTGCTGCTACTTCCATGCTAAATCTTCTGTAAATCCAATTGTTGCAGCATTTTATCTTATTGCCAAGGTTGAAGAAGCTGCAGATAAACCGATCTACAGATGGACTCACCATATTGTTAGTGGGCACACGCTTAAGCATCTCTGTGCCGCAATGGTCCCTGTTTTCTTGATTCTCATGCTTGCAAAGAGAACTATTGACCAGGAGAGGTACTTCTCTATAGTGACTTTTATTTTATGCATCCTATTTCTCAAAAAAATTAAGTTTACTTGCAATCCCGTGAATGCAGGCAAAGTTTGCTAGTTACATGGAAGGTTTCCTGGTACCAGTATAGGGAGAAGAACTCAAAGGCAGAGACTTGTGAATGCACGTATACAACGGTTTCAGCAGTGGAATCATGATCAGATCAAGTTCTCCTGTCGACAAAGCTTGTGAGTCTGTCAATCTGAATTCCCTCTAACACAGGAAAACACTGTCACAAAGCACACATGACATGAATTACAGTTTATCTACTTGATGTACATAAAGAAATATTGCCCATCCCTGATCTTACTTCTGTACCTTTTGTTTGTTAACGAGGACAAGCAGATTAACTCGGCTCTGTTATCTCCAAATTTGGCTTGCCCTAATTCAATACAGTTACATGCCTAAACAATCTTTATCTACTGCACCTTTTAAGCAATATTCCACTGCTCTTCCTCATTCATGCTTGAGCAAGTTTTAATTCAGCTCTGATTATGCCACCGAACTCAAGGCCGATATCCTCTTATGGGGAATTTGAACAAAGAATAGGTTAACAATGGCACTTTGAAATCCGGTGTTCAGTCCTCACCAATAGTCACCACAAGAGCAGGACCCGTCCTTGAAGTGATGGAACCGGCTCACATCTCTCACAACGATCTCCCTCTCATAGATCCTCGAAACAAACTTAATCACAGAGTGGCAGTCTCCACAGATCCGGAGATTCTTAGTCACTCTAAGAACCGCTCCTGCCTCTGTATTTAGAATGCCGAAAGCGACTGCAAGCTTCTCACTGTGCGTGCTAAGGTTGTGCTCTTTCTCCTCTTCACTCACATCGTGAAGAGCAAAACTCGTGTTGGGCACATAGCCTTGACCCTTGATCTTGTCCGGCAAAGCCTCGAGGAAGAGATAGATCTCTGTAGCCTGAGGATGCGAAGTGTCACCACCAAGAAACAGATGAGCTTTTCCATCGATCTCAATCCAACTACAGCCAGGGTTCTTCTTCATCCCTAAACTCTTGACGATATTCCTGAGACTGTCCACTTCCTTCCACATCCCTGCTTCAGCATACATGTTCGAGAGCAGGACATAGTTTCCCGTGTTCTCGGGCTCTAGTGCAAAGAGCTTCCGAGCGGCCAATTCTGCCAACTGCAAGTTCCTATTCTTCCTGCAAGCAGCTAACAGAGCTCCCCATATGCTTGCCCCCGCCTCCATTGGCATTCGATCAATAAGCCCCTTTGCCTCCGCTAGTCTCCCTGCTCGGCCCAAAAGATCCACAACACAAGCATAGTGCTCGATCCTCGGCTCGATGGAGTAAACTCGAGCCATGCAATCAAAGTACTTTAACCCAGCATCAGTGAGACCCGAGTGGCTGCAGCCCGACAAGAGTCCTGTGAAAGTGACACTGTCGGGTTTAACCCCATTTCCGACCATCTCCTCGAAAACCAGAATGCAGTCCGCTCCACGCCCATGAGACGCATAACCCGTGATCATAGTATTCCATGCGACAGAATTCTTCTGGTTCCAAGACAATTTGTCGAAGCACACACGGGCTTCCTGGAGGCTCCCGCATCGAGCATACATTCCAACGAGCGCTATCCTGACAGAAGGATTCGAGTGTAACCCGATGTGGTGAGCATATTCATGAATCTTTCTTCCACGCTCGAGCGCTGCTGAATGGGTACAGGCAGGGAGAACACTCATGATTGTGACCCAGTTGGGCTTTACTTCAGATTCTTCTCTCAACATCTCATCGAAAACAGCCAACGCCTCCTCCCCGAGCCCGTTCTGGGTGTAACCCGACACCATTGCTGTCCACGAGACAATGTTCCTGCAGGGCATTGCGCAGAACAGCTCCTTGGCAAGGCTCACATTCCCGACCTTCATGTACCCGTTAATCAGTGCATTCCAGGAGGAAGCATCTCTGCCAGGCATTTCCTCGAACACCTTACGCGCATCCGCCATCTCGCTACACTTCACGTACATATCAATCAACGAAGTCCCCACGTACATGTCGAGATCCCACCCAGCTCTCAAGCTCTGCCCGTGAACGCACTTCCCCGTCCAAAGACTCCCCGTGTCAGCACAACTTTTGAGCACGAAAGGTAACGTAAAGTTGTCCCCGCAGAACCCCCGGCGTGCATGAAACGGTACACCTCTACGCTCTCCTTCGAACACCCGTACTTCGAGTAGGCTCTGACCATGGAATTATACAGCAGACGGTTCGGGTCCCGCGTCCCGCTGAATACGAGAACGGCGGAGTCGAGATCGCCGGAGCTAGCGTACATGGCGACCATCTTGGCGCTGAGGAACGCATTGGGCTCGATCCCGCGGAGGGCAATGGAGGCATGGACTTGCTGGCCGAGTTTCAGGAGGTTGGACCCCGTCAGGAGCTCGAAGATGGGCGCGTAAGAGGAAGGGTGAGACGGGCACTGGGGGAGGAGGAGCGGGCTCAGGAGGGCGCGCAGCTTCTGCAGGGAGAGCGGCTTGGACATCGGCGGCGGGAAGACAGTTTTGGAGCCGATCTCCACAGCCAAATGGCTGGCTCCTCTCCCAGACCGGACCAACCAACCTTACTGATAAGGGCCCTGACTTTCGCAGGCCCAAGACCTGGTAAAAGCATGGACCCGAAGCTGCTGGGCTCATTATCCCGCACGACTGGTGGATAAGGTTTGATATCTATTCCTCTTAACTAAAATTTCAAATTCGAGTCTATCCCTAGGGGTTAAACCGGTTCTTCCGATCTCAACCCTAATTGACCATGGATTGTAGCACATTGACCCGAGTCTATAAGAATTTGGGCTTTTTTTTGCACGTAAAAGTCTAAATTAATAGGTAATATTACCTAATTTTCTTATAAATTTAAATTTGCACTTTGACCGGATGAATTTGAGATAATCCTTATATATTGGATTATTATAACTAGGGGCTAATGAGTAATGATTCCATTTCCCGGAAAGTCTCGACAATTCAGCGTCAAACCATTCGGGAGGAGTAAGATTCGGCACAATGATGGCCGATGGTACGGATGATTGTCCCATCAAGAAAAAAAGCCTAAAAACGATTCGGTTTCGGATCGAGAAATTTCCTCTGCTTAATATTCTTTCTTGCACTCGTAAATATTCTTTAAATTTTAGCCCATCATATGATGTGAATGGCTGCCAGTTGCATCTCAGCCTTTCTTCATGGCGCCCCCCTAAAGCTGTGCGGACTGCGGCTGGGTTCTTATTCTCCGCGTCGGATGGGATCGGGCTGTCTCCATCTTTCGTTGCATGATCATTAATCATTGTGCGGTAAGTTAATTTTGCAAGACGTTTTTATGGGAAAAATGCAATTTTAATTTTCAATATTTTCTTCTTTTATTATTTTTATAACATTAATTTATGACAAAAAAAGACTTTTCATTTTTTTGATTATTTTAGTATTAGAAATTTTAATTGAATAATAGAATGATAATATAAAAATAGTAAGGGAAAAAAAATGAGGAGTAGAGTGACGTTGTCAGCAATCAGATCATATAGTTTTTTTTCATTTAATGGTTATTCAATTTTTACGGCTTGGTTTGAATATTTTGTGACAATTGGGTGAGTCTGACCGTTGACTTCCGGACAGTTGACCGAGGGGCTGCCCGAATGGACGGTGCTCACGGACACGGAAAGAGCTCGGCTCCATGTCCACTGCTCTGATCTTGAATAAACAACAAGCGCTAATTCCGGGAAAAAATTATTTCCAGAAATTATGAAAATATATTATAAATCCAGTAAAATGTCTGTTTTTTTTTTCTGGGTAATTCAAATAATGTTTAATATGATATTAAAATTATTCCACTTTAATTGTTTTGATGAATAAAATTATCTTAATTTAGAAAGGGGTTGGACAATTAATAAAGTTCGCGTTTATTCTGAAGAGAGGAAAATTTGTAAGTAACAGAGTCTTTACAGAAATATTGATTAATTAAATTAAATTATTTTTAATATTTACTTTTTTTTAAATCTTATAAAAAATTTAAAATTTAGTTTGACTTGATTGATTAGCATATGTATCGTTACGCACAGTACTCTGCTCCTGTGGATGTAACGTAGAGAAGACACAAACGCGGCGTCCATGTCAGCGAGCTCGCCCCCTCAATATCAACGCCTCCCCCCTCACCTTCTTCTGCCTGTTCTCGTTCAGGTCCAGAAGTCTGCTTACAGCTTAACACCAGAAAAAAGGAAACGTTACATGGCCTCTCCATCATCTTCTACCGCACGGTGGAATTTTGATGTGTTCCTGAGCTTCAGGGGCGAGGACACCCGGGTGGGCTTCACGGGCTTCCTGTACGATGCCCTGACCCGCTACGGCTTCGTCGCTTTCATCGACGAGCAGCTCCGCAGGGGCGAGTCCATCTCACACCAGCTCATGGAAGTGATCGAGCAGTCCCGGGCCTCGATCGTGGTCTTCTCTGAGAACTATGCATCATCTAGCTGGTGCTTGGACGAGCTCGCAAAGATCATGGAGTTGAAGGAGTCAATGAAGCACCAGGTGTGGCCCGTGTTCTACAAGGTCGAGCCCTCCGAGGTCAGGTATCAGAAAGGGAAGACGGGGGAGTATCTGCGTAAGTTGGAGAAGAGGTTCGGGGAAGACTCGGAAAGGGTCCGAGGGTGGAGGGATGCTCTCAACGGTTTGGCTAATTTGAGTGGATGGCCCTATAAACAGGGGTATTTATCAACTGCTGTTTCTGTCTGAACTTTCGTGGTAGAAAGCAAAAGTTTCATTATATTAAGGTTTTGGCCTGTCGCAATTGGGTTCTCTCAGCTTCTTTCTGGTGTAAAGTCCAAACCTTTACATGCCTTGCTGAGGATAAGATTGAGCTTTCGATCTTGACTTTCTGATCGGGTTGCAATGACAAAAGCAGTCATGAGCAAATTTGGTAATCGTTGTCGGACATGATAATTTTCCAATTGTCGAAATGTTCTCTTTCCTCCTCGCCCTTTTGCCCGATCTGATTATCAGTTTGAGGTTCAGATCTAATTATCGGACTGTGTTTGCACGAGTTCTGGCATAGTGTTTATCCTGCTGATATTTTGACACTTCAATGGGATTCTCTAATCCGTGTTCTGAAATTTGCAGGGTTGAATCGAGGTTCATCCAACGAGTAGTGGAAGAAGTCTCGAGCAAACTGAACCGTCCTACAATGAGCGTTGCAGCCAATCCAGTAGGAGTAGACGACTTCTTGGAGAACATTAGGCCAGTTCTCGGCATTGGGCTGGATGATGAAGTCCGAATGATCGGCATTTATGGAATTGGTGGGATAGGGAAGAGCACGATAGCTAAAGCACTGTACAATGAGTATGCGGATAACTTCCAAGGAAGCGGCTTTCTCGAAGAGGTGAAGGATGCTTCGAGAAAGCAGGGCCTTGTTGGAGTCCAAGAATCCCTACTATTTCAGATATTGGGGGATGCGAGCTTGAAGTTGTTCAGTGCAGATCAAGGAATCGGTGTCTTAAAGCACAGGCTCCAACACAAGAGGGTTCTCGTGGTTATCGATGATATCGATCATTTTGACCAGGTGAGAAAGTTAGCGGGAGATGTCGGGTGGTTTGGTCCTGGAAGCAGGATAATCGTAACCACCCGAGATAGACATTTGCTCGAAGCCCATGGAATCAAACACTTGTATGAAATGAAGGAGTTGAACTACATCCAGTCCTATCGACTGTTCTGTCTGAATGCATTTAGAGAACCTAATCCTCCCGAGTCATTCGAGAAGCTAACTTCTCATGTACTAGATTATGCCAAGAACCTTCCCTTGGCTCTTATTGTGCTGGGCTCTTTCTTGTGCGGGAGAAGTGTAAAGGAATGGGAGAGTGCCATTGCTAGACTGAAAAGTGTACCGAACCGAGAATACAATGAAATCCTTAAGATTAGTTATGACGGTCTCGATGAGTTTGACCAGGCTATTTTCCTCGATATTGCTTGTTTCTTTAATGGAGAATCCGTAGACTATGTAGTGCAAATCTTAGATGCTTGTAACTTCTTTCCTGATATCGGTATCAGAGTTCTTATTGATAAGTCTCTGATAAGTGTTGACAACAGCAAGCTGTGGATGCATGACTTGCTGCAAGAGATGGGAAGAGAGATCGTCCGCAAGGAGTCTCCCAACAATCCCGGGGAGCGGAGCAGGCTTTGGTTTCCGGACGACGTTATCGATGTTCTAACAGAAAATCTGGTCAGTTCTCTTATTTCTCGTCATCTAATCACTTGAGCATGAGTGGTTTCTCTTCGAGGACTGAGATTTCTAATTTCTCTGAGGGTTCGGTGCTAGGGAACGAACAAGGTTGAAGCTATTAAGCTTGTCTTGCCCGAGACTGAAGAGGTGTATTTCAACGCAAAAGCGTTCAAGAGGATGAAGAGGCTTCGCCTGCTTATTGTTCACAATGTCCATGTCTCTGGGGATTTCGACTATCTGTCGAACAACTTGCGTTGGGTTGAGTGGGAAGCATATCCTTTCTCGTCTCTGCCACCAAGTTTCCACCCGCAGAAGCTCGTAGGATTGTACTTGTATAACAGCCGAATCAAACACCTCGGCGAAGGGTACAAGGTGAAAGAATTCGAATATCGTTGATATGGTAACTGAAAGCACCGTTGACTCCTCCACCTATTTTCTATGTCTCTTGCAGGCATTTAAGAACTTGAGGCATATGAACCTAGAACGCTCGGAATGTCTCACTGAGATTCCCGACTTCTCGACGCTCCCAAATCTCGAGAGCTTGGTCCTCAACAGCTGTGTGAATTTAGTCGAGCTCCACGATTCTGTGGGGCTCCTTGACAAGCTCGTTACATTAAACCTGGAGTTCTGCTTTCACCTCAGAAGGCTCCCCCGTGCACTCAAGTTGAAATCTCTCCGCAGCCTCCGGCTCAACCGGTGCAGGAGCCTTGAGAAGTTCCCAGAAGTTCTCGAGGACATGGAATCGCTGCAGGAGCTTCGGCTGACCAAGACATCCTTGAGAGAGCTGCCTTCGTCAGCTGCAGGTCTTGTCGGACTCGAGGTTCTCTGTGTCTCCGGCTGCAAGAAGCTTAAAGGCCTCCCAGCTGGGATTTATAAGCTGAAAAGGATGAAGCAACTTCTTCTCGAGAATTGCTCGCAACTCGGTCAGCTGTTGGACAGCGATGGGAACTGTTTTCCATTGATCTCTGCGGAACCCGAGTTCCCGGTTTTACAGTTGTTGAAGTTGCGACAGTGCAACTTATCTGACCCCAACTTTTTCAGGAGTCTTGACTGCATTTCCACGTTGGAGGAATTGCAGCTGTCCTTCAACAACTTTGTCGAACTCCCGCCCTGGATCGGGAGACACTCAAATTTGCGAAAACTCGATCTGAGTTATTGCAGCCAGGTGAAAGAAATCCTGAATCTTCCACCGAGCATTGAGAGGATTATTGCAATCGATTGCAAGTCCCTGGAGAGTTTTCCACAGTTGTCTAGCATGATGCAATGCTCCCAGAAGTTACTTCCATCTCTTAAAGGCATCGACCTCACCAACTGCCACAAGCTCGCCCAGAATCTCAGCAACGGCGTTGCCAATGTTCTGATGAACCAGGTGAAACCTATCTCTTCTTTCTCTAGCTCTCTGGTTCATACTACTACTAGTAAGCTTTCCTCCAATAATAAGGTTGTGAACCCTTATATATCGGAAGCGGTATATAAAACGAAGGAATAAGGAGGAGCAATATGTAACCTGACCCCGTAAATAGCTGACAAATTTTACTGAAGGGGCGTTTGTTTGAGTGTTGCTAGATTGGGGTGAAAGTTTGAATTATAATAATTCTTTTTTTTTGGAAAATGAATTGAAATGTAATATTCTTGAGCTTTGGAAAATGTAAAGTTGGTTATAAAGTTCTGTAAGTACAGTAAAATAGTTGTAAAGTTGAAAGATCTTTGGACATAAGGACTCTATCAGCCACATTGTATAATGTTTTAACCCATGTAATTTCAGAGCTTACTTATAGGCTGAAAGCTCCACAAGGAAAAGGAATCCCGACGTTAGCAGGAAATGGAATCCCATGTCACTTAGACCAAAGAAGGCAGGCTTAAGCTTATACACTGCACGTCAGCATGCTTTATCCAATTTCTGCGGATCTAAAAGAGTATCTTCTTTCAGGAACCTATATTCGGCCTAACCTGCGCTGGGCATGAGATCCCTGGATGGTTCATATACCGGACCCGGGTTGGTTTCCTGTATTTCCAGATACCGGAGCATCTGTACAACAAGTTGGTCGGGCTCGCCCTCTGCGCGGTTGTCAAAGAGGCTTTTGCTGTGGAGCTCGACTTCCAGGTGAATGGGGAACTGGCAGCCCAATGCTCGGAGGACTTCTTCCCCATGGAATCGCACCACCTGTGGTTTCGTTACCTCGGGTGCCCGATAATGAAGCCCTTGAATGGGCAGTATTACTTAGAGTTCAGCCTCAGGGTGGCCTATCCTCCTGAGTCATCCATTGAAGAGTATGTGAAGGAATGCGGAGTTTTCCTCGAGTTCAAGGAGGACGGTAGGTTGAACTGGGTTATAGAAGGCAACTCCCTGTCCTGCACTCACTACCCTGAGGTAATGTACGACGAGGACAGTGAGGAATACGATGATTCGGAGGTAAGCTCGGAAGAGAAGTCACCGAAGAGATTGAAAGTCTGACAGTGGTAAAGGGTCCTGAAGCAGGGAGGTTTTTCTTGAGATCCCTGTGAATCTGTCTGCAGAAGTTATTCGGTTTTTCTAACAGTGATCATCCATGGAATTCACAGAAGGGTTTATGGAAAATCCAACTCAACCGACAGACATGGGATGAGAGTTAGAATCCCCCGTGAACTTTTATGACTTCGTATACAAATTTACATCTGCAGGATGCTTGGATAGGCCGTGGTGGAATAGAATTTGACTGGGGACCTTCATAGTTCGATGGGAGGTAACGATCCGGTTATTATTACCTTGGGAACATTTTGGATTGCTTTAAACCATTTCAAAAACCAGTTTGAATTGAACCGAACGGATTTTCCTTGGAGCAGTGATTGGTTCAGTTTGGTTCGAACTGGTTTTTGAACTGTTATTGTGAAGAATTTAACGAATAAAAATGTTTCGGTTCAGTACCAGCCAGTTTCCAGATCAAATTTTAAAATTTCGACAGATGGGAAATTAAGCCGTTTTGATTCAGTTCGAGCCGGTTAATCTGATTGCTTGCACTTTGAAATTAATCGAACCGCTTCCACCAAGCACAAAAATCGAACCGGTCTTTTCAACACACCTCTACTAGGGGCTACAGCTCTCTCGCAAAGGTGAATTTTTTCTACGCACAAGAATAAAACTCAAGATCTTACCAAGGAGAAGATGTGTACTATCATATCAATCAACAAAATTTCTTTATTTATCACCAAGGACTGTGGAAGAGTGATGTTGCCTCCTTAAGATATTTTGTAATTTTATATATCTATTCCTATTATATACAAAAAAAAAAAAAGTTTAAGAGTTTTGATCTCTTCTTTAGTTTTTAAAATTACTGGTAGACGTATAAAATTTAGATTTAATATCTATTAGCTCAAAAAAAAAAAGTGCGCGACGGCATGAAATAATTACACTCTTTCTTTTTTTAATTATTTTTCAATTATTTTTGATGAATTTTTCTCCGACCACCTCTTCATCGATTGAGATTTTATTATATACATAAAATCACCGTATTTTTTTGAAAATTTATTAAAAATACGCTCTATCAATATTAATTATAATTAAAATTTCATAAAATTATTCCCACATTCACTTTTTTTTAATCAGTTTTACTAAATAATAAATTATGCATTTATACACGTGTTGACGTATAGTAAATAAAATACAAAGGAGACGGTGCATTTATGCCTTTCCTACTTAAATTACTTCTGAATACATATTATTGTGGCACTTTATTATAAATAAATAAACAAATAAATAAATAAAAGGAAAAGGAAAGCTTGATATGACACCCTACATATATCCGAAGGGCCAATGGGGCAGCAGCCCCGCTGGTCTGGATCTCCCAGATTTAAATCTTAAGAGGGACGTTACTCCATTTACAAGAGAAACGTCTCTGGTACACGTGGTTTACAGACTATTGCATGTGCCCCGATAAGGAGGTGTCGCAACCACCGCTAATCGAGTCTGGGAGACACTCAAATACGCCGGTTATTTTAAAGAAAAAAAACATATTCGAAGGAAAAAAGGAACTCGATCACCGCATTCAACTAACGTATGCCCGTCAACGTTCAAAAATCCATAGGACATAATATGTTATGGCTCGAGCAAGGTTGAATCCAGATTAAAACTCTCATAGGGCATAATTTCTGCGGATCTGAAAGAGTATCCTCTTTCAGGACACTCCATTCAGCCCAACCTGGCCTGGGCACGAGATCCCCGGATGGTTCACATACCGGAGCCGGGTTGGTTACTCGTATTTCCAGATACCAGAGCATCTGTACGACAAGTTGATTGGGTTCGCCCTCTGCGCGGTCGTCAAAGAGGCTTTCACTTTGGAGGTCGACTTCCTGGTGGACAGGGAACAGGCAGCCCGTTGCTCGGAGCACTTCCTCCCCATGGAATCGCACCACCTCTGGTTTCTTTACCTCGGATGCCCGATAGAGGAGCCCCTGAACGGGTGTTATTACTTCGAATTTAGGCTCGAGGTGGGCTATCCTCATGGGTCATCGATTGAAGAGTACGTGAAGGAATGCGGAGTTTTTCTCGAGTTCATGGACGATGGTAGGTTGAACTGGGTCGTTGAAGGCAACTCCCTGTCCTGCACTCACTACCCTGAGGTAATGTACAAAGAGGCCAGTGAGGAATCCGATGATTCCGAGGTAAGTTAAGAAGTGAAGTCACCGAAGAGATTGAAAATGTCACAGTGGTAAAGGGTCAAAGCAAAGGATTTATCTTAAAATCCCTGTGAATCTGTGAGCAGAAGTAACTCAGTTCTTCGATGACCTAACAGTGATCATCTATGAAATTCGGAGAAGGGTTTATGGAAAATCCAATTCAACCGACAGGCATAGGACGAGGGTTAGAATACCCCGTGAACTTTTATGACCTCTTACACAAATTTAGATCTACAGGACTCTTGGATAGGCCGAGGTGGGATAGAAGTTGGCTGGGGAGCTTCGTAGTTATTTTCATATCGATAATCGATGGGAGGTATCGATCCGGTGTGGGGAACATTTTCTGGATTGCTTTAAATCAGTGCAAAACCGGTTTGAATTGAACCGAAATGTTTTTCCTTGGGACAATAATTGGTATGGTTTGCTTTGAACCGGTTTTTGAACTGTTTATTTTGAGGAATTTATCAAATAAAAATGTTTCGGTTCAGTACGCACCAGTTTCCAGATCGAATTTTAAAATTTCAACAGAAGGGAAATTAAACCGATTTGATTCGGTTCGGGACAGTTAATCTGATTGCTTGCCCCTTGAATTAACTGAACTGCTTCCACCCTAAAAATCGAACCGGTTTTCTTAACACCTCTCTACTGGCGGCTAAATCTCTTACAATGTGAATTTTCTATACACATAAGAATAGAACTCAAAGTCAAGGCCTTACTCAAGGATAAGATGTGTACTATCATCCCAATTAGTAAAATTTCTTTATTTATTACCAAGAAGGACTATGGAAGAGTGATGTAGCCTCCTTCAGATATTTTATAATTTTATATATCTATCCCTATTATATTCAAAAACGTTTAAGAGATTTGATCTCTTCTTTAGTTTTTAAAACTACTGATTGACGTATAAAATTTAGACTTAATATCTATTAGCTCTAGGAAAAAAACGGTGCGCGATAGCATGAAATAACTACAAACCCTTTCTTTTTTTAATTATTTTTGATGAATTTTTCTCTGACCACCTCTTCATCGATTGAGATTTTATTATATACATAAAATCACCGTATTTTTTTGAAAATGTATTAAAAATACGCTCTATCAATATTAATTATAACTAAAATTTTATAAAGTTATTATCAGATTCACTTTTTTTAATCAATTTTACTAAATAATAAAATTATGTATTTATACACGTGTTGACGTATAGTATATAAAATACAAAGGAGACGGAGCATTTTATGCCTTGCCCACTTAAATTACTTTTGAATACATATTATTGTGGCACTTTATTATAAATAAATAAATAAATAAAAGAGAGAAAAAGGAAAGCTTGATCTGACACCCTTACACATATTCGAGGGGCCAATGGGGCAGCATCCCCGCTGGTCTGGATCTCCCTGATTCAAAACTTGGGAGGGGCATTTCTTCGTTGGCGGGAGATTTCAACCGTCTCGAGTCCGTCAGATTCGTCTGTCTTACCTGGTACACGTGGTTTGCAGACCATTGCATGTAACCCGAGGAGGAGGTGTCGCAGCCACCGCTAATCGGGCTCGGAAGGTACTCGAATACCTCAGTTATAAAAAAAAAAAGTATTCGAAGGAAAAAAGGAACTCGATTGCCGCATTCAACTCGCGTATGCCCGTCAACGTTCAAAAATCCATAGGACATAATATGTTATGGCTCGAGCAAGGTTGAATACAGATTAAAACTCTCACAGTTGTATGTTATATATCGAGACATACTTGACCGGTGATGAAATTAAGACACGACATCCTCTAAATTTTGTGTGAAAATATTGTTTTTTTTTTTTGGCACGGATAAATATATGTTGCGTATATACAATGTTGAAAAGAAAAATCGAGCATTTATCACTTTCGCACTTTAATTACTCTGGAATGCGTATTATTCCCATGGCACTTTACAATTAAATGAATTGGAAAGGAAAGTTGATCCTTCTTTTTTTTTTTCCCTAATTTCGTATGTGTAGAATCGATATCCATAAATCTATTGAGTTCGACTTGTTAAGGTTCGAGCTAGTGAGACCAAACGAGATTGGAACTCTTTAAGTTATAGTTTCTGCATCATCGGCATGCACTTAACTGGTGATGGATGGTGCTAGTCCTGGCCACGGGCCGGTTTTGGCCTAGAATCTGCCTCGAACCGTGAGACCTAAAGTTCAGGGCCGGTTCCACCCACCTCAGAAACCGAAACCGAGTAAAAAAAAGTTGAAAATTGAGACTTGGTAGAGATAGACAGGGATAGCCCCGGAGCCCCCTACCGCAAAGTCAGAGTCAGGCGGAAAAGTTCAAAAAAAAATGAGAATTAAAACTCGTCAGGTTAGAATAGACACAGGGACAACCCCCAGGCCATCCCCGGACGGAATCGTCGTTTTGGAATCGGAACTATCCCTAAACTATTCAAAGGAAGGTTCATGACCGGTTCTAGGATCCCTTGGAATCAGAACGGTCCGGTTCTAGAACCGTGGTTGTGACTAGATGGTGCAATGTCCTCTAGATATTTTGTGTAAAAGAGTTGATATTTTTGCGGCACAAACGAGTAAGGTTATTGCACATATACACATGATACATAACTACAGTACAAGGAGAATCATGCGTTTATCACACTCGCACTTAAATTATTTTATGCAGGTATTATCTTGGCACTTTTATAAATTAAAATAAACAAAAAGAAAAGGAACGTTGGTAAAAAAAATTCAACTTTATTATTTTTCTTATTTATAAAGCAGACAATAAAGAGACATGTTGGAATAAAAGGAGCGAGAAGAACAAAACGACTCGTGGAGTCTCTTTCATGAAAAATCAATTCGTAATCTCACCTCCGAGGAATAGACCTGCTGACAAATTGATAATATGCAGTAGATCAGGTTCAGAGTTCAACTCTGTTGGAACTGGTATTTAGAAATTAATAGTAAATTCCATGCAGCATATTCATATATATATATATATATGATTTCGTATTGAGGGACGGTCGGCCCATCTCCCTAAATTCTTGTCTAAAAGTGTTCAAGTCGGAACGGTGTCGTCTTGTGAGAATCTTTGGTTACCTGGGAGCTCGTGACAGAAAGCAGCAAAGTTCTGCTCCCACGTTCACATGAGCTGGGCGCGCCCGCATTGGATCCTGGCCTTTTCCCCGGACCTCATAATATGCTTTCCTTCATGCATCATTAGTAGCTTTATGCCTGGCAAATTACAATCACATGCAGCCGAGAGTTCTAGTCGCTTGCTAGGCTGGGGGGTCGCCCATCTTTGCCTTAATTTACTAGGACCCCCCTCAACTGGTACGTCCTTACATATTGATCCTTCAACTTCCCGAGAAGTCCCCTCGGACTATTCTACAGAGTCTACACAATATGAAAATATCCCTGATACTTTGCTATCGGAAGTGGAGCCAACAGATGTAAAACCCATGTTCTAAGTTGTAGATGTTGAATTCTATATTGTTGTAAGGGGACCGATGACAGAGTAGATAACTTGGGCCTAGAGGGACTGTCGGATTTATCAGATGCTCATATATTATATTATTGATAATAGACGTACGAGAGTCCCGGAGTCCCGGACTCATTTCTACCACCCAAAAGTTTAAATTATTAAGTGGTAATAGTAGTTATCTTATAAATTTATTATTATTCTCTTATTTAATTAGTGTGAGATCTTAACAGTAGAAAGGAATTTTTTTTTCCATCAACTCAGAACAGTCCATCAATCAGCAAAGTATAGTTTGGCAGGCCATTCTGTGAAATTGAAATAGTCGAGGGAGCTGTTTGCAAAACTGAGCCTTCATCCGCTCAGCTAGGCCCCACTCGATCATTGTCGTATTCACTGGCAAAACGAATCAGTTCCGTTGTCTGACACGTGGCACCATTTCCTACTGGACAGTGAATTGGGGGAGACGCAGAAGATAAACAGTGCGACCATGGCGATGTAGAGGATGAGAGAGCGAAGGCTTTAGAGGGAGAAGGAGAAGGGGAGAGAGGTGGACAGTCGGAATCAAATCGGGCGAACTTTTCGCGGCGTGGCCGGCGGGAGAGAGCCATCGAAAACTGATACGCGATTGGGAGTCGCATGACGGTGTTCTGTCGTCTGGTTCAGCTTCCTACCATGTTTAGATGTCTCTTGAGCTCGGAGGGAATCTGATGTCCTCCGGTTCATGAGGTCAGTTGGTCAGCTATTCTTCTTAATTCACTTGTTCCAGCTAGCAATTTTGTCAGGGTATATACTATATAGAATCGTGATTTGGGCGCTGAATTGGATGGAAAACAGAATCATGATTTCTGGGAATATTGAGTTGGGGGGATTTAGTTTAGATTTCAATGCGCAAGATTTTCTGCAGATTGACTACCCAAAGTGAGAATCAATTCAACTGGGTAGGGTTTTTGCTGATTAGTGCGAAAGACAGGCATTGTAGGAGGATCTCCTATCAGTTAAGTCTCAATTGAGAAAAGTATCTTCTTGAATACCATATCTTTTTTTTGGTTTTTCAGCATATTTCTGCAAGTGAAAAGTGCACGAAACTAACGATATTGGTCTGTTGAGTAGATCTATGGGACCTTTTGGTGCAGCGAATAATTTGTTAGAAAAGGAAGATGCTAGGGCTTAGTTGGTATTGAAATCTTATTTATAATTTTAGTGGGAGGATTAGTTTACAAAGACAGAGAGGAGCATGTGGTTGAATTTGGTGGACACATTATTTCTATATTCCAGGTGAGGAAGCGGGCTGCATTTTCAGCGATAGGGAAGATGCCTCATCGAGGTTTTTTAGATAGATAAACTCTTGGAAGCACCTTGCTGTGATAGCCTTCAGGAATATGAATTACCACAAAGAATTAAAAACTGGTTTCTTTTTGTATCTCTCTTTACCTTTGCCTGCTTTGTTGTTTTAATTGCCAATCCTTGACTAATTAAAGGTTGTTCATATAGGCATTGGTTGGTCTAGTATTGTCCATGCATTTCTGATAGTGGACAGTTGGAGGATCTCAATTACTAGGCAACTGGGATCTCTAGGCGTGCTTGGATATTGCTTCAAGATAACACAAGGTATCTTTGATGGGAAATACTGATGCCATAAAAATCAGCTAGATCTGGTGTCATAAACTAGTCATGGAGGATATGGAAAGGTATATTTTACTTTTCAGCATTTTTGTTCTCTCATTAAGTTTGAGATAGCAGCTCCTCTAAATTTCAAATAAGTTGTTTAGCAGTATCCGTCTGTCTCTCGGCATGTTTTATGTTTAAAACTCATTTTATTCAGAAGACTTAATGATGAAAGAGCAAAAGGATTCAATAGCCTATTTATTTTGTATCCATTTCTTTACCTACTTTGACATTTGAAGAACCTTCTGCGTAAGAGCTTTTTAGTTATTTTTTATAAACAAATTTACACTCCTTAAAATCCTTTACTGATTGGACATTGTAGCCTTAAAGAGCTAAAATCCCCTAGATTTTTATTTACTCATTTGCTGGCTGTCTTTATCTGTTGATCACTATCTTTGACTGCAGGTTTGGTGAGAAGATTTTCTCCAATGGAGACATATACAAAGGTAATCTTAAGGGAATACTTCCCCATGGAAAAGGAAAATATACATGGTTGGATGGAACATATTATGAGGGTGACTGGGAGGGAGGAAAAATGCATGGGAAAGGGCAACTTGTTTGGCCGTCCGGGGCAAGATATGAAGGTGATGTTTCTGGGGGCTACCTTCATGGTTTTGGAACTTTCGCTGGAGTAGATGGTTCAGTATATATAGGGGCCTGGAGAATGTGTGTACTGCATGGTATAGGAAGGAAGGAGTATTATAATTCGGATATTTATGAAGGTACATGGAAGGAAGGAATACGTGAAGGTAGTGGTAGGTATGCTTGGAATAACGGAAATATCTATACAGGAAACTGGAAAGGTGGAAAAATGACTGGTAGAGGGGTTATGAAATGGGTCAATGGTGACATTTATGATGGCTTCTGGTCTAATGGATTTAGACATGGATCTGGCATCTATAAATTTGCAGATGGTAGTTATTATTTTGGGACGTGGAGTAAGGGTTTGAAGGATGGGAAGGGAACATTTTATCCTGCTGGAAGTAAACACCCACCTCTGAAGAAATGGTCTAATTTGGGGGAGGATGATAGTGGAAAGAATTTGCTGTCACGTAGTCCGTCTTTGATTTCAGAGGATTCTAGGGCTTTGAGATCCAGTGTACGTCGTAGTCTTTCTGAGAAAGTTTTGATTGGTGGAGTATTGAGAAATTCTGGTCGAATATCACATAGACCAGTATCATTAGATGAAACCTGGGTCGCTTTGGATCCTGACAAGGAATTAGCTTCCAATGAGGAGTCATGCATAGTACCTAATGTTCCACACGAGGATCAACATGGGATGGGGAATAACTGTACTGTAGTTTATGAAAGGGAATACATGCAAGGAGTTCTGATAAAAGAGAAAGTTAGAAGCAATGCAAGACCATTGGCTAAAAACAAGGAAAAGAATAAGTTTCCGGAAAAAGAACCAAAACCAAGGTCCTGTATGGATATTCCTCTTAGACAACGGAGCTACTATCTAATGCTTAATCTGCAACTGGGAATCAGGTAAACTTTTGCTAGCTGAATGTTCCTTCCTTCTTGTTGCATCTATGATGGAAGGAAAAAAAAATGTTTTTCTTTTAAGCATCAAGGTTTGCTCTTTTTAAATTAGCAGGTTAAGATTCAGCCAAACCTTATTTTAGTATCTCTTTATCAAATTGGACCGATGAAAACTTTTTGTTGCCTTTTTTGATGTTTGTCAAGTGCGATTGATTTTTGAAGGTCGCAATAATGATCCAAAATCAAAGTACTATTTCAAAGCAGAACCACCCAGTTGGTTCTGGAAATTGGCTCATGAAAGTTTAGTTTTACCACAGTGACCTTGAAGTGAAAAAGGTAATATATGTAGTTCCTGTAATTACTCAAGTGTTTTTTTTTGGACAAGTGGTTAACTTTATTAAATTGGGTTTGGTAACTTAATTGCCTGTAACAAAGAAATTGGGAATTGGGTATATATGTGCCCAAGACTACGATGGAGTTTCTGCTGTAGGAAAATTACTGAAGTGCCTTTACCTTCCACGAGTTCTGGTTAGGTTTGCTTATTTTCATGTGAACAGCTACTTAGTCTTGCTTTTAGGTGTCCCTATGTGTTTTTTTTTTTTTTAGCATTGCACTCTTTGCGAATCTTGTTGGAATAAGTCAAAATTTACAGGTACACTGTTGGCAAAATCACACCAGTTCCTAGGCGAGAAGTTCGATCTTCTGATTTTGGTGAACGGGCTAGAATTAGAATGTACTTTCCCAGGAAAGGCTCTCAGTTTACACCTCCGCACTATTCAATTGACTTCTACTGGAAAGACTATTGCCCAATGGTCTTCAGGTAAATTCCATGTAGAATATTTGAGAAATTGTGGAAAATGTAGAAAAGTATCTGATAATACGAATTAGATTATTCTTATATGCATGAATATACTGTCTTAAGTTTTTAATTTTTTGCTGGATGTCTGAAGTGTTTAATTGATAAAAAAGTGGAGAGCTTTTTCAGAGTGAAACACAATAGCTCCAGAGCTTGATTATATTTTGAATTTACTGGAATATGTTTAAGATTGAGGAACAGCTCCGTGGAGGATGGGAAGTCGAAGAACAGGTTTACTTTTATAGATTAAATCCTATAATTTGTTAAAAAAAATAAAGTTGTCTGTTTTTACGAGCTGATGACAGTTTGTTCATTCAGTGGTCTCACCAGGAAAAAAAGGAGTATTGTTTTGCTATTGGTGTTGTATGCGCTATCTCTTGATTGTGTTCCTGCATTTATTTATTCTTGTTTGATTTGCGGACTATTTTCAGTGAACATATACTGCTGCACTTCACAAGTCTCTTAGTAACACCGGAATTCTATCTCCAGGAACCTGAGAGAGATTTTTGAGTTAGATGCTGCCGAGTACATGATGTCCATCTGCGGTAATGATGGTCTACGGGAGCTTTCTTCTCCAGGAAAAAGTGGCAGCATCTTTTATCTCTCCCAGGATGATAGATTTGTCATCAAGACCTTGAAGAAGTCTGAGTTAAAGGTTTCACGAAAGAATTTTGCTTCTATCTGATCGTCTGTACCTAAAATAATAGCAGCATGTTTAACTTTCTTATTTATCAAAATTGATCATCAAGTTTATTTTTTTACATTGAAATGATGGGTCATGTTGGCTATAACATATACTGCTTGCATATTTCTTTTAAGGAAATGAGATGAATTTATTAAAAGGCAATCATGGACTTCCAACAGCACTAGAGGCATCATTTGCATCACAGAATCAATAAATGCCCAAATGCATGTGCTTTTGCTGAAAGCTTTCCTTTGTATAAAACTGTAAAACACCAAGTGACATTTTTGTGGATCTTTAGCTGCTATCAGTCCACAGGGAAATTAAGATAAAAAATTCTGACAATTCATACATTCTCTTAGGATGTCAGATTTTGGTCAAGGGGAGTACAATGAATTTTCAAATTGGTTGCATGCAGAATGAAATATCAATCCGTTCCTTTTCTACAATCGCTTGTAGCTGATGAAAAATTTAGGATACAGCAAGGGATTAGATTTTGGTTTTAAAGTCAGACGGTGGCTTTCTGATTTATGTAAAGGTGACGACTAAATGTGGATTCAACCATTTTTAGCTGCCTTCCCCCAAAGCAAATTAACCATGCAGATTTTCTGTCTAGCTTATTGGCTGATATGTGGAGGTTCCAGTCAAATTCATCTTTCATCATTCTTATTCTAGTTTAGATAAGTTACTGGTGTTATGGTTAAGGTTTTTTGTTCCCTTAAGATATTGAGTGGAACATCAATGTGAATTAACATGACTTTTTTAATGTTGCAGGCTTTTCTAAGGATGCTGCCTAAATATTACCACCATGTGGGAGAATATGAGAATACTCTCATCACGAAATTCTTTGGACTCCATCGAATAAAGTTGAAAGGTGGTAGAAAGGTATCTGTTATGGAGGCATGTAACCCTTGTTCATTTATCCTTCTTATCTATACGCAGGAACAGTGTCATTTTATGCTTTTTTTCTTTAGGTACGATTCGTGGTTATGGGTAACATGTTTTGCACTGAATTGAGAATTCATAGACGTTATGACCTGAAGGGGTCAACCGTGGGGAGATGCACTAGCAAAGACAAAATCAGCCAAAACACGACGCTGAAGGATCTAGATCTGTCATATGAGTTCCATATGGACAAACTATTGCGAGAATCACTTTTCAAGTAAGTTCCTTTTTGGTGAGTACACATTCATTGCCATTTCTTTGCCTTGGTATAATGGCGTATGACACGATAGTATGTGGCAGGAATAGCTCCAGTGAGCTGAAATTCTTATTATTAAAGGGGAAAAAAATCTGATCTGCTACTCTACCAACTATGAAAAGCTTTTCACCCCCTGAATAATGAATTTAAGTCTTAGAAATTGTGCATATATAATTATAAAGCATGTTCGATTCAATACGGTAACCTCATCAATCTTGTAAATGCAGAAAGAACTTTTAAATCTGCCATAAATATAATATTTTTAATCAGTGAAATATTGAATCTGATACCCTTTTTCAACCCCCTGAATGAGAAACACAGATATTCTGCGCATGAAGAGTATATAATTAGATTTATTACCTGGGCTTGAGAATTCTATATGAAGGGCTGACATCAAGTGAAGAAAGAGCCATCTAACGAGCTTTATTATTTTAATGGAAGAGGCTCTATTTGCTGCATGTGTTTGGTCACGGCTGTAGCTGATCGATAGGCCGATCAGGCATCCCACATGAAGAGAGCTTGTTAATCTTATTCTATTAAGCTCTTTCAGCTAATTTCTCTTCCTGAAGGCTCTTGAGGAGATTACTTTCAGTATATATACTTTGAATAAGCTGTGATTTGACTTGAAATATCTCATGTCATGCTCTGTGTGTGTGTATTTCCTTTGATCAATAGCCAGTACGCTTTTTACCTGATATGTAAATTGATTTTCTTTTCTCTAATTATCAGCAGAATTCTTCTGTCTCCCTTGCAGTCAACTTTCTTTGGATTGCAAGTTTCTGGAATCTCAGGGAATCATTGACTATAGCCTTCTGCTGGGGTTACATTTTAGAGCTCCGGAACATTTGAAGGCCCTATTGGACACATCTAATGCTATTTGTGACCAGGAGAGTTCATCTGTCGATGGTCAGTGACCTTTGTTGTTAGTCTCTTGCTTTGTACTGGGTCTGGTTATCTAATGAACTGGCCTATATGCTCTTTGAATAGCGGGTTTTGCTGTAACTTCAGTTTTCCCATTCTGAAGATTCTGCAATCTGGGATCCTTCCATCAGGTACAAACTCGCTAGGGGAGCCAGTGATTCCTCCAAAAGGCCTGCTCTTAGTGACCCACGAACCAAATTCAGTTAACACCGCACCAGGTCCTCACATCAGAGGAAAACCACTGAGGGCATACTCCGTTGGTGACAAGGAAGTTGACCTTTTACTCCCGGGTACTGCAAGGTAGCCTCTTCAACCTAAAAAGATGATGTTACCTCAGTTTTATAACGCACCGTGAATGACTGTGTGTATATTATAAATGTGCTTTCCTATATTTGATTCAGCCGGCCTCTCAGAGGTCTAGAAAGCAATTCCTGCCATACTATATCTCATCTGCCGGTCTCTCTCTCTCTCTCTATATACACTAATTCCTTCCCTATTTGTTCCTGAGCTTTGCATTTTACTTTCAGTTTGTTTTTGTCTTTTTTTCTTTGGGCATTTCAGTTGCATGCTCTAGTATCACTCTCATGAAAAGCATCGGACTTTTTATAAGTGTAGTTCATCTTAGATTCATCGGAAGGAATTGATCTAGATAGCTGCTGCCACGTACAACTCAGGTTACGGGTACAGTTGGGGGTGAACATGCCAGCCCAGGCAAACCACAAGCTCACGCAAGACGAGGACGAGTCATCAGAAGCTGAGCTCTTTGAGGTCTATGATGTGGTCCTCTACATGGGAGTAATCGACATACTGCAGGAATATAACCTGAAGAAGAAGACGGAGCATGCTTACAAGTCGTTACAATTTGACCCCCTCCAGATCTCTGTCGTCGAGCCCAAGCTCTACGCCAAGAGGTTCATCAACTTCATGGAGAGAGTTTTCCCTGCTACTCGAAACTGAACCGGTAAAGCTGCTTCCTTCCCTTTTTTTGTCTCTGCTGTCTTTAGTCAGTGTAACTGCCAAAGCAATCGTAAATTTCTTGGTGTGCAAGAAAGAGGAACCCCGTGATTCTTTGCTAACAATCCATTGTAAAATTCAATTTGCATCAATGAACGAGGCTCGTTTGAGAGTTTGTAAGAACATTTTTAAGCAGTGTTCTTGGGATTTCTCGAAGCTATTGTTTGATATTACCATGCGTTTAACAGATCTCTTGCAAAGCATCAAGAGAGGCTTCTCAGCGGAACTGATCGATTGGTTGGTGTAGAGCCACTCATCAAATGACCAGTATTCCGACAAGCTTCTCCCTGCGGCTGTGCTTGCAAAAGGAGCCTTCTGTTGCTCCACCATGCTGGGCTGAGATGATTGGATTTGAATGATGATGAAAAGTCTCCGGCCCAAATTGACACTCTCAGCCTAGTTCGGCCCATATTCTCGGATTTGGACTCAAAGCCCACTTTTATTACTTACATATATATATATATCAGCCAAAACCCCCTCCCAGTAAACTATTTAAGACTTTTGAACATCTTTCTCCTTTAAATAAAATCTTGGGAATATTCATGTTGCGCCCCACTAATTCCATGGCCCGCACATGGCAGGAGAAATTAGGGGTGCTGATTGGACTCAAAGGAGATTCAAATATGGGACGGAGTAACTACTTATGCTCTCGTTGCCATATGGCCAAACTCCTCCGGGGTCAGTAAATGAGCAAAAGATATACAGTTGAGAGGAATTTACACATAAGTAGACTGATTCAATATGAGTCAAATTAATTGGGGTATAATGAATTTCGAAATAAATCAACATGAAAAATCGTTCTATTTCTTTATATATATATATATATAATAAATAGATGCATCTTTTTGGCAGCAATTACACAACCAACTATTTCTGTATATATGTTTCCAATTTAGCTTAGATTTTATTACCAACGCAGTCTTTATTGCCTTAAAAACTCTTGCATTAATTACTCTTTTAAAACTTAAATATTTGGTCAACAAAAATCAAAATGTTTGACTTTCTATTCTATGAAGGGATGGGTGGCAAAGGATTTGCACTGTCAATACTCCAAAATCCAACCAATCAGAATTCAGCATTCTATATGCCCACAAATCCTATTGGACTGTCACGCTCACTTTTTTCACCGCCACATTCACTCCAAAATTAAAAATATAAAAATTGATGTAAGTAATCGCGCGAGAAAGGGAAGAACGCAGTAAGTGTAGACTCTAGAGAGACAGACACTTGCATTTTGGAGAGCGAAGGTGCAACGAGACTCTGGGATGGGGAGGAGAGCTCCGGTGAGCTTGAGGGTGGCGCTTCCGCTTATCGTGGCCTTGCTTACGTTTAATTTCGTGGCGGAGGCGGTATGGTTGACATTGCCGGCAACGGGGACGAAGTGCGTTTCGGAGGAAATCCAGCACAACGTTGTCGTTTTGGCTGATTACGTCGTTATATCTGAGGATGTCGCCCGATATCCCACCATTTCAGTCAAGGTGTGCTAGACCGGTCAATCTGATTCCGCTTATATCTGCTCCGCCATCGTTTATTAGGTTGCACGAGTATATGCTTGCTGTTGCGCTAACTGCTTGTTCGAAAATTTGTGAGTTAATTTCGAATATATCCTGCGGCTTTCTATTGACGAGGATTTTTCGGTCTTGTCTTCTCCGGTCGCATGTAGTTCGTTGATGTCTGTAGTGTTTTGATTTTGATAAGCGTTCCAGATCGGTGCTCGCCAGTCGCCAGTGTTGATTATGGAGGAGATTTAGATTTCTCCTTTCAACTCGACATTTGCAGATTCTTACAAGACATAAAAAGCTATTGATCGGGAAAGCTATTTATGGGTGTTTTACCTCGTTTCCTCGTCCTGTTCATCAGAACAGCGAGAATATTTTGGATGGTTTTTGAAGAAAAGGACGGACTGTTTTTGCAAAAATTTATAGCGAGGAATGCCTCTAAATGGCCGCTGGACGTGGTTTGAAACGTCACGTAGTAATAAGTTGCAATTGTTTCATCAATGAACAAGAGCAAGTGCTACTTACTGCTTCTTAAAGTTTGCACTGAACAGCGTATGACGTGCCCGGTGATGAAAAACATGTAATTCCACTATTGTTCATAACTTCTCTTGAATTAAAAAAAAAAAAGGGCTTTTTTAATTGCTTGATTTATTGTGCAATGCAACTACTGCTAATGTCCTGTTAAGCAAATGTAAGTTGTAGCTTTTCATATTCCAAAAAGATCAGATTTGTGTTCGTGGTTTTGGTTGTCAGATGTTATCCTCTCAAAACAGTCATCAATCTACCATAACTTGAACATAACTCTCGACAAAAGATTTTCCTTACCACCTAAATCTAAACTTTCATGCAATTGCTTTTCTGAATCAATTTCTGGAGTAATTTAGGAGGATTGATATTACGTGATTGTAATTGTCTCTTGAATGATGTTTTTAGGATGCTAATTTACATGAAGTTAGCCCTTTAACAGACAATACCATCTCTTTGTATCATATGGTGGTTGCCCTCTTCTTTTGTCTTCCTCCACTATAATATCCTTGCTCAAAAAGGCAAAAACTTCTTGTTTCTTAATCTGTTGGAGACACGTAAAATATCAGTTTCTGGATAATACATTTGAACATCCAAATACAACTGTTGGCAGGTTTATCATCTTGCTCCCGACTCTATCCATATATAATGTCAGCTACTTTTATAGGTAACATCACCATACGGGAACAATCTTCATCACAAGGAGAATGTAACAAATGGCCAATTTGCATTTACCAGTGATGAAGCTGGCAACTATGTGGCATGCTTCTGGGTTGACAACCAATATCAAGGAAGTGAACTAAGCGTTAGTATTGACTGGAAAATTGGAATTGCAGCAAAAGATTGGGATTCAGTTGCAAAGAAGGAGAAGATCGAAGTAAGCCATCAGTTACATATCATATATGTTGACTTTGACCCAAAAGCGGGAATCGTTTAATAGATGATAACTACTAGTCGATGGGCTGGGTGAAAAATTGGCGTTTCACTCATTGAATGTGAATATACTTGTTTATCTTTATCATTTTGATGTGTTCATATTGTCAGCTGAATTGCTGGTGCGTTGCCTGGACAGGATAACTGAAATCTTCTCATATATATTGTAGGTCCTGTAGAATGACATATGGCATAACTAAGATGGAAAATCAAATATTTGATCTGCATATCATGTTAAGATAGTGTCTGTTTTATTGTAAAGGTGAAGCTAACTGGAACAGTTTATGGTGCAATCTCATCTAAAAGTACTGATCTCGAGAAAGCCCAACTTAATCAAATGATATTAAGGCATGCTCAGGAGTGAAAAGGCTGTACCTGAACATTTATCAGGCTTTCTGCCCGAGCAGTTCTTATTCCTTATCTGCTGATTTTCATGGATTTCTGGATAATCAAACTATGCTGTCCATGAAGGGTGTGGAGCTCGAGCTTCGGAAGCTTGAAGGTGCTGTGGAAGCCATTCACGGAAACCTACTCTATCTCCGGAGCAGGTAATACCCTCTGTTTTTCCATATGTGGACTTCAAAACTGTTCCTTAGAACTCCATTCACAGGCAATCACTCAGATCAGAATCTTCTTTATGTTTTGTTCTTATGATGGGGACAAACACTTGCAGAGAAGCCGAGATGAGGTCAGTGAGTGAAAAAACGAATGCTAGAGTTGCTTGGTTCAGTGTCATGTCCCTGGGTGTCTGCATCGGTGTCTCGGGTCTGCAGCTGTGGCACCTGAAGCGATTCTTTCAAAAGAAGAAGCTCATCTAATTTCTTACTGCTAGTATACATATCTTTATCATCCTCCTAGAAAAACATGAGTTCGTGTTTCTTCTTCTTCGTCACAGTTGTGCTTACAAATTTTTAACTTGACAACTTTTTGTCTTTTTTGGTGCTTAAGCAATCAGTAGCAAGTACAGCCAGAACATTCAGTCTCATCATTTGCACCCTTTAAAACTTGAAAATTGTCTGCTCTTTTGTTTCGGCAGAATTTGAAGGCCATCTTAGTCAGTCCATATTAATATTTTCTGTCATCTTCTCGTGTAGAAATCAAAATGGTTTTGGTGATGCTTACAATAAAAAAAGGGGGAAAAAAATCTATACTCGGTCCCCTTTCTCGTTGTTTTTACAGTTGTTCAATTATAAAAGAGCTCGCAATTTTTTTTAATTATAAAAGACATGAAAAAGGAGCGAAATGGGAGAGTATTAAAGTCAACATCGTGCAATCTTCTCTCTCTCTCTCTCTCTTCTCCAGTAAAAAATTCTCCGAAATCAACAGCGGGGGAAAGGGGGGACCACAACAACCGATAGCACACCAATCAGAACCCTGAACAGCGCTTCCTCCCATCTTCTACTTCCCCGACTCTCTCTATTCACCTCCCCCGGTCCACTGCGCCGCTGCATTTCCGAAGAGAATGGGAGGCGGAGCTGTCCTCTCAGCTCTTCAGTACTGGCTGGTCGACCACCCAGCAGTCCGCGGCTTCACGTGGTCCCCAGGCCACACTTTCGGCTCCACCCCGCTCTTCCTCGCCGTCACCGTCCTCTCCTACCTCGCCGTCACGTACCTCCTCGTCCTCCTCCGCGCCCCTCCACTCCCTCCGGCCATCCTCAAGCCTGTGACCGCCGTCCACAACCTCGCCCTCACCGTCCTCTCCCTCCTCATGGCAGTCGGCTGCGCCCTGTCCGCCGTCTCCCAGGCCCCCGACCGCCGCTGGATCTTCTGCTTCCCGGCCGGGGAGACCCCGCCGAGCGGGCCCACCTTCTTCTGGGCCCACGTGTTCTACCTCTCGAAGATCCTCGAGCTCGTCGACACCCTTCTCATCGTCCTTTCCCGTTCAATCCAGCGGCTCACGTTCCTGCACGTGTACCACCACTCCACGTCCTCATCATGTGCTATGTCTGGCTCCGGACCTCGCAGTCGCTCTTCCCGGTCGCACTCATCACCAACGCCTCCGTACACGTCCTGATGTACGGCTACTACTTCCTTTGCGGCGTCGGACTGAGGCCGCGGTGGAAGAAGGCGGTGACCAACTGCCAGATCGTGCAGTTCGTGTTCAGCTTCCTCGTCTCCGGCCTGATGCTCCGGTACCACTTCTTCTCTGGGTCAGGCTGCTCGGGGATCTGGGGCTGGTGCTTCAACGCCGTCTTCAACGCCTCCCTGCTGGCCCTGTTTGTTGATTTTCACGTCAACAGCTATGCCCGGAAGAAGAAAGACAAAGAAGGATGACCAGGAGAAAATAAAAAGGATTTTGTTTGTTGGGTTTGTAGCTTCTTGATTCTTCTGAATTCTTGGGGGACCCTGCGGATTCTGTCTTTGGTCTCTGTTGGGCTGATATCTCATGAAATAATTCCTTGGATTCGATTCATTGGCTTTGCTCGGACGAATGCTTCCTTTCCTCGCAAGAGTTCGTGTTACTGTTGGATTCGCAATCAATGGATTTACAGTTTAAAGATGAGATCGCATCTACAGCTACTTCTGCATCTTACCGTTAATTTAGGTGCTGTTTGTTCTGTGTTGTCGTAATGAAGCTGAAGGACTCCATTTCTGACAACTGCATTCATTTCATTGCTCATGGGAGCTGCAGCCAAGATTTAGCCTGGTCTTCTTCTTTTCAGAGCGTTCCTCAAACAATGGAGGATTCTATCCGATCTATCACAAATCGTTGGAATTTTGGAATTTTAGGAACTCCCATTGCTGTGAATGTTATGAACTTGATCCAACAGTGGATCCAATGACTCGAGATCTTTAGTTTCCAATAGATATTGCCATTCGGACCGTGCTGGCCAAACCTGTGCTATACGCAGCGTGCCATACTTATGTTCCACTGGTCAAGAGCTTGCACGAGTTGGACTCGAATGCATAAACAAACAAACTTATCCAGCCCACCTTTGGTCCCGAGTCTTCAGTCGCTTGTGTAGGTGACTGTTATGTCGATCACTCGAAAGTTCCATGGGTTAGCAGATTCAGCATTTCAACCTCAACTCATCAAACGTGCGGCTACTGCGAGCGTGTTTTCTAAGATGCTTCAGGGATCAATAACCACGCAACCCCGTTCACCTTGATTGCGCCAAACTAAAAAGGGTTGGAATGACGGTTTGCAACATCGATATACAATTGAAGCTGTGTGTATGGAAGGAAGGGCAGAACCTGAATGAAGCATTCCACTATGGCAATCATCTTTGCTACAGTCCGCAGAAGGCGTGGAAGAGAGGAAGAGGCTCACATGGCAATCATAAGCCTAACAAAGAAAAAGCATTCCACGAAGGAAGCAAACAAACCGGATCTGCTTGTATTTAACGCACTTGAATCAGATTGGAACTGTCATAGAGGCTACAGAGTAGGTGAAGCTGGCAAAGGATAGCCGATTTCTTAAAAATTAAAAAAAAAAAATGACAGTAATCTTCGAAACGGGTACAAAAAAAAATCTGTAATGGAGATTGCCCTTTAGCTTAACTCACTGCGTGGCTGATTCCTTGTTACAGAGAGAGAGAGAGAGAGAGAGAGAGGAGTAGTTGAAGTTTCAGAAACGAAATCGAAGAGGAAATCCTCAACACTAATCAGATGACGAGAGGAGGAGGAGGAAACGTTGCAGATGGCAACACCGAGAATCGAACACGTTACGGAAGCATGCACAGGTTGACGAGAAAGAGGAGAGGCAGAAAGAACGAAACGTTGTGGATGGCAACACCGAGAATCGAACACGTCAGAGGCATGCACCCCCGCAGAAGAAGAAGAAGACGAACCTGCCCGCCCCATAAAACACCAGCTCTCGCTATTCACCCACAGCGGGTACCCATTTTCGATACACTTGAGATTTTACCAAAAAATTACGTACAGCCATGATAAAGGTCGGAACGACAACAAAGAACCGATGACAGTTATATAGCACAACCAATCAGGATCCTGAGCCGCACTTCATCTTCTTCTTACTCCCTCGGCTCATCCCGTACTTAACGCTGTTCCTTCTCCAACTTTCCTCCGCGGCCAGCCGCCAGTCCCGGCCTCTGCATTGCCCAAAAAATGGGTGGCGGAGCTTTCCTCCCAACTCTCGAGTACTGGCTGGTCGATCACCCAACAGTCCGGGGCTTCACGTGGTCACCAGGCCACACTTTCGGCTCCACCCCACTCTTCCTCATCATAACCGTCCTCTCCTACCTCACCCTCACGCGCCTCCTTGTCCTCCTCCGGCCCCCTCTGCTCCCGCCGGGCATCCTCAAGCTAGTGACCGCCGTCCACAGCCTTGCCCTCACCGTCCTCTCCCTCCTCATGGCAGTCGGCTGCGCCCTGTCCGCCCTCTCCCAGTCCCAGCCCCCCGGCTGGCGCTGGATCTTCTGCTTCCCGGCGGGAAACACCCCACCGAGCGGGCCCACCTTCTTCTGGGCCTACGTGTTCTACCTCTCGAAGATCCTCGAGCTCGTCGACACCCTCCTCATCGTCCTGTCCCGCTCGATCCAGCGGCTTACGTTCCTCCACGTGTACCACCACTCCACAGTCCTCATAATGTGTTACGTCTGGCTCCAGACCTCGCAGTCGCTCCTCCCGGTCGGCCTCATCACCAACGCCTCCGTCCACGTCCTGATGTATGGCTACTACTTCCTGTGCGGCATCGGACTGAGGCCGCGGTGGAAGAAGACGGTGACCAACTGCCAGATCGTGCAGTTCGTGTTCGGCTTCCTCGTCTCCGGTCTGATGCTCCGGTACCACTTCTTCTCCGTGTCAGGCTGCTCGGGGATACGGGCCTGGTTCTTTAACGCCGTCTTCAACGCCTCCCTGCTGGCCCTGTTTGTTGATTTTCACGTCAACAGCTATGCCCGGAAGAAGAAAGACAGAGAAGGGTGACGGAGATTAGTATGTATGAGAAAAACTTATAAATCGGCATTAACAGATTAAACAGCCGGTCATGATGAGACTTTCATGAACACAAATAATCAGTAACCCCTTTCAAAATAACAATTCCTTATATATCTTTTAATGTAAAGAATATTATTTATAATTACAGTATACTAAATATCCCACTCCAACATAAAAACAGATATGGATGAGTATGAGAGACTCGGAATCTAACAGAGATTTTGATTTCTTAATCGAATATTAAAATTATATCCAATATTCTCTCATCTGATCGCATGACACGATGTATGATATTGACAAACTTCATTTGGCTAAGTTAAGTGTCCTCTCACCTATCTCAAAAAAAACCTATACATGAACCATGACAACGAAACCTTGTCAGTGTTACTTTCCATCCACGTGTCACGAATTATGACAACGGTAAAATCCTCTTATTTTATCTTTCTAGACACTAACTATGGCAATAATACCTGGTTAGCAGGGAAGACTCCATTTCCGGCCACGCCATTCATCGCTCATGGGAGCTGCAGCAGCTGCTGCCAGGATTTAGCTCGGCCTTCTTCCATCGTGAGTTTATTCTTTCTCGTCTGCTGCAACCGTTGCTATGAATGTTATGGACTTGATCCAACAGTGGATCCAACATCTTTTCCCACGGATGATGGCATTCCGACCACGTTGGTCGAGACTGTGTTGTACTGCCAGACTTAAATGTTCCACCGGTCATGAGCTTGCACGAGGCAGACTTGAACCCGTGAACAAGCTTATCCTGTCCGCCTTTGGTTTGGTCCCGAGTGCTCAGTCCATCGAAAGTTTCGTGGACTAGAACGTTTTTCAATCCAGCATAACAGTGAGATGCAGTGGTGCAACCTCATTGCATGTTACATCATCAATATGTCGGACTCGGACTATGTTAGTGGCTAGTTGGGCAGAAGAAAAGGGGTTCTTGATTTTTCTATTCACTTCTTGCTCGAGAGATCAATTTCATCGACTATATAAAGACTGAAGGGAGCCCGTGCACAAGCAACAGGGTGAATTGAAACTACACGGAGCAAGTTGTTATGGAAGCAGATCCGGCACCAAATTGAAATTAACACAAAATATGAGACCGAACGTCATCTCGTGGGAGAAGTGGGATTCCAGAGAGAGGGCCAGTCCGTGCTTGTTAGCCGAACCTTGACGGTTTGAACTTAGCCCTCCTGGGTTATAAGCTTTTAAAGAAATGACTACTTTGACCACTATGCCCAGTGATGATACCATGCCTTTGTTCATTTTTGACAGAGGAAATTTGTCGGGCAGTTGTTTTTGCTGTTCTCAATGTACTTTCAGCAATTATAAGTGGCATAAAGATAAAACAAATCAAAAAGGATGCTCCTTGAACAGATTGTGTTTGTTTAGGTACAGTTGTGCTCAAACTGTTCCATGTTTCTGCATGCCGGGTCAATCGCCATGTCAATACAAATAGTCAAATCATACAGAACTCACGAAACAGGAACGTTAAAATTTTTTCGCAACTAGATAATAGAGAGATCCACATCACAGCTACTGCCTCAACTCGAGATATATCTATTGCACACAATCGCCAATGCATTACAGTAAGTTGTAGATGTAAAAGCCAGGTATTGGAGCCAGACTGGCAAGAAACTTGTAACTTACTTCAGACAAAATTGCAGAGCAGGATTTTTCATGAAGATTCCACGTCGGAATCATCAAGCCCTTCAGCATAGAGTTCGAAATCCTCCGGGCTCCACCTGCATATTAACTGAAGCTTGAAGGTAGCCATCCGGATTCCCAACAACCTCTGCATAACCCAAATAGATCATCGAACATTAAAAATGTTCCCCTTGAAATCCAGTATCTGGTTTAGTACTCAAGGAAATTGGCCTGCTGTCATGAGATTACAGTACCAGTATCCGAGCAGACTCAGGAGACAAGGGCTTTCCTTCTTCACAAACAACAAAATCTGAAACAAGCTCCACCACACCTGTCAATCCATGGAATCCTAAGGGTTAGAGCGTGTGCGTAAAATCAGATCGAGCACTGGCATGGAGCACAAGGGGAAAAGTCATCACGCACCTTTGTTCAATCGAACAGGCATTCCTTGCTGGCGCAAGAAGGGCTCCATCTCATGGGTGAACTCCAAAGGACCTTCCTTGAGCTCCACCTACATTTTATCACATAAATTCACATTTGGTCTCTCCAAGATATGTGTGTTGCTTGACAGCAAACAATAATAACAAAAATAAAATTTCCTTACGAAAGCTCTGCCACCACTCATTTGGCATTAAATTCATGCTCACCTCGGAGAGTAAATTAAAAAGAGTACCCTTACCTTCTCAATGGCAAGGCTGCCTGTCCTGGCAAAGTCGCATTCTTCAAACTCGTTGAATAGTCTGCCACAATTAAGAAAAATATCGAGGCTTTCAACATGTATCTGTATAATTGCTCCAAGTGTGTACATGTTGAGAGGAGAGAGAGGAGGGGGAGAGATCTCTTGAAATTTTTTTTTTTTTTGAGTTCTTAATGTGGTTTCATTTCACGAAAGATTTCAAAAATTACATATCATTTACATGAGGTCCAGATCTCTAAGAAGGATTAACTAACTAAGGAGCATGCTATGGAAGAAATCCTCACCTTTGTACCTCTTCCTTTGGCAAATTAGTTAAGAAAAGTCCAGTGTTGCCACGCAAAAGCTGGAGGAAATCAACATACAAAAGAATGCACAGTAAGAAGCATAGAATTTCAGTTAATATGACTGAGAAAGACTAGAAGAAGATCATACCTTAGAAACCTTATGGAGTCGGGGTCTAATCTCGTCTGAAACAGACCGACCCAACGAAACCTGCATGACTTTATTTGACCCAAGGAAGAATCTGAAAAAGGAATTATGATTACTAATCATCAATACTAGTACAAACATCAAAAATAATAACTGAATATAAAAAAATTTTACCAGTTCAATCTCAAGAATTACATATACGAGCAACAACAATGCAATGTTAAGGCCATTTGATGCTCTTAAAGGCAACCATGATTATTTAAGAGTAATCGAGAGGAATGGCATGTGAAATAACCTGCTAGAGGGTTTGAGCTGCTCCTTGAACTCCTTAAACTTGAGGTTTCTCATGTTCTCAAAAGAGAAGACGTAAATTGAATTGTAATGTTCTACTGCCTCCCTTATTGAGTTAACAATCGATTCCTTGTGCTCCCTCCCCTTCTTCTTTGTCTTCGACAATGTAACTGCAAATTGTTTCACAGTAACTTACTTGATCTCATTCTTAAGAATACAAATAGACATACTTCATACTAAATGGAATCGATTAGATCAGAATAACCAGTCAAATGTTAGGCCTAGCATCCCATAGACACTCAAAGGAAGCCAAGCCCTTCATTGTAGATCATTTCAAGTAATTTTTTCATGGAAAAATTGAAAAGAAAACTAGAAAAGTGTCTTACTTTGGTATAATCTTTCCAAATATTTTAATTTTGATATTCAGCAAAATTTAAGCTATTTCTGCTATCGCGAAGAAAATTAGGAGAGGTTCCAAGACCATCTTCAGTAGCACAGACAGACAGGGGATTGAAATGAGGAGGTAAACTATTGCTTCACAGAAAGGAAAGAGATCATAGGCTAAAATTCAACAAATCTCCTGGGGATGCTACACCCACGGAATTTGGGATAGAAAAGTTTTTCAGTGGATAAGCACTGAACCATCGATCCTTGCCGCTCAACTACTAAGCTTCATCTTACGCCGTCCTGAAGCTGCTGGACTATCCTCCTAAACTTTTCAGGCTTTACTTGTATAGGAAGCAGTACTTGAAGTACTAAAGGCATACTGGGAAGCTGTCAGGCATGTGAATCGGCTACTGAGTCTAGAGCACCACAGAAGCTTTTGTACATTTAGTAAATGGTCTCACCAAAGATTGATTTAAGAAAAGTTTCAAAAAAATAAGCTATTTGATTAAAAAAAAATTCCAACGAACGATGGTCAAGTATTCATTTTTCTAACGTAGCCACTCTCTTACATTCATATATCAAACTATGAACTGTTCGGCTGGACAATAGTTAGCAGAAAATCGAATTCTCCACACAGCTTCGGTAAGGGAAAAAAAAACGGAACTTTACGACAGAGAGATGAACCGATACTTCCCCAAAACTCAGACAATGTAAACAAAAAAAATGCCCGGCTGATTCACTTCCTGTTATTGTCCTCATACATCAATTTAACCTTTCTCCACGAAATTACGAATCTTTCGACCACATTGCGAAACGAATGCGCTGAAAGAAGAAACAAACCTGGTCTGTTCCTCTTAGACTTCGGCATCTTTTATATCGACCAACTCCGAGGTTCAACGCCTCCAGACCCCGAAACCTCTGAAAAGCATACAGGTGAACGACAACATATCGCCAGTCAATCAACCGATTCGCTAATCAGTAAGGCAAGAACAGAGGCTACAAATTTATGAGAGCGGATGATAATATCCTTCACCTCTTTTACTTCAGCAGGGCAACGACAGAGAGGCGGAGCAAGCTGCTCTGATCTGGTTGCTGAGTATGAGAGGGGAGAGAAGTGGATGAACGGCGGCGGAAGCTACAGAAGCTCACCAGTCTTTTAGAGGGAGGAGCAGCAGGCAGGAGAATTTCGAGGGTTTTGGAAGCGAAAATGGGCCGTATGGGCCTTTAGAAAAGCAGACCCATGAGTATGGTGTAAATGGGCTTTCAAGATCATTTTGGTAATTTAAGGCATAGAATTAGAGGCATGACGGTACGAGCTAGCTTACACGTACGTGGGTTTCGTGCAATATTCGGGCCGGCACGGACTTCTCGAGCGGCTCTGGCCCGACCCATTAAGCTTCTGGTCGGGCTGGCACCTCCTTATCGATCCAGTCTGTTAGTTCGATAATTTAATTTTCAATTATTTTTAATAAAAAAATTTATACAACAGTACATATTTATTAATTTGTTTTTTTGAGTTCTGGATCCAGCCCGTTAAGCTATTGAGCCAGGCGGCTAGATAAGAAAGCCGTCCAATACCAATTTTGGATTTGTCTAATAGTTTTCATACTAGACTTCCAAATAAATGATCTCAAGATTGATCCTTGGGCTGGAAGGGTCGCTGAGAACTTTTCCAGGGATTCCAGTACAACCACAGGTTAGTTTCGATGTGCGTTCTGCCTGGACTGGGATACTACGTGATGCAAATTAAAAAAAGAAAGCGGTCCAATAACCCTTAACCTAAATACGGTTTTATCGTGAAGAACTATCGAGCCAAGCATAAAATTACCAACTCTGATCATCATAGATTGTAATCAAAAGATCATGATTCAATTATTGTAGTGAAATTCTTCGTACTTTTTTTTTGGTAGTTATGTTATCTTCTAGGTTTTGTGATAAAAAATTTAATCATTGTTCTAAACAAATCATGTACGGATGATCGTTGCATCAAAAGCAGCAACAATTACAACCCAAAGATATGTGTGTGTGTGAGAGAGAGAGAGATCAACTTGATATCAAACTAAGAGAGTGACATGGAAGCCATTTATCTGCCCTCGGATATGGATTTAGAAGCTCGAGGGAAAGGAGGGAGGAGGAGAAACCTGTGAAGGATTTGTGGCTGCGGGAGATCATCTTGATCGAGTGATGAGGGAAGCTGGACAAGATGAAGATGCCAGGGGTACTGGAGGAGGTGGAGAAGGAGAAGATCGAGAAAAATTACAGGAAGGTGCTTCTGTTCATCAGCTATCCCCCTCCGCATGATAACCGCCGGCGCAGAATTCGAGGGTAAATACTTATGCTTCGAGAAGTTAATCCCATGTTTGCTTTCTCTTTCTGATCGATGATTTGTCGAGTTTTTGCAATGGGCAGTTATCAGCATTATCGAATTTTAGGTTTTCCGAAACTTGCATGAAATTTTCTGCTGAAGGTTATGGATTTTCACTCGAGAACTCGACTAGGAAAAAAAGAAGATGATCTGGGAAAACTACTTATGGAGGAGCCAGGTGCAACCGCCATGGGTTCAACACCGGCCTCCTCCATGTTCGTCGACTTGAGCATTTCTTGTCGTCTTTAGAACCAATAGTACACCATCTCTTGCAGCTTCACATCATATCATATCCCTTCCTTCTCTCAGTCATCTCATCTGCAGCAAGGTTAGGATCGATCTTGAACCCTTCCTCTTCAATTAGCTTGCTGGCTCTACCGAGCAGTGCTGGTAGAAATAATTACACAAACCCCCAGTCACCCGTAGAAATAGAATTCGCCCTTGACCTCGATCGTCAAGGTCCCATGACAAGTTTGGACCCTTCGAAGAAACAATTTTGCAAGTTCTTTGGACTCATCGTCAGCTCAAATATCGAAGCAAATCTCGGGCTTGTTAAGTAACCTCTTGCCAACCCAGGTGAAACATTATTCATATATGCAGAAGCACATGTTTGACACCAGCGGCCATCGCATGATCGATCAATCATGCTTCAAGTTTCTAGGTTATTGGGATGTGGTACAGTAGATTGTCTCAACTTGGGATCAAAAGCTCTGATTTCATTTTCGCTTGGCACGGCTCCTTGTTTCTCTTATCAACTTTTAGATTCATAAACCTCCTTTATAACCGAGAAAAAGAAACTAAAATGTTGTAATCTGGAAGAGAAAGAAACAAACAAACCCTTCCACGTACCCTAGCGGTTTCTCTTCATGTGCATCACCGATATTCAATAACCCGATATATGAGTTTATTGCCAAAAATAACCATCCGGTGACCTGGGATTGCGATACCATCTGATACTGAAAGGTGCAGAAAAGATGGGCCGGACTTTGTTTTGATGGGCCAGTCCCGGCCCACCGTCAGGTATACTCTAAGTTTGGGCACATGAAGATTTGTTGTTTCTTTGAGATTGGGAGTGTGAAGTTAGGGTACGAGAACGATGACATTTCAGGTACTTGCTCCATTGGAAATATATACGGACAATGATCTTCGATATAAATTCTTCGTCATTCCAAATGGAACTGAACTATGAGGAATTCCCAATACCCGAAAAGTTATGGGGAATGGATCGAGGGATATGAGCTGTGTTACCGACGTCGGAGTTGCCAATGTAAGAACAAGCCAAGAAGAGATCGAACACGACAACCTCGTAGATCTCTAAACGAATGTACATACATATTATCTGATAGACAAAGTCGTCGATTTACATTGGCTTCTTCGTTCAGCCTAAGGGCTTTGCTTTACAACAACAGGAAAAAGATGACATCAAGAGTCAAACAAACACCCTAAAAAGTCTAGGTAGCACATGTACACACCTGATCCTCGTGATTCCAGCTCGGAAACATCGAGGCCGGAGGCGGAGCACGAGCCCGTTCGATCGAGGTTCTCGAACGCGGTCCCTTCTCAACACAGGGCGACACTGGCACCACTTCCAGAACCAGAAAGACCAGAGATCATGCGGCGACATATCGCCTTATTGGTGCGATGAAGGCCAACTGAAGGAGGAGCCGCCGTCAACCTGTAGATTTTCCGAAGCGATCGGAACTTTCTCCTCCTCCTGATCCCGTCGATTTCATAGACGTCGTCTTCCACCGAGGGACGGAATGCGCGGAGGGCCGAGGAAGCTTCCGTCCCGTCATCGAAAACCCTCCCCGCAATGGAGGAGGAGGCTGCCGTACTCTCCTCGGAATTGCCGCTGAGTTGAATGAGCTGCCAGGCCACGTCCAGCTCCAGATCGGAGAAAGCTCTCGAAGGTTCGCCATCCTTCTTCTGCTGCTGCTGCTTCTTCTTTGTCGCTCCGGCACCATCCGTCAACTGCTCTCTTGCCATTACCAGAGCGCGGCGGGTCAGGATCGGGGATTACGTAGGGAGGGAGAAGCTCATATACTAATCGGATCGCCGACTATTCTCGTCGCCTGTGAGTTACTCTCATTAAGAATCCCGGACGAGCGAAGGAACCTTCTGATATTTTTATTTTGAAGCTTATTGCGTGCGGTCCACCGCCTTATTCTACTGCGGGACCCACCTATTGGGCCGAATTGTCCTAATAGGCCGTCACTTCCTTTAGGCCCACGAACCCTTTCTGGGCCCATGCCGGCCCATATACTCAGTGGCGTTTCTCCTCCATTCCTTTTCAGAACGTACCCATCTACCGTGAATCGAGTTCACTTGCACAAAGCTTGGCATAGGATGCCCATTCCCGGATCAGATATTCCAGAGAAAGCAGCGACAAAAGATTCCTAAGTGATGAAAGCTCCGTGCGCAATCTTATCATTACTTTTTATTACACCGGATCTTGTCACTGGGTGGCCAAGGTACAACAATATAGACAACAGCTAACCATTCGACGAACTTTTTCACCATCTCGTCGTCTTCACATCAAAATAAAACTCCAAGGAAAAATTACGAGAGCAAATTTCCATGTACGAAATATACTACTCGATTGGTTACACCATTCTAGTGGCACGAGATACGAATTCGAGATCTCAAAATCTAGCATTAGGAGCCAAAGACCCAGATCAAAAAAGCAAAATTTTCAGCGGACCCAGGTGACCGGATGATCAAGATTCTCCTCAAGAATCAGATCAGAAACCGACTCCGTACTAAATGAACGAGGTACCCGGATCCAGATGCGTGCCAAAAGAGGAGTTTGGAACTCGAGGAATCATTCGCAGTTGCCAACAAAAGAGAAGCGATTCCCACGCGCAACGTCAAGGAGAAGTTTGGAGAACGTTTATTTCCGCCACCGAGCATCAGGGAATGAAATAACATCAGCCGAGGAATCGATTACGTGTATATCTCCACACGTGCGAGAATCTGGGAATGTCCATCTATCTGAAGTACCGCAGAATATTTCTTGTGTTCATTGGCATTTTTCATCATCCGCCAGTTAACAACGCATGTTGTTCGCAACCGATCCCTGACTTCATAGCCGGTAATAACTCATCGGTATCATGGGTATCGCTGTCATTGTGGCAACCGACCGAGATCGTGGGTTCGTGTTCTCTCAAGCTTTTCAAAGGCACCATATATCCGATTGATCATCTTCATCTCCTTCGCTTTGCTCCTTAACACCACACTAGGCAGCACACAATTAACATCCCACCCAGTCAGCAGTAGCAAAGTGGAAACGGTAGGCTAAGGACGTGTTAATGAGACTCTTCTTCTTCACAGAATCATAGGAAAAGAAATGTTTTGTGATTCATAGGACAACCAAACCGATAGACCAATTAATAATTAATGGGCAAACTCTCTTCAGGACAAGAGAAACAAAACATTGATCGGACATCAATCCATTCGTTAAGGCCCAGAATTTCTTTCGAGAATGTCCTGTCTCTCTGATCATGACTGATTCGTTGGACTTGGTCTTTTGCTTCATTTGGTTGCTTCTTCCTTCTTCTCCTCGGCCTTTCCCTCCTCCTTCTCCCCCTCTACTGCCTCGGTCGTCTCGGTCTCGGCCACCACTTCTTCCTTCTTCAGCTCGTTCTCAGACTTCTTCTCATCCTTTAGGAAGAAAGAAAAGGGAAAATCTTTATAGCTATTGCATGCTTAAATGGTTGTCACTTCTAGATCCTGATCGAAGATGTAATGTCACGTCCGATATAAAAGATCATATCAAATAGCCAGGACGTTTCATATATACATTGATTCGATCCTTTATGTTTATTTATTTATAAAAAAGGATTTCTTTTTATTTGATCTTTTTTTCCGATTCATACGCGCAAAGTTGTTTTACATTATGAATCGGATAGCTTATCACATGGACGGAGTCAGGAGATCACCTGGTCAAGTAACTTTCCGAGGGATGAGCCTTTGGTCTCCTCTACAACTTCCTCCTTGTCATCCACTTCTTTGTCGACCTTCTTCTCCACCTGCTCGGCCTCCTTCACCTCGTCCTTGACCGGGGCGGCTTCCTCCTTGGCCGCCTCCGGCCGCAAATTACTGCCGCCCTTCTTGAACTTGATAGGCAATGGAACGCTAGCACAGCCCCCCATTTCTGAAAACCTGGAGACTCCCTCCCCTGCTCTTGAAACGATTAAAAATCGAAGGGACAGATCGATGAAGTGGGAGAGCACTAATTCAGATGCAAATGCTTCTAAACTGATTTAAATAAGCCTAGAAAGTTTTGGTAGGTTTGCACACACACATACTTGTATATATAACATGGGTTGGTTGATTCGTTTTGATATTTCTTTTGATTCGAGTATCCTTAACAAAGAAAATTTATGATTAAAAGGTTTTACCTTGTAATTAGTGGACATATTTAACTCGAATTTGAATTAGTCAAGATTATTAAATTTATGAAAATGAACGAGGGTTTTGATGCATTTTACTTTTAAAAGGGAACATATGGGTCCTATCAAATTTAGTACAAGAAACAGCTGGATGATTCTCAATCGCAGGTTGTAAACCCCGTCGACCCAACAGCCCTGACTGATGATTTGGCATTATCGTGCGTCTCATTTTCTTTGTCCCTTTTTTAATATGAATAGGACCGTGGAATATTCATCACTCATTGTTTTCCACTATCAGAGCAATGTTCCGACTTTCCTACTTCCAATCACGTTGTTTATGGTTGGATGGGCAGTGGTCGGAAAAATTTGTGACAGCATTGCTCAAAATTTATGTGGTGAAGAGATCGTAGAATCACCCAAATATCGAGTAAAAAGTAATATTGTGACACCTTTTATTCTATAAATATATTAAGAAAATTGTAGTTCCGAACTAATTTGTACAATGTAAAGTAGCATCGTACCATCAATTTTACGCACACAAAGGAAGCTTGTGCGATCCCAATGGACCGTTTAACAGATCAATTCAACGGTTTATATGAAAGAAAATGACATTACAACAGCTCCTAATCCAAAGTGGTGGGTCGGCGCGGGATGAACGAATGGAAGAGAACGAGGGTTGGGCTTGGACCAACCCAACAGATCGGCCCATGATTAATCCACCAGCTCATTTGGGCCCCCAATGGGCCATAGGCCCATCCATCCTTTTCCGCTTCTTCCCTCCCACCCACCTACTCCGACGATGACGTGGCGATGTGCGCGTCCGGCGTACGCGCTAGCCCGCTCTGAGCGAGCGGTTATTTAGCCCACCTTCGACCAGTTATTTTTCTCGTTTGTAGCTGTAAGTCCGTCGCTTCATTCCCGCTTCGAAGCCCTAGGTAATGCCTCCCGCTTCTCTCTCTAGCTCTCGCTGCATCCCGATGATCAGATCTAACCGTTCAGTCTCACTGTTTGGCAATTGATTCTGCGTTAGCTCGTCAATTACTCGGTCTGTGAGTCTCCGTAATGGACAGTTTGAGATATGATTGTGTAATCTTCTTATCAGTATGAGGTGTTCTTTGAAGTGATTTCGATCGATGTTTGGGATGATCTTGTTCGCTTTTTCTGAGTTATAATTGTGAGCTTGGATGTTACCTTGATTGCTGGACGGGTATGGACGGAAATCGTCGGAATCTATATGCGTATTAGACTGTTGTTCTTCTGATATATATATATATATATATTTTTTTTTTTTTTGACAATGAGGGAGTCGAGTGTCTCAGCTTTCCCGAAATGCGATCCGGATCCCTTATTTTGTTGGTCTTTCGTTTATGTACATCTGATATTTAATGTGGTACTGATGAATTTTCTGCACCGTCCATTTGACTTGCACAGGTGTCAACAAGCATTACATATAAGACAGTCGTCTATCCTTGAATAACTTCTATGTGAGTATTAGTTCTGGATTTTCTGTTTGGGTTATTTGGACGTATCGTATTAGTGTATACATGCAAATTCAATCCCTTAAGTTCTTTTAATTTTTCTAAAATATTTAGATGTTGGTAGATGATTCGTTTGTACCACATTTCATTAGAAGGCTTCGTTTATGCTCTCAACCACATTTCTCAAGTACCATATGCCATTGCGAGACTGATGTATGAACTAGATTGTCCTTGGACCAAACAAACTACTATAAAGTACTGAAGGTGGTTCGCCAGTTTTATACTTAACTCGTGGTGCTTGTCGTAATCATCTCTAGACTGGGAAGAGAGATGGGTATGGAGGAAATAGAGGAGCCGTTCGCTATCTTTCAGTTGGCATTTCCATCATTCTGTTTGTTCATTAAGTATCTGCTTCTGTGTTGGCAGTTACAGTCGTTTCTAAGAATATTAATTTCGAGTGCAAATTATGAGGCATCAAAAAGAAACTAGGGGGCAGCTTGTTTTATATAAGATGTAAAGGCCAAGGAACAAATGATTTGTAGTGCTTTGAAAAAATATGTCATGGTAATATTTAGTGGTGCCAAAATATTATGGATGAGTTGCACAGGGAGTGCAAATAATTTGTTTCAAGCTCAAATGAAAGTACTGTCAACATTTAGGGTTTATTTGGCGTCAACTACCTTCACACCATCATCCACAGGACCATAGCTTCGCTTGTCAACATTATTAATCGTACATGGAGGCACTAGTAGAATTTGTTTTTTATCCTTCCGTGATGCGGTCATAAATCTAGCCAACAAAACAAACTAGAATTCTATTTTCCTGGAATCATGGAATATAGGTGACACTATGTTTCTTCGATGGCTTGGGCAGGGGATGATAGTGCTTGGAATATTTTCTTCTAAACATCTTATCTTTTGCCTTCTGTGATTAGACCACTGAGATAATTTGTTTGATTCTGTTGGAAGCATGTTATATTGGTGCTTTTACAGCTTTATTCAAGGTAAAGTTTTCATTCTTGGTAAAAGAAGTTTTTGTAGAAATGATATGGAGATACTGTATTCATAGGTAGAAATCTATTTTCCTGGAATCATGAAATACAGATGACACTATGTTTCTTCAATGGCTTGGGCGGGGGGATGATAGTCCTTGGAATATTTTCTCCTAAACATCTTATCTTTTGCTTTCTGTGATTAGAACACTGAGATAATTTGTTTGATTCTGTTGGAAGCATGTAATATTGCTGCTTATACAGCTTTATTCAACATAAATTTTGCACTCTTGGTAAAAGAAGTTTTTGTAGAAATGATACGGAGATACTGTATTCATTGGTAACTTAAGGGTCTCATAGCTAAAAAGTAACCCTCCCTCAGGACAACATTGAACCTCTCTCCCTTAAAAGTAAATCAGAAGAGGTGGAATTTATAATGCTATCCCTTAGAAATAGTTGGTGAGCACTTGCTATGGTTAGAGTATTCTCAGAAATGGATTTTTTTTTAATTAAGATTTGGCCAGACCAAGAACTCTCTAGCAAAGATCTGAATATAATTGATGCCACCTTTTCATCTTGTCCAAACTGAATTAAGTGTAGCATACTTAACTCAATGTAGGGCGGACGAGGAACCTGTCGATCAGAAGAAATATTTTGAAGAGTCCTGCAAGCCCAAGTGCGTGAAGCCTTTGCTAGAATATCAGGTATAACCTTTATCTTGGGATCAGTAACTATGACTAGAGTTGTAAATATTTTAAGTGTGTGATAAGAGCACTGGGCTCCATATTTGTTCAAGCTATTGTCAAACGAAGAGAAAAGAAAGAAAAAACGGTTAGTTAATTCATGCTAAGCTTTTTCTTACAGATTCTAAGTTTTCGGTAAGAAAGGATGCTCCATTAGTAACCCTGGGGACCTATCTTGTCCTCAAAGATGGATTTACTGAATAAGGCTTTCTTCTGTCTGCAGGCATGTGTGAAGAGAATCCAAGGTGACGAGAGTGGCCACAAGCACTGCACGGGGCAGTACTTTGATTACTGGTCATGTGTTGACAAATGCGTGAGTGTTAATCTTATTGTTGTGGTTAGAAATGGCTTTTCATGGATGTCTTTTCAGTACAAGAGTCTGATGCGGGTTTCCACTGCCGAATTTGCAGGCTGCACCCAAATTGTTTACGAAGCTTAAGTGATGTCAGGCAATTCTTCGTTAGTTGAACATCTTGTGCTGCTTATCTAGCATTTAAAATGGAACAGGATGAGATTGAAGCATCCTTTTTGGATCCAAAGATGGCATTATCTATGCTCAGCTGTTTTTTTAGTTTTTGAGACCGTCATTCTGGCAATAACGAGTTACTGGTTATTATCCAGTACCATTTTCGAATTTCCGAGTATGAAATATGCATTTCTTTTCTTTTGAAACCAATGAGGTCATGAGAACTTGACTGATAATTCTCTGTTTGAATTCTCTGTCCTTGTCCACTTTGCAGGATTTGGGCATTGAGATTGGGCAGGGCCTTAAAACCACCTTGTGTTTCGAGTCTATCTTGCTCCAAAAAGGGTGACTTTAACTCTCCCTGTCTTGTAATTGCTGCTTAAAATTGGTGTGCTGTATATTTCTTGAAGGTAAGAAGGTGACCGTCTCCTCTTGATGGGCTCCCCCCGAGTGGCAGCAAGTATGGCATTATTTCCATCAAGGTCCGGTTTCAGAATCCCAGGGAGGCCGGTCTGGGTCCAACTGTTTATGTGGTTTCTCCATATTTATGTTCGATCTTTGCCCGAATAGATTAATGGTTGTTGGGCTTTGAGGGGCTCAACGTGATAGGATATCTGGGCCTATTTCCAGGTCATTAAAAGCCCTTCGTTATCGAATCATGGCAGCTATCCGTGCTAGCTGCGCATACCATAATCAATGGTAGACAGGTAAACGGTTATTTCCCTCCTTTTTTTTTTTAATCAGTAGTTATTTCTTTATCGTTGAGATGAGACTCGTCATGCACTACGGTGGGCTACGCCCAAAACGATCTGATTTCTGGGCCTAGCCAGTGCAGGCCTAAAACAGATGGGCCGAACAAATTTCGGGCTCAGTATAATTGGGCTGGAATTTTGCCACCTTAATACAGAGGCCAGAGTATTCCCGGCCCAATATAAGAGGGCTGTAATTTTGTCCGCTGAACGTGGCCTATGATTGGTTAGTAGGCCAGACAAAAGTTTAGCCTGCGTTTTAAATGGACCGTAATTTTGTTCGCTGAACGTGGCCTATGGATTGGTTAGTAGGCCAGACAATAATTTGGGACTTCATTTTGAAAGGCCCAATACATTGGCCTAAACGAGGCCTACCTTTCAATGGGCGAACCTCGGCCGACCGATTATCAACCAAAATGGCCCGCTATTTGGCCGAGGCCCAATCTGGTGTCATGACTATACACGTGGGCTGATAGTTTGACTTCGACGTCCAGTCCAAAGACGCCAAACCGATGACTGGAAGATCTATTCAACCAGATGCCAAACAATGTACATGGTTGAGGGCGCTGGTACCGTATAGGAATTTCAATGGAAATTTGAATCGATGTAGTTGTGATACAGCAGGCTAAATACTATTTGATTAATGTTATCAGTCGTCACTGGACACCCCCCATCAGCTCAAAACAAGGACAAGGGGAGAGCACAATTTATGATACATGTTATTGATTGAACCAAGCTATCCATCCATTTTATTGCCAACTACTTGAACAAATAAAATGTAGCAGAACAAAATGCTTTATCGAAAAAAAAATGTAGCAGAATAAAATATTTTAATTATCGAAAAAAAAATGTAGCAGAACAAAAGAGGCTCGTGCAAAATTTCATGTCACACATCCATTAAGGTGAGCACGATAGTTATGTTAAATGGGCCAGTTTAGGCCAGTTCTCAGCAGTTCATGAACCGGCTCGTGTGGGTCCAGACCAGACTGTTAAGCTTAACAGTCCAGGTTGGTCTGGGCTGGCAGTTATAATCCCATGAACGGGCCAAGGACCGGTGTGGATCACCAAGCAAGTCCCGGTTTGGGCCGGGGTTCTGGGCAGAACCAACCTAAACTTTCATATTTTCTGTTTTTAAAATTATATTTATATAATATTTTATGTAATTATTTATTTAAAAATAAATTGTATAACGTTTATATTTATTGTATATCTGTTGCTGAGGAGCGGAGTTTCACTCTAAATAGAATGGCTGCACAAGAAACTTAAAGGAGGAAAAAATATGATTACATACCATTTCTTTGGGCTTCTCGTTTTTGGAAACGGAAAAAGTCTAACGCAACTTCCTTACGCTTCTTCTTTGCGACCTGATCCCTCAGAGCAGCCTCAGAGACGGAGCCCACAACAGTTCCTGTTTCAGAATCTGCTGTTTTCTTCCCCCCTTTATGGTGTGTCACAACTGTCCATTCCCCTTCTGCAGCAAGGGCTTCTCTTTCTTTTCTTTCCTGTATGTGCAAATGTGATAAATAATAACATAAAGAGTATAAAACCATATAATGCATATGAAATAATGGATGGCAATGAGATGATGCCGGTATCCAGGGAGGGCAATGTGTCATCAAATTCTCACAGGGAGGGCAAATTCCCAAGATTTACAAGAAATATATGAATGCTGCTGACTCAACATGGAATAAACAGAGTGCAGATGGAGAAGAGAGATGCAACAAATAGTTATGGGCAAGACATGAAGCTTCTCTAGTGCAAACGAACAACTGCAATGTCAAAGACACTCAGGTGCAAGTATGCATTTATCCAATCATGTAAACACATCACTTTTTCAACACAACTGAGAAAAAAATATAATACATGAAATTCTGATAGTGAAGCCAAAAAAGGGAATTTTATTCATGCCACATCTCTTCGGTTAGTGTCATTGAGATGCAGGAGTAGAATGCTAAGCAAAATGTCTGTCTAGGACAACAACTATGAATGATCCTGTTGATTTTAGCAACAAAAGGTTTCACAGGTCTCCCTTGGATATTTCCTAGTTATAAATTAGCATGTATGAAGGAAGAGTAAATTTTTCCTCTTTTTTTTTTTTTAATTGTCAGAGTAAACTTTTCCTTACCTGTTCAAGTTTTGACTTATGAGCTATGATAAATTCATCAATCCTCTGCTGCAATATCTTCAGACCCAGTATTCCATCCCCCATTCTGCATTTCATATCCTTAGGTAAGGAAAGCATATGCAATACATGAAAAGCTTCTTTCAATAAGGAACTGAGACCTGTGTGCTATGGCCAGGCATTTCGAACAATGAAGTGATGAAATAAAACCTTAGAGCACGTTCGACAATACGTCAAAAAACATTTGTAGTGAAAATGTTCTTACTTTTCATTCCTTTCGGACTATCCTCATCCTCTGACAATATCTGATAAACCTCCTCTTTAGAAGGTTCATCCTTTATCTTCCACCAACTGTTTTCCTGTCCCTGACTGCTTGAGGGCCTTCTTGTCCTTTCTCTCCCTCTCTTTCCTAGACTTACCTACAACAAGAATATCGAGCCAATGGTAGCACCACTTCATTAAATAAAAACACATTTCATGTTAGGAGGACATCCTACTTCGAAGTGTTTGTTACTTAGGAATCTAACATTGTATTAATGAGTTTCTGTAAACAGATAGCGCAATGCATCACTGATTACCGTTAATAACCTTAAAGCCATTATCCGGCATCTCTACTACAGGTTCTCCTTCGGTTTCAGATTCAACGTGAGCTGCCACAAACATATAACAAATAAGTTAGCCATACTCGAGCTTGAAAAGGGAGAAAGAAATAGCAGCCTCTTGCAAATATCACAACCAACTTCTAGAGAGCGGAGAAAGGCAAAAAAATGGAGGTCACTTAATGATCTGGAAGGTAGAACAGTACTAATGCAGCCAACTTGGCAGCAGACACGAATTGTAGTCTCCATTGGATACGCCATGACAGAATGGAAATTTTAATGAAATAAGCTTGTTCTGTAGCGCATATAGACCTCATCTGGTTCAATTGATGATGCTCACACTGCTAAAATCTTAAAAAAAATATCATCAACATGGACATTACATAATTCTCACTTTTCACTTTCTTCTTTCCATGTGACTTCTTACTTTTCTTTCCATCGATTGCTTGCTTGAGTCATGCTCTGCAAATAAGAAACCACAAGAAATAAACAAAAAACTTCGAGACACCAAAGTCATCTAACATATAGCAGAATAATGTACCCTCAACGTCTGCCTGAAAAGCATCAACTTCAATACTGTCTACCTTCTCGCTTTTCCTCCTCTTCTTTTCTCCAAGTTTCCTCTTTATATGCACCACTTGCCCTTCATCGAACCAACTAGTGCAATATCTCAGACATAGACACAACAATCGCTATCACCAAATGTGGCACTTGTTATCAATAGTCAACAAACCGTGTCCAGGTTTGGCAGGAAAATTTCTCTCATCAGCACTTTCTTTCTTAATTCCTGCCTGCTTCTTTCTTTTCTTTCCCTCCACAGCCTTACTCAAAGAATAATGTGGAAGAGATCAACACCAGGAAATTAGAACATAACTAAAAAGACATCAAAAAGATGGGGCATTACCTTTAGCACTGATTTCTGATCCATTACAGTCAAAGATGTCGTCTCGCTTCCCCTTCTTATTTTTATATTTCTTCCTCTTCTTTTCACTATGTCCATTCTCAATTCCTCCAATTTTACTCTATCTGACATCTTGACCTGCAGTAACATGAAAACTTCAGGCTGTTAGAGATTGCTACCGCAACCCCATTCAGTTACTTCACTGGCAGTATAATGCAAAGGAAAAACCCAAATAAACTGCTGACAGAATCATCAATAGGAACTAACAAATTTCAATCGAATTAAGACTGATCAATTCAGGTACTGTCTGTAATTGAATCAATCAACCAACAAGAAAGGTGGAAATTTTTGTGAACAGTTGCTCGCCTGCATCTTGTATCTCTCTATTAAGCTGTAACTGCAACAATGTCACTTGGATGAAGCTCCAAAAGTCACCTTGATCTTACTTTTTCAATTTTTATAGCAAAATCTATTCAGCTGAGCATTGCTTGATGGCAATCCCCATAAAAGCAGAAGCAGTGAGGAGCTTTAACAATTTCCCATTCGTTTAGAGAACGAATGTTCCAGCCAATAATACTTCTGTGACAGATCAAGTGCTCCTGCATGAGAATCATTTCCTAGTGGTTTGGAAGATTGGGAAACCACACTAGAGCAATCATTAAGCAGCTTACCAAATCGAAATGCGGCTCTAGCCAGTGGCCCAAACAAATGGCTGAATCAAGAAGATAAGCAAAATGTCCATTCCTTGAAGCTGGTTGAAGTGGAGTCCACTCGTGGCAGCTCCATCACAAGCAGGGCTGGGCCAACTGGCAAAGAATGCTGATAAGCATGCAGACAAGTGGATTGATTGGATTGGAGGTTCAAATAAAGAATGGTTGAAAGAGGGATAAGACTGAGAGAGAGGACTACAACAGCGCTAGAGCACTCAGGCTGCAGACTAAGAAGAAGGAAGGCTGGCTTCATCGGTTCCAGAAGAGGCCTACCATGCTGGCTTTGCCTGCAGCACCAGCACCAGATGGCAGACCATCATTCCAGGAGGAGGTCCATTCAAAGCCTCTTTACAGTGGCACCACCAGGCTGGAACGGGGCATCCATACATACGAGATGGATAAGAAGCAGAAGCTGTGAGTGGTTGAGCAGTTAATAAGGGAGCAGTACGCTGGGAATGGGAGGCCAGGGCAGATTGGAAAGGGACATTTATACAACAAAGGACTTTACACAAGACACTATTAATTCTCACTTTTCTTTTCAACGGAGCTTAGTCAGAGAAATTTTGCACCTGGTGTTGTATAAGTTTGGATTGACAGGCAAATCGGATGAGTAAGCATATTGTGGTCAGAAAAGTGAACTGATTACCCATTCTTTTCTAGCAAACTAATCTACACAGAACCAGGCATTGAATTTGAGACTGATGCAAATTTCACTGTATGTAGGATGCATAACCATGCAATATCTCGTGGTATCACAACAGTGGGATAATTGCACAGAATCATCAAGCGCACCTGAAGACAGGAACTAAGAACCCTTGTTCAAAACTATTCTGGAGATAGAAACTTCCCGATCGCCAATAGACCAGCCAATAACATTTAGCACGGATCGCCATGATTAACTAATACCAACCAAGGATCAGCGATACAGGTTGCTTGGAGCTTCCAGAGTGAAGGTAGACTTCCTTCTCGGAGCCCTGGCCAATGATTTCAAACTCGTAATAAAATCATACAGCCGCTGGAATTACAGCATCAACAGACCGAAGAAATTAGACTTGGATGCCGAGAGACCTTACCAAAAATTTCCTCCGGACGGTTCTCAGTTCGATCTCCTATGCGATTGAACTCTGAGTGCGCTCGAGCGGTTACTTCACGAATGGCGGCATTTCTTGGGCGGGGTTGATAATTTATATAGGACTGATACGCAGAGGCGGGATTCTTGGGATTCAGATGCCAGCCGTAATTGGGCTGAAAGCCCAGATATGAATGTGAGCTTCGAATTAATCTATGGGCCCCCGGCCCAATACTGATTCGCCTTTCCCCGAACCGGTGCGACCACAAGGTGCTTTCACCCATTGGCTGAATCGATCTCCTTTCTCCTATCCGTCTAATTAGGTCCACGGTTTGTTAGAATTTTTTTTTTTATTTTCTAAAATTTAATAGTTATGACTATATGTGTTGATTATATGTCAAAAATGTAACTAAACAAATAGACCATGTCAATATTATCACATGGTATATTCAAGTTGGTATCGAGATACATCCAAAAGATTTTGAGCGTACATATATAGTTCGGTCAGAATAATTATGTGGCACGATAATAAAATGTGTCACATTTTTTTTATATTCATCAATAACACTCATCTTTAAACTATGCATCTTATATGAGAAATTTTTAAATGAGCCGAGTTCATAAATACTATAGTGGACTTAACTAATGAATACTTAACAAATATGCAAACATTTTTAAGTCATGTTTAAAAAATAAAATTTATTAATAAATCAAAAAATGTGTCGTGACACTTAATAATAATATGCGTTAAATATTTATTGGTATAATTTATAAATAATGTTGTGAGTCATGGGTTGAGCTCACCTAAGAATCTCTCATCTTAATGCATAGTTTGAGACTGCTTCCTAGCATATATACTAGGTTTTCTTAATCTCTTAGGTTTTCTCACGTTTTTAAAGACATTCTAAGTTGCTTTATATACCGACCATTGAACTAAAAAAAAATCCTTAAAATATTATATATATTTCACTTAATTTTATTTAATTATTTATTGAATTATCATATTTCACTCATCGAATTCTTGATACTGCTCTTTTGTGGAGTTTCATCTCCTTCAAAAGATTTTCTGGATCCGTTCTTGTAAACACTCAGTGCATATGGGAGTCTATCAGAAATAACAGAGAAAACAGAGACAGAGATGGGAGAATGTGGAGCTTGATATCACTGCTCCGCACGCCTCACTCCTTTTACTATTCTGTATTTATAATCCTCTGTACAGAGAGTTTGCTCACACTTGACGAGCTCCTAGTGTTTAACAGAAAAAGATTCTCTCTCTCTTTCCTTCACACACGAAGTTCAATATAACAGAAAGTTAACTAAAATGAAAAGATTACATTTGCTTCTCGTGCATATATTTCATTCTGCAAGTCATTGATACTCCCCCTCAAGATGGAGAGTACAAATTGTGAATTCCCATCTTGCCAATGAGCTGATGAAACTGTGCAGGATGTAATGCCTTCGTGAGAGGATCCGCGAGCTGATTTCTGCTGGAAACATGCATCGTCTTTAAAGTTCCATCTTGAATTCTTTCTCGAACAAAATGGCAATCCAGCTCAATATGTTTTGTTCTCTCATGGTAAACTTGATTTGCAGCTATATGTAATGCTGCTTGATTGTCGCAATAAAGAAGTGTTGGCCCTTGGTGTTGTATTCCTAGATCTTTCAACAATCCCAACAGCCAAACTAATTCACAAGCTGCATTTGCCATAGACCTGTATTCTGCTTCAGCAGAGGATCGTGACACTACACTCTGTTTCTTCGATCTCCATGAGACAAGAGACGACCCTATGAACACACAAAATCCACTGATTGACCTTCGTGTGTCAGGGCAAGCACCCCAATCTGCATCAGCAAATGCTTTTAACTGCAGCGATGAATCTGAAGGGAAAAGGAGACCTTGACCTGGTGCTCGTTTGATGTATTGAAGTACTCTCTGGGCTGCCTTCATGTGTGTGTCCCTGGGTGCAGAAACAAACTGACTTAATCTTCCTACCGAATAACTGAGATCAGGTCTTGTAATGGTTAAGTATAAAAGTCTCCCAATCAATCTCCTGTAAGTTGCTGGATCTTCGAGCAACTCTCCATCAAACTGGCTCAATTTGAGGTTTGGTTCCATTGGTGTCGAGGCTGGCTTGCAGCCCAAATATCCTGCATCTGCAAGTAGTTCTAATGCATACTTTCTCTGGGATACAGAAATTCCAGCTGCTGATCTGGCAACTTCTAGTCCCAGAAAGTATTTGACTGAGCCCAAATCCCTCATCTTAAACCTTGTGCTCAATGAATCCTTCAAACTTTTGACAGCTTCTTCATCATTGCTGGCCAATATGATGTCATCGACATATACAAGTACCCCTATGAATGATGCAGAGGAACGTTTAATAAAAAGAGAACGATCAGATTGGCTTTGCACGAAGCCTTCTGCAAAAAGAGATTCAGAAAATTTACTGAACCATTGCCGTGAGGCCTGTCTTAACCCATAAATGGATTTGTATAACTTGCACACTGGATTAAGTGGAAGATTCTCCCCCTTTCCTCTGCAGTATCCAGGTGGTAAATCCATGTATACTTCTTCATGTAGATCTCCATGCAAAAATGCATTGGAGACATCCATTTGATGGAGAGACCAACCTGTTATTGCTGCAATCGAGAGAAATGTTTTAACTGTCACAAGTTTTGCCACAGGAGAGAATGTATCCAGGAAATCCACTCCTTCTTGTTGAGTGAATCCCTTAGCAACTAATCGTGCTTTGTGTCTCTCTATACTTCCATCCGAATTGTATTTAATCTTGTAAACCCACTTGCAGCCCACTGAATGTTTGCCTTCAGGTAAAGAAACTACAGACCAGGTTCCATTGTCCTCCAAAGCTTGCAACTCAGCCTCCATTGCCCTTTGCCAGACCTGTGACTTCTGTGCTTCTGAAAAATCTTTGGGTTCAATCAAGGAAGTTACGGACAAGATAAAGTGTTTATAAGGCTCAGACAATCTGTGATAACTCAAGACACTAGCTATGGAATGTGGATGAATGGATGAAAGAGTAGTTTTGGATGAATCCAAGCAAGACATGTAACAATGATAATCTGACAAGTATGCTGGTGCTTTAGTGTTCCTACGAGGCCTAGAAGTTACATCCTCCTCATTCTGCGTAGAATCAGAAGAATCAGATATCTGCTGTGGAGGTGATGGCAATGGCAAAACTCGATTTGAAAACAGATCAAGATGGTCCTGACCAAGGCTGGATTTAGCAAATGGAAAAATATGTTCATGAAAGACAACATGTCTGGAGATATGTACCTTATTGCTCTCTATATCGAGCACTTTGTATCCCTTGTAACCAGTGGGGTATCCAAGGAATGCACAGGCCCTAGCTCGTGGAGAAAACTTTGATCTCTGACTGGGAGAGGTAGACATGTAACAGAGGCAACCAAATACTCGCAAGTGACCGTAAACAGGTTTTCTTTTGGTTAGAATCTCAAGGGGAGTTTTATTTGCAAGTAATGGAGATGGGATTCTGTTTATTAGGTACACGGCAGTAAGGACACAGTCCCCCCAATATTCAAGAGGTACATTTGATTGGAAAAGGAGAGCTCGAGCCACATTCAAAATATGTTGATGCTTTCTTTCTACCACTGAGTTCTGTTGTGGAGTTTCAGGACAGGAGTGATAGCTGAAGATGCCTTTTGAGTGGATGAAGTTTCGAAAATTAAGTTCTGGTGCATTGTCTGTTCTTATGGCTTTGATTTGGGCATCATACTGTGTTTTTACAAGCTGATAGAAACTTGGGAAAATTGAATCAACATCTGATTTGTTCTGTAACAAATATACCCATGTGGCTCGAGAGCAGTCATCAACTATAGTAAGAAAGTATCTGTGCCCATTGACTGTGGGAATTCGAAAGGGACCCCAAATATCTAGATGTATCAACTCAAAAGGATGAGAAGATAGGTGATTGTTAAAATCAAAAGGCAACCTACGTTGTTTGGCCATATGGCAGGTTTCACAATGAGAAGAAAAATCAGAAGTGGTATCAGGAATCTTGAGTTCCTTTTGGAGAGTTCGTATTTTGACATAAGAAGGATGTCCTAGCCTTTGATGCCAAATGCTAGACTTGGACTGTGCAGGGATGTTGGCAACTGAATGACAGAATGGAATCGAAGTGTCCAGCAAGTATAGGTTGTTCTGCCTTCTACCCTTCCCAATCATCCATCCCCGAGCCAGGTCCTGTATCAGACATGAAGAAGAAGAGAAATTAACAGCACAATTTTCTTTGGAAGTGAGAGAGCTGACACTAATCAAGTTGAAGAAGAAAGATGGGACATAGAGGACGTCATGTAAGACCAAATGATCTGTCAGCCGAACATTTCCTCTTCGATTTACTGGGATGGATTTTCCATCAGGCAAAGTGACAAATGTGGGGGAGATATCAGTAAGGGAACTGAAAAACAAGAGGTTGACACAGACATGGTGAGTTGCACCTGTGTCAATTATCCAAGAATGAGATGGAATGGGTGCTGTTGGTATTGTAAAGACAAAGGGAAGGTTACCACAGAAATGAGAGATCATTGGTTCAGAAGATGAAGTCACCGAAGTCTCAGATGTGTCTTGGGCTTGGCTACTGAGCTGCGAGCTTAGGAATGCAATAAGTTGCTGCATCTGAGAGTTTGTGAGGTTCCCTGAAGCTGCTGAAGTAGTGCTTGTCAAAGCAGCAGCTGGAGTCGACCATTTCTGTGTTTGTAATCTCATTGCAGGCAAGGGCTGAGGCCCATGGTTTGTTTTGGGCCTAGCTTGATAGCCCGGTGGGTATCCATGCAATTTGTAACAACGATCCACTTTATGCCCTGAAAGCCCACAATGGGTACAAATTGGTCTGTCCTTTCTCCCTTTCGTTCCCGTGACAGCAGCAGCAGAAGCTCCTTGTGAAGTCGAAACAGAGAAAGCCATTGAATCTACTGGTGTCGATGAGTTAGAGCCAATCATACGTTGTCTCTCCTCCTGGATTACTAGATTAAAAGCTTTTGAGACTGAGGGCAAAGGATCAATCATGAGAATTTGAGCTCGAACACCAGCAAACGATTCGTTTAAACCCATCAGAAATTGCATAACATACTCTGTTTGTTGATGTTCTGTCCAACTTTTCATTCCTCCACAAGTACATACAGAGATTGGTTGGTAATTCTTAAGTTCATCCCAGAGAATCTTCAATTTCGTGAAATAAGAATTCACATCTAAAGATCCTTGACAAAGCATATTCAGCTGTTGTTTTAGCTGAAATATACGAGGAGCGTTACTTTGCTGGAAACGATCACGAAGATCCGTCCAGACCGCTTGAGCTGTGTCTAAATACAATAGACTATCAGCTATCTCCTTCGACACAGAATTAAGAATCCAGGATATTACCATACTATTGCATCGAGACCAAATGGCTGTGCTCTGCTCAGAGTCTGTAGGCTGTTCCAGTGTACCATCCACAAATCCAAGCTTGTTTTTGGCGTTAAGAGCCATACGCATGGATCTGGCCCAACTGTTGTAGTTTGATCCTGTAAGAGCGTGTGATACGAGCACTAAACCTGGATGATCGCCGCTGTGGAGAAAGAATGGATTATGGATGTTGTCATTGGATGAAGAAGGATCCGCGAGAGGCTGAAATCTGTTGTTATTCTGGTTTCCTCGGGCCATTGTTTGGCTATCTCACGAACCAAAGAAAAAAGTAATTGATGACGATGATGATCAGAGTAGAGCAAGGGAAGTGATGGTTTTGTGCTCTGATACCATATCAGAAATAACAGAGAAAACAGAGACAGAGATGGGAGAATGTGGAGCTTGATATCACTGCTCCGCACGCCTCACTCCTTTTACTATTCTGTATTTATAATCCTCTGTACAGAGAGTTTGCTCACACTTGACGAGCTCCTAGTGTTTAACAGAAAAAGATTCTCTCTCTCTTTCCTTCACACACGAAGTTCAATATAACAGAAAGTTAACTAAAATGAAAAGATTACATTTGCTTCTCGTGCATATATTTCATTCTGCAAGTCATTGATAGAGTCTACAGCTAGATTGCTCTCCGTTAAATTAATGTTTCCCGACTGGCCACACACGTTCGGGTCTAATATTACGTACCGTAGCTTTTTATCGGTCTTTAATGACAGGCCGGTGTATATAAAAACAAGAATGCATGATGGACTCAGGAAGGGATGGTTTCATTGCGATCGATAGTGGCCCATTGGCGTGGGGGGCAGATATTAGGGCTCGTGCGAGGGGTGCACTTGGCAGGGAGACTGATTGCATCACATGTGACTGTATGCTGCCCTAAGCAAGCACACCTTCACCTCTCGGAATTACATTTTTTTGGCGTTACTCAAAACTTCTGAAGAATTAAAATAAATAATTTTTAATCTTTTAAGTTTAAAGGGCATAAAGGGTATTTAAATATATCCATATGTGTGTATATATATATATTTTCGATGTGCACTACCCGATATTCAAAAGTTAAATAAAATCTAACCATTTCAGGTTCAAATCACCGGTCCATGAAAATGTATAACTTTCTCAATGATAGATTTTTTTTTTTGTTCTAAACCTAAAACCCAAGATTTTATATTAGGAAAAGAGTTCTCCAACCAGATAGAATATATAGATATTGCTCTTAGTGCCTGGGATGCGTATGCGATTGAGTTGACATTGCTGGATGGCCGCTCAACTTCTACGTCAGCACGTCAGAGCGTGTCTCATCTTCTTCCATACACTCATGAGCTCGAGATGGAAAGCGCGAGGCACAGGTGAGGCCCTTTTCATTTCTTTTCTAAACACAAATATGACTAAGAGGTTGCAGTCGATCTAGATTTTAATCTACGAGCCAGAGCTCGAGCTCACCAGAAACAGATCTGTCGTTGGAGATTTTGATTCTTAAAATCAACAAGGGTCGTTCTAATGCACGACTGTACGAGGTCTTTCATTGATATGTAAATGATTTTTGCATTAGAAGCCTTGAAGAGTACGCTGAACACCACACCGTTAATGCTAAGTACATTTGAAAATGAATGCCTAAGAGAGAAGGGGAGAGAGACCTTAGAGCCCTGTCTTCATTACATATTCTTCTACCTGTGTCTCACTAATTTGTTATCTCATCAAGATCATCTAACGACAAGAAAACTTCGTCTAGGCACGATAGATCTGCTCCATTGCTGTCATCATCGTCACCGTCACCGTCACGTTCGTAAACCCGGCACAGGACCCAGTTGCTGTAATCCTGGAAAGATTCATGAAGTCATCAAGAAAGTGGCACGGCAGAGGAAAAAAAGGTATCAGGCGCTAATCTATATATATATATATATAATTGTATGCATATATACTGTATTTGCACGGCCTCTTCCTTTAGAAGATGATGATCGAGCACCGCTGCTGCCGCTGCCGCCACCACGACTGTTGCTGCTGCTGCTGCTGGAGCCACCGCTGAGGAGGCGGTATTCGTGCATGATCCAGTTGCTCTTTGTACCCCCCGGAGCCTCACCGACGTAGAAAACAAAGTGCTTCTTCATTCCAACTCTTCGACCGGTGCCGGTCACGATTGGCTCGTCGACTCCTAGTGGCTTCCAATACCCGTTACCGGTCACCCGGTCCTGTGCCCTCCGGCTGAAGTAGTACCATTTGTTGCCCCCGGCCAGAGCCTTTCCTGTGGGTATCAGTAGTCAACTACTATTCATGCATATCAACCTCTGAGAAAACCCCTAGAAATTCTATCCACGCATGCTCGACTGATATGAATTAGAAAGCTCGACTATATAGTGCGTGATGGAGTCTGAATATACAAGTATATAGGATAATATAATATCGAGTTCAAGACTTGTTCGTCCATGTGATTGATTATGGATCGAATATGGGGACGAACATACATTAATTACTTGCCAGTGACAAACTTTGAGTTCATGCAAATGGAAAAAATGGCGGGGCCTTGAGGGAAGTTTCAAAGTATTCCATGCAAGATTGCAAGCTCGGAGAACACATGAGGGCACATCCTACTTGACAATGAGTCGAGAAAGTAAATCAGTTTGGAAGTGATGTCACACACACACACACACACACACACGTATACATACGAACGACTATTAATATCATGTACGTGTAGATGGAGATGTAGCAAGTACCTTCGAGTTCCCAGGGATCAATGGGGCACAGATCGAGGTCGGGGATGACATCAGGGTGGCAGGGCAGGAGGGCAGCTTTCCGGTGGAGGAAGTGGACGACCAGCTCTTCATCTGTCGGTTGAAATCGGAAGCCCGGAGGCAAGTTCACATTGCTTATATGATCTCCCATTAATTAATTCTCTCAGGTTAAATAATCTCTCCTTCTAGAACTTGTTCGGAAATACCATTCAGGCGCTAACTGTACACACATTCATCCGCAAGCACATCGATTAAGAAGTCGATGAAATATGATCTCTGAGGGAAATGAACGAGCGATCGATGCATGGAGGATGATGAAGATATGTGAAGGGTATAGTGATCTATGCGTGTGGGGTAATTTATAGTCATGGGCCGGGGGCAGCAGAGAGAGTGGGGGTAGCGAGAGAGCAAAGTTTAAGGAGACGTGAGAAGGAAGGTTCTGGTGGATAGAAACATAGGAATGATTGGGTGGAATGTTTTATTGGAGTTTTGTTTTCGGATTGCTTTGAGTTTGTGTATATGTGGTTGGAGTTCATATCATATGGCATCATGCCACAAGCAGCGGCCGCCATCCAATCAGAAAAAATTTGTGAGATGCTAGGTATATTTAATTTAATTTAATTTTATTTTATTATTAAATTTTTACTGAATTATCTTATTTTACATTTTCAAATTTGATATATGGAATTTTATCCATTAAACAAAATTTTCAGATTCATCCTGGGATCTAAGGGGGAATGGGGACAACCACTCCTAGAATTCTTCAAAACTTACGAATATTTCATTTAATTTTCTATAATTTTTCGTAAATTATCTTATTTTACTATTTCAAATTCACGGTATTCCTTTTCTATTACGTTTCGACCGCTGAATAAATGTTCAGATCCGTCCCCCGTCACAAGATTCAAAAAGTTTTATCATTTATTGGACAATAATATTCATATATTTGAAATTAAAGAGCATTAATTACTAATTTAATGAAATATGTCATGTAATGTATTGTCGCACGTGTCACTGTGCGACGGGCAGAGAGTGGTGGGTGCTTCATGGCGGCGGTCTAAGCGAAACAGCTTGGATGCTTCCAATTAACGAGACCTGTTTGCATTGGAACTAGTTTTGCTTGTGGCTTAGAAGTCTTAAGTTCGATCTCATCAGAGAAATTTTTCATTTCTATTTTATATGAAAAAAGCTATCAGTATTGAGGAATCAATCTCACATCTGATAAATAGACAATTGAAACCCGGTTTATAAGAGAGCGGGTACCACCATCCTATTAGCTTGAGCTTTTGGGATGGACATGGACCCAAATTCTTGTGGGCCGGGTGGAAATTTCACATGGTATCAGAGCCAACCGTGTGAGCTCACACTACGCCAGGTCCGAGTGTGGAGCTCGTGACCCGTAAGCCCGAGACCGGAAGAAAAATACGTGGCTCGAGGCCAGTTGTTAGCCCGAGGACGGTAGAGAAGGCCGTCTTGTGGTAGTTGTCCCCCCTCACCTGAGACCGGAAGTGAAATGTCCGGCTCGAGGTCAGTTAGTGAGGGCGGGTGTTTAAGGGCACGTGTCAAGTGTGAACACGTTGCTACGTGAGGGCGAGTGTTGAGGAATCAATCCCACATCGGATAAATAGACAATTGAAACCCTTTTTATAAGAGAGCGGGTACCACCATCCTATAAGTTTGAGCTTTTGGGATGGACATGAGCCCAAACTCTGGTGGGCCGGGTGGAAATTTTACAATCAGTATTATATTCTAATATTTAAAATATTTATAACTATTTCTCTCTTAAATAATATTTTAGTCAAGATTTTGTTAATAAAAAAATTTATAATTGAAAGAATATATCTCTTCTTAATAGTGGGACTTAGCTGGACTTCGAGCTAGTTGGAGGGACGATGAGGTGAGAGGTAGCATACTTCATGCTGATATCATCCTCACATGCTGTCACCATCCACGTGGCAAAAGGAAAACGTGAACTAAAGTGGGGTTCGGTCGTGGACCATGGATGGTTTCACTTTCAGCGGTGCGGGGCCCCTACCATCCATGGAGTGTGCCTGAGACACTCGATTGCACAAATGTATGTGATGATTGTTTCTTTTGTCTCTATTTTATACACAGGTTGTCGCATTTCGATCGATCGCTCCATGGATCAGATAATGCTATACCTCTTGTCACTGCAATCGATGGTTTGCGACTGCTGAAAGCTATACCCATGTTGCCCTTTCTTTAACACGTTTTTTTGCCCCACGTGTCATCGACAACCAGAAGTATAATAAGTCAATATAGGTCCAAATTCGAGTCGAGTCGGTCCAGTAAAGGATGAAAACTCTTCCGATCATAGGTTTCGGATAGAAATCGACCTACCAAATTAGATAAACGTAAAATGATTAGATTGAATCAGATGTGCTGGTTCAGATAGTCGGTACGTCATTTTTCCATAAATAAGATTTCGTATTGGAATGTTGCGGATTGAAAATTCCTGTGATCGGAAGTTTCCCTTTGGTGGGTGGACTCATAGAATGCTTCGTTACGAATTTAACTGTTGGTCTTGTCTTAGCTGGTTCACGAAAATCTTTGATCTCGCTCTTGCTAGATGATGCAGACGCTCTGAACCTAAGCCAGCTTCTTGCTCAATGCGTCCGGTTTTTTATCCACTAATTATGTCCATTTTTCAAAAGATTAACCGCTACAGTTCCTGTTAACCCTAAAACATTGATCATACTTTCTCTATCGATTCCGATTCCGACTGTTGGTTAACTGAACTCATCACATTGAGTAGTGCACGTTCAATCTATTTTTGACAAAACATGAGATAGTACGTGACACGGGCTTGGGAGACTTAATTTTATTTTTGGTACTACGTTTTTGGAAATTTCATCATTTATTTACTTTTTCTTTGTTTTGTTTTTTAAGTTATATACGTGACGTTGAAGTGGCTCATAGGAGTGGGACGAGAATTGAGATTGTCCCCTCTCTGCCAGAAGGGATTGGGTTTCTCTCCATCGAGTGATGAAGGGGCCGGGCGATCCAATTGGAATTGGACGATCACAGACCAATCTCCCGCCACTAATTTCACATTTTCGTAAGGACTAAGATTTCCTGCTTGAACCCTTTTATATGTCACCAACTGCCTATCCGTTGTTCGCGGGAAAAAAAAATTGCAATATGTTAGCGCGAATGGGAAATATTGGGATCCAATCACGCCAACCACAAAAATAAAATTGAAGGCAAAAAAAAAAAAAGCTTGCTCCGTACACATTTTTTTAAAAAAAATTCATCGTATCCGATACCGTAACAACCGATTAATCCACTTAATGATGTATTACACAATCCACGGCTAGCCATTAATTCCGAAATATAGCCTCCGTGAAGGTCAAACCTTCAACTTGACCTACCGCATATATCAACTCACCAGCGGATGAACCCTTGAAAGTTACACTGCTATCCGTACCTTTCACGATCAAAGAGGCTCAATGGTGATCGCATACCAAACGATAATGACAATAGTACAAAATGGGTAGCTCATAAGCTCATAGCCTAGGGTGGGTCGATTACCAAGAGTGAGAATTGAGGAGGAGAAGAATAGAGAAGAAGCATTTGATACTTTTTATTTTAGTAATAATCTCATTTAGAATTGCGAGTTTTACAAGTTGCATATTATTAGACACAATTGGGCTCGCTTAATTGGCGAGCTTGAGCTCGGACTCATTAAGGTCAAGCCGTATTCGAACTTTCACCAATCCAAGTCCAAATCGTTCGCAAATTATCTCATCCCATTTACACATTTGCACCTCTGCTTAGGTGTACAGGGGATTGAAGTGGGGGAAGGGAACATGGATTATTGTGGAGAGGGCTGCTTTCACATGCCATGTGAATGCATCAGAATCACCTTATCTCCCCACTTCTCCCCTACCACATCATGTATCCCCCTTTTAATAGGAAAAGAAATCTAATGAAAAAGAAAAGAAGGAAGAACAAGTAAGAAACAAATGTGGATGATGTCATTAGCTACAAATCTCTGTAGTTTAGGGAAAGCAACAGGCTTCAGAGTCCAACAATACTAATCAAGCAGACCCCACAAAGTGAAATTAGTGGAAGTAAGTGCTCAGCTCAATCTCTGTGGACCAAATTTACCACAGAGCAATGGTTGTCGGAGCTAGTGAACAGAAGAATGACGAGATCAAGCATAGGCAAAAGCCTCATCTGTCAGAAGACTTCTCAGCGGTTCCGTCCTTTGCAGACCGACTTACTAGAGCTAGAGCTGCTCAAGCGCTGACCTGTGCTAAGAATGGAAGCTACAAGTTTTTATTTACAAAGCATAGCTCCAGTGATTGTTTCTCTCCAGTTCTAGAACAACTTTGGTACAAGTAAATTAGCTGGTTTTTTCCATGAAAGGAGAAACTAGAAAACTACTTGATTAAGGGGTATCAGAGTTTTCTCAACTGTAGCTGCTGTGGCTGTTTCTCGTTGAAACCAAGAAATGGTCTATGGAGTTGAACTCTTGAGGGTAGAGAGACCTTTTCGAAATATAGGTAAACAAGTTTTCAAAGATGCTATAAGCAGCCATCAGATTGTGTTGTTCCGACAGATACTGTAACTAGTCAGCAGCACAGTGCCTAGTGGTGAAGCGTGCTCAGTATCCATCTTTCTACATTGAGATTCCAGTCATGCAACAGTTGCAAAACAGACAGATAAAAACAAATATAACAGGACAAGCAACAAAAGAAAAATGAAGCTAAAAAAACAGGAATTGATGATGCAGCAAGAGTAATGCCCTTATCGCAGGCTGATGTGTCAAACTAACCTGAAAAGTATTTGAAAAGGTAAACAAGATAAACACTACAAAGACTTATCTGGTCTATAAAACAGTATTTTCTCCATCCGGTGTTTGCTTAGGCAGAGCTCGGAATCATTGGTTTCAAACAAAGCTGATTGTGTATCAGCCTGAACTTCTCTCTAAGCCTCTTAATCTGCAAATAGAAGAGAAGTTGAGATAGTAGAACAGCATAAGATGCTTCATTTGAAGTTCAATTTTATTTTGCCCCTCTCCCTCTGCTCTGCTGACAAAAAAAGAACTTACCCGTTTCAGCTCGATTTCCGTATCACGCTTTTTCTGCCCTAATGAATGTCGCAAGTTAGTGATATCAAAGACATTATCTAAGTCATCTTCAAATACAGAGTCCAGGTCTTCTTGAAGCAGTGCGGGAAGCTTGTCTATGACAGGCATAAGCAGAAAGCAGTTGAACTGCAAAAACACAGAGCCAAAACATGATAAATAGCAACCTGAACAAACAGAAAAATAATTTCTCTTGACCAGGAATCACCATGTGCTGTAAATCTTCGCCAAGTTCGATGATTTTCAATTACAGATATGCATGTACATGGCAAAACATAAAAACAATGTGACTGCTTAGCTCCATCCATTTAAACTGACTTCCACAAGAACTTATATCACGTAATTTCACCATTGAGCTAAATCCTCCAGGTCAATGCATAGTTGAACTTCAAAATTAAGCTTGCAATATTGTGTTCAGTGCCTACTCATAGTTCAAAGAAATATGATTTACTGCTGTAAAGACAAACCTTCAGCTCTGCAGAAGTCAAGAAATACTCCCTTATGCCATGAAATATCTGTTGGACCAGAGCATAAACAATTCTTTCTGAAGAAGGGGCAAGCCTTCGATTCCAAAGTGTATTATCTAGAAGGTCAGCAAGCCTTGTTTCTGTTGTCTGAATGAAGGCATTTGAGTCATTGCTTGAAGCCAAATGGCTGAGCTTGACTTCTCCCTTCTGCCTTACTTCTGGCTTCTCATTGGGAACTGGACCAATTGTTGTTGACTCCTGAGGAATACCATTCCCTGGAGATTGTTCTGCTCCACCAAATGAGTCCAAGAATTGCCTCAGCCCAGCCCGGTTCTACAGTAGTATTTCAAGATTCAGTAATTGAAGCAGAATCATCCAATCGGAAGAATCAAAGCTCCACTATTAAATATTAATAAAGCTAAGCAGACAGAGATCAGAACATAATAATATTTAGCTTAAAGGCAAAAGGAATTATCACTTTTATGTTTCACCTTGTTGTGGAGAGACCAGGTCACATAACGGGTAGTACTGATTAGGTCTTCCATGCATCTGACAGGAAAAAGGAACCGGAGTTTGCCAAACAAGAAAAAGAAAATAAAAAAATAACAACGTGGTTGATGAATAGTTTCAATTGGCTAAATGAGGGCAAGAAAATTTACTTTTCTCTACAACCTCTTTCAGTGGATTCTACAAAATTGTTGTAAGCTAAAGCAACACGCCTCAGGAATACCTCATGACCACTTAAGTATTCACCATCTTTCTGACCAAGACAATGCCACAAAACCCAGAGGTAAATATAAATAAAAGGAAAGAAGAGCTTAAGAACAAAACAGAGTTTGCTCTGAGTACCCATTCAAGTTTTACCTGCAGCAGATAGACAGAGATTGGAAGCAGCCTCTTGAGAATGTATAACAACCTGGAACCTAACTGCAGAAGCAAAAGAGAAGTCCCAACAGAATCTAATTAAAAAACAAAAAATAAAAATTGAAGCAGGTTGAAATATGCCTCCTATCAGTTTCTGCAGAGCATAAAAACATCTGACAATTCAACCTGGTGAAGAAAGGGTTCAAATGTGTCACGAGCCTTTGCAACAGCAATTACACAGGCAGTTCTGATTCACCAGAGAGAAATTTGTCACAGTCAAAGTGAAAATTATAGATATACAAAAATGTCTTATGGGATGCTAGAGAAACTCTCAATACCTTGAGTAATTGGTTCCATCATGTATATCTTCAACTCCACAGGCATTGACAATTTCTTCCCGAGTAATTGGAGGGCATTTCATCCCTCCAACAACAAAACGAAATTCAGCCATGGCACGATGATACTGTGCTCCCCCATAGAGACGCATCCCAGCATTCTAAGCTTAAGAAGAAGCACAGTTAGTAACTTATATATGCTCTCGACGTACTTCTATGTCTACCTTGTTGTTCTTCTTTATTATCTTGTTAAATGCATTCAATTGATATAGATTTAAGAATAAGGCAGCCTTCACTTAGCAGGACCTTTTTCATCAGAATCAGTTCTAGATTTAGTAATCTGCATAAGAAAATCTACCAAAGTTGCAGATTTTTTGGATTGGATTTTTAATCTTTCAAAACTCACAGGGATTTTTTTGGTAATCCTTTGCATTCTATTAAAATTCACAAAATGTAGACTTACGGGGATTAACTTCTGAGGAAACTGCAAACCATCAGTACCAACAAATCCTCCACCATTAGTTCTCTCATCTTGTAGAGTTTCACCTAAAACAATATCTTAATTAGGAAAATTATGCAGGAGCAACTTACAGGTTCATTACAATTGAAGGAAACTATTTGAGTCTAAAGCTTTATCCAGAAGACCTAAGAGATTATAACATATATTGTGCAAAGCCACACAATGGATAATAATGTATCAACTGCAATCGTTTTACAAGCCAAAGGAATGATGAAATTTACCAAATTTATCAGGAGGAGCAACCACTGTTCCTTTCAGTAGAAGAGACAGCTGAAAATTAAGCAGATTTTAAGTGAGAAAGACAACATATACAGCACACCACAGGTATGAACAACCACTAGTTGAAATACTGAAAGAAACAGTACACAGACTGATATAGTTTTCCTTTAGGAAGAATCCCTTTTAATTGCACAAAATTAAGTTTCACATTGGCTTCAGCAACTATCGGAGTTAATATTGACCTTGGTCAAGAACAGGTCGTGGAAAGTTCTTCCTTTCTCTTTCAACTTTGCCTCATCCAAAGTGCTGCAACATTGTAAAAGACCACACAAATCACAAAATCTGAAACAGATATTGCACACATGAAACTGACCATATGACATATTGCTATTGTGCCTGTTATTTCTGCCTTTTCATTGATATAAGCTCAGCAAACCATGGTTTTTCAGAAGCAGAACAAAATGCTTGCCTGAGTTCCTGATTGATATCATTCAGCTTTCTTGTAGCAGCGCGAAGCTCCTTTTCAAGTAGGGGAATAATCAATGGGACATTGTCCATGTACCTAACAAGCACCAAGCATATATTCCTCAATTGCTTTCATGAACAATAATTTGTCAACCAAATTAAAGGTGATAGTGCTTTCGGGGATACCTCTTCTGCAGCAGCTCTTCCAAAAATGATCTTAACTTGCTCACCCCTATATGACTTCTTTCTTGTTTGGAGAGTTTACGGCCCAATTTCTCCTCCAAAGATGCTATATCTTCCATCTCTCTCAATGATATAGCCTAGCATTAAAAATTTAAGTTACTAAGGAGCAGAACTACATTTTACCTCAAAAGATATCTGTTGTGCAAATCCATTCGTCTTATTACCCTAGCTCCTGATTCAATCTGGGTATTTCATCCAGTTGTTCCAGGTATAAGCAGGATCGCAAATTTAATCAAACCAAGCGAGATTCTGTTGGTGCTGCTAAAAACATTTAATCCCAATGAATATTCCATGGCTGAAGCAAGTTAATGGGTGTACAAGGTTGCACAACTGAACCATGTACAACTTTCAAATTCAAGCAAGATATCAAGATGCTGCTGGCACATTTGCCCCACTTCAGTAAAAGGTCCTTTCTATTCTTTCCGGTACATTGCTCATGGAGCGTAAACAGTTAAAAGGACTTAATAGGCGAGATAAACCTTTTTAAACTCATCGTCGGATTGGTAGACTGATCCATGTCCAGGACCAACTCTTCCTGAAGGGACAGAGGTAAAGAAGGGAGAGTCACCAAGTATGAAGCCATCAAGAGTACATGCTGGTGGTGAGAGAAAAACTTCAACATCAGATGATCTTGCAAACTGGGGGATTTTCGTGTCCAGCTTAGTTGAGACGATGACAGTCCTTGAAAGCTCAGGATCAATCTACACACCAGCATGCTTGATTAAAGAGTCTTTATTGACCATGTCAAGGCAAGTTTCTGAGAGATCACAGATCCTTGTGCCTATGGGTAGTTCAAGAAAATTCCATTCCTTTATGACAATAACTAGCCGGAACTAAAACTTATGGATTTCCATTTGTCCCCACTTCATATTCTCATGCTTCTTTGCATAATCAAATTCTCCTTCTGAGAAAAAACCAAGTCTCCAAGACAAGCTCTGGAGCATTTCCCAGGTTTAAAGTTTTGAGATATGCGAGCATAAGTTTCTTGATTAGTTTGTCTATAGTAAATTGAGGTCTAGCAAAACATTATAGGAAAACTAAAACAAAAGGATGGAGCTTAATGTAAGCAACTTAGATTTGATGCAAAGAGACAAAGTTGACTTACCTGCATTACGACCCTTCTCGTGGTAGCGTTGCTCCAATCACTGCAGTCTTCGAGACATAATATAATGAACTCTTTGTGTTGCATTTTAGCCCGCACTAGTGATTCCACTGCACGAGCTTGACTCTAACAAAGTGAAGCATCATAAATCAATCCGAAATACTGGCACAGGCAACAAGGGCAATATAAATTGAAGTCTTGCAGGTGAATTTTACCTGCAAAGATCGATTTTTTCGACCCGGTGCTGGAGCAATGAGTCCTGGAGTGTCGATTATTGTCAAATTCGGGCAATACTTGTATTCCACTTTGATGATGATCTCCTTAGCTGAGAACTGACAAGGCTCACGCTCCAACCTCATATTCTCAGCTTCAATGAATGCCTGCAGAATTATGAAGTATTGGAATAACATTCACGGCATGTTGAAGCAATTAGGAAGCAAGCGGGTGATAGGAGCTATCTGGGAATTAACCTGAATTTCCTGAAGAGAAGCGAGGCGAGCGGAGAAGGGCTCAGACTCGGAGAGGAGGTAGCAGACGGGGAGCTCGCAATTGGGGTCGTACTTCATGTGGAGGGTGATGGGACGGCGGGTCTTGGTGCCGCCACCGACGTGGTTGAACTGGAATCCCATGAGGGCCTCCACGAGGGCGCTCTTTCCATCCGTCTGGTGGCCCACCACCAGCACCGCCGGCGCATCGAACGGCGTCTCAAACTCCTGTGCCAGTCCGTGGAGCTCGTTGTACGCCTCGTAGAGCCGCCACTGCTCCGCCTGGGAGGAGTCTTCATCATACAATGCCGCTTCAGCTGGGGATCTCGCCATCTCCATCGGGCCCCTCGACCCCGTTCACTGTGAAGCGTGTGTGAATAGGGAGGCTGCGAGTAGAGCTTCGCTTTGCTTTCCTTTCCCTCCCTTTTCGCCAATATTATCGGTATTTTTTTTTAATTTTATTATTTTTGGTCTCGCTTTCAAAGAGGTGAAGATGGACGGCCAGGTTCTTTCGTGCGATAACAACTCTGTGTTAGCAGGGGGCCCGCGTAATCCGATGGCCTACCTTGAGTTTTTCACTCCCTAATACAAAAGAAAATGCGTGCATTTTATTATTAAAAAATATTAAACTTTTTTTTTTGTACAAATTTTAAAAAATAAAAAAATTTAGACTGCCAACCCTGTGTAAGGTTCGTGGTGGGATGAATTTAGAAAGTGTACATGGTCGGTCGATGGCCTCAAACTTCGGCAGTCTAATATTATACAAATTTTGTTGGATTGTTAAAATCGACTAGGCCCACGGGTCGCGTGTCCCAGAAATGCGAACCAAACACGAGAAAATGAGATTGGTATCTTATCAAATGACAATCACACCCCCTAACTTATCAACGCCTTCAATCCGTTTCCACTGATGGCTGATGGAAGCGTCTACGGTTTGATAATTACACAGATCCAGCTTCCCGTGGACTACTGGGACAGATCCAAATGATTATTATGATTCCCTATCGATCCTGGCACATGGTCATCTAACCGTACGGTTGATCTGCTGTCCTTCCAGGCTGAGCACGAAGCCCGGGCAGTGGAATTCCTTTATTTGATCAGCTAACAAGAAAAGCCGGTCCATAGAGAGACAGAAAAGATTGCTGAGTTGGATGGATGGACGGACGGACGGACAGAGCAGGCTTATACCCAAGCAAGGATACGTTCAACAGGCCATCAGTAACCGACATGCTCCAGGCGTGTCTGAAACCGTAGTTCGACATTTTAGACCAAAACTGAGGAGTGTGCTTGGGTTCCGACCATTGAACGCCTCATCGATGTTGTCTGAAGACTCTCCTGCATGGTCTGGGTTGAGACTGACACTGGACATGGATTTCAACAGACAGCTTACGAGCAGATATGCAGTAAAGTTAATGCGACATGGAAGCGGTGATCACACTACTGGCATTTGCACCGGCGTCATCAAGAGTCTCCGGTACTTGCCGGTGCAATAAAATCAAGCGGAAGACTGTTGGATCGACTAATTCTCACAGGGCCGATGAGTCAAAAAGTCGATCCAAGCAAGTTCCGGCAGTTTTTGGAAGGAAGCAAAGCAATGACCGGTCTCGAGCAGGACGGTAGAACTTTCTAATTGGAATTTTCGAATTAAGATTAGTTTCATTCTGCAGACTCATTTACTGGTGCAAAATGTCTAAGACTAGGCATCAGAGCCGTTTCTTCCTTTGAAACTAAGCTTGTTCGAGCTTTGGAGCGCAGGTAAGAACAGCATCAGTGACTGTCAGGAAGATCCTGTCCTGTCCTATCGAGTTCATTAGCTCGGATACATGGAGCTTGTCCATCACGACTGACCCGGGATTCGCCAGTGCCAGCTGCACGATATCACAAGGAAGCAAAACAAACAGAGATTCACTGTCCTTGCCGGTGTTATTAGAAATGTTCCCTTTCCTAGTCCAAGAGGGATGTGTATATATACCGAGATATCTTTCTTCTCGAGAGCTCGGTGCAGCTCTTCCAGTGCATGGATACCGCTCGTGTCTATGTCCGTAACAGCTGCAACAGTCCCCAGGTTATCAGCATTTCGATGTGAACAGCTGTGAAGAGATAACAGGAATAGTCCGAGAAAAGTGCTTACGAGACATTTCAATGATCAAGAACTCGATCCCTGGTTGATTGTTTTCCTTCAGATATTCCTCCTCGTCGGTCAGCCACCTCAAGATCCTGTGAAACATCGAGCAATCTATCTTCGGTGAAGACGGCCTGATCAGACAACCTCAAATTCAAAAGTTAATGATGGATGATCTTTATAGGTTTCTTACCTCTCCTTGACATAGTTGGAATTCGAGAAGTAAATTGCAGAATCCACCCTGATGATCAGCACTCCGGGAACTTTCGATGCTCCGGGATATTGCTGAATGTTACGGTAAACACATGTCCCCGGCAGCTTTCCTAGGATAGCTGTCCGAGGCCTCGTCACTTGTAACAGGATCTTCGCGAATGATATCGAAACCTGTCATCAAATTACAAACTTCATGAAGAAATAAGAAAGACAACCATGACTTTCAATGTGTTCGTCTAGGAAGCCTCACTGATAAGTGATAAATCTCACCGCAATCAACAGACCGATCTCCACGGAAACAAACACAACACCCAGAAGGCTCCAAGACAGGCCAGGAAGTCGAACTTGTCGATCTTCCAGATCAGGATCATAGCATTTACATCAACTAGCCCGACAACTGCTGAGATGATGATTGAAGCAAGGATCGCATTAGGCGTGAACTTGAATAGCGGTGTTATAAATGAGAGCGTTAACAGTACAACAATCGACATGACAATGTTGGAGACTGCTGTGTGGCAGCCTGCCATGTAGTTCACGGCCGACCGGGAGAAAGATCCTGCATAAGAAGCATGATCAAAATTCCGGATCAACAAACTCTAAAGGACAGGCCGGTTACGAATGATTGCTCGATCAACTCAAACTGAGGTAAAATGTTCGAATACGGACTCTACTTGCCTGTTGCAATATAGCACGAAGTGAGTGAACCGACCACGTTCATCGTTCCCAGTGCGATCATTTCCTTATTCCCATCGATCTGGTAGTCTTTCATGGCAGCAAATGTTCGTGCGATTGCAACAGCTTCCTGCAGAAAGGGAAGAGGAACTCATCATTCATATGAGACAGATCTATAGAAGCATGGCTGCAAAAACTGTGCTCGAAGATTCTGCATTACCGTCAATGCTACCATGCCCGATACTACGCCGATCTTGAATCCCTTGCCAAGATAATCTCCTGAAAAGAATATCTCTTCGACAGAGGACGGGTTGATCCCTTTCTTTATATGTCTAACCTTCAAAGGCAGTGATTTGGGGATGTTACTAGCAAAATGTGGCTCAGATGGGAATGGACAAATACCATGAGAAAGTGTCGTTCTTACTATCGCTACTCCATGCTTATCAGCTCGAGTAATAAAAACGAGCAAGGTGGAGATGATGACGGATAACAATGGAGCGACAGCGGGCACCCAGAAATATTTCTGGTTCTTCTTACCCTGCCAGACAGAGGGAGGATATATATAACTAGAAGATTCGATTTGATCAGGAAAGGGATGTGAATTAAGGTTTTTGATGGTGCTTAGAGGAGTTGAAGTTCGTACGATGTGCTTGGCGAGCAGAAGGATTGCTAGAAATGACACTCCTATGAGTATAGTTTGCCAATTCCACTGCAAAAGTGAAAATATAGGACTTTTCTTAAGGATTGGCCAGTAAGAGCGACCGGTCGATGAGTAAATATTTGTGTTACCCCATGAAGCACTGTGCCCCACACAGATTTCATGACTGATATAATATCGGTTTTCTGTGTGAATTTCTTGATGCCAAGCAGGCCCTTGAGTTGCTGCAGAGCGATAGTCACGGCAGCACCTGCCATAAATCCTACTATTGCAGCATGCGACAGGAAGTCGATCAAGAACCCGAGCCTGCATTGAAAAACAAACAGAATCTTTATCTTGCATAGCCAGTTCACATGATCGGAACCTTAAGCCTAAAGCTCATGTGTAAGGATCAGTGGTAATACTGAGCCCAAGAACTTTGATGAAAAAACAAGAACCTTAAGAACCCGAGAGCTGCTTGAGTGACGCCAGCGAAGAACGTTGCAGTGAATGCAAGGCGGCGATAATCAGTAGGATTCTCAGTTGGGTCGATCTCTTGCTGAAGGAGACTCCCCAGCAGCAGAGACACCACTGCTACAGGTCCTATCGCAATATCTCTGGAGCTTCCCATGAAGGCATAAATAAGCGGCGGAACAAAGCTACTATCTGAAAACATCATTAAACAACATGTAACACACTACAAAATCTGAGGAAATGCCTGGTCTGGATAATGTAAAACAGCTAGAAGAATTCGATGATGAGAAGAACTTACATAGACCGTATTCAGGAGCAAGATTTGCAAGCTTTGCGTACCCAATGTCCTGAGGGATACAGAGGCTGGCAATGGTGAGTCCTGCTACGATGTCGCCTTTGAATTTTTGGAGGCTGTAGTACCTTCCCCAATCAAGAATCGGGAACAGTGACTGGATCGCGAGCATGAGCCTCCTCAACTGCGGCTGGTCCTTGAACTGCCGGAGTGGGTCATCTGCAAAGAAAGTCTCCTTCACCCCTGACTTGAACTCCTTGAGGAGGTCTTGCTTCGGAGGAATTCCCACTTTGTGGACAGCAGGGGGAGTTTCTGAAGGTTCAGTGAACGCAGGCTCATTCTTTGCCGGTTCGGTCATGCTGTTCTTTCCAGGAAGCTGAGGTTTCCTGCACTTACAGGGTAGTGGAAGTTACAGAAATCCAGGAGGCTTCAGAACCAATGTTCCTATTTAGGTGAAATGAGCAGCCATAAGATTCTGAAACTGAGCTATCGTTTGTCGGGTACATTCACATCACAATCAAGAACAAGCACCGAATGGACTCCTTGCAGATAATGCAGGGATAAGATGCAAGAACAAAGCTTTCGGACGAGGGACAGTTTATAACTTCATCTCCCAATTTCAAGAATCAAACCAGAAAATATCATCTCTCAGCATGCGTTGTCACCGTTCCAATACAAACTAAAAAGGTATTTGCACGAGGAATAGTTTCATAGGAATAATCTAAGACGTAAGACTTATCATCCTATTGCAAATTGCCCTTCAGGACCACTGGTAGTGGTTTATTTCATCACCGAGAGAGGAAGAACAACTGGCAATATTCTTCCAGATTTTCGGGACAAACATCGGTTTCATGGATCAGGTGAAAGAACCCAACGGTACCCTGAAGCTAGACACCCCAACAGAAGACTAGGACGCCGCAGATGTCACGCTTTCCATGAAAAAGCTCTGCAATTCCATAAAACGTTTTCCCTGGAAATCCGCAGGAGCACGAACAAAGCCGGAAAACAGAGAGCGTTGGAAATGCAGATTCACCTTCAGCTGATCTTCTTCTGTTTGATAGCACCCCCTCCCTCCCTTGCACTCGGAGAAAGAGAATGCTTATTTGATCACATCAAAGAAGGCGAGGTTGAAGCTGAAGTCGCGTCTACATACATCGAATCTCCCATTGTTCCACGGCATTGAATTTCTTCTTCAAGACCTCCTCCCCGGGCAAACAGCTGGCATTATTCGTTTTACCATGTATGTGTATTATTCCATTTTTAGAAACTCCACAGATGAAAGAGACGGAGGAGAATTTGACCGTACACGGATTGAAGCTCCCGCACTCACCCGCTGGGGGGCTCTGCAACTGAAGGAAGGAGTTCAAGATCATGCGACGTAAAGTTGACATGTACATGGTCTGGTTAGTCGTTGCCTGGCTGCCTGTCTTCACGGAAATCGAGAAGCTCGATGATCTCGGTGGTTTTGGCATTCAAGAGCACTGGACTCTTGTCGAGTCATCTGACAAGTTAATTCTCTGAGATTGTCTTGCATTAAGTTGAATCTGCATGGAACCTAACGATTTAACCAAATGTATGAAGATTGTGAATGAAAGATATATCATATTGGAAATATTTTGATTTCTATAATCCATATCATATCCAATTGGAAAATTAGGATGTTTTTTATAAGATAATTTGGGAATAAATTATATCTTTTTTATTGTATTAAATCTCTATATACAGAGTCGAATAGAGTAAATTGTGATGAATTTTGCCAGTAATCTATCTTATAAACATCTCTGTAAAAGTTGAAAATTTGAAAGATTTGAGAGGAGTTGTAATGGGGCTTGGATACAATAATCTCACAATTTGATATAATGGATTATTTGCTCTGTTCTGTGTAAGTTTTTCACGAGTTAGGATTTTATTGTGTAGATCTAGTATTCGTATTTATTCTCTTACTCCTCAATTCTTTCTGGCCATTATCACTCACAAGATTCTGACATCTTGGTACGGGCATTAATCCCAACACTGGTATATGCTGCCGACGTTAGTACGCGGCAACAACTAATTCTCTGGCTGGAAAACAAGAACAAGAATAGAGGAAGATTGGACGTAGTTGTGGTACCTATCATAGCCGGCTAGTCCTGTCCGGGAGACACGGACAAATTTGGATGCAACAGGTAGTGTATGGGAAGGGTTACGTGGGCCCCACTGAATTGTCGTCAAGTCCCTAATCAATGGTTTTATTCAATTTTCACCCCCACAAAAGATGGGATTATCCACCCACAGGTCCTATTAAGGAAAGGTCGTGGGTCAAACACCTACTTGTATAGGACCATACGTCATTATCTACCCAATTTAAGCGAGAAAGCCTTTCGTGTAAAAGTGTATCACGTAATAGTACTTGTACGATATCATTAAAAAATTTTAGAATAATCAAACTTTACATAAACCCATAAAATTCGAAAAAAATCCCAATTTCTAGACTTTTATAAAGAAAATCTTAGAATAATTAAATTTTACATCAAACAATAAAATTTATTTTTTTAATAATTTTTAAAATTTTATATAAAAATCTTAAAACAAATGAATTTTATTAATTTGTGATATAATTTTTAGAATTTTATATAAAAAAATCTTGAAATAATTTAATTTTATTAATTCGTGATATGTTATTATATGATATACCTGTTTTTTTTTTTTTGGTAGGAACATGATATACCTGTTATTACATGTAACAATCGTTTCAAGCAAATCAAGAAATGGAAGGAAACATGAAAATCACCCAAGAGGCAAGAGGGCTCTGCTCTGCTTCATTCCTACCTCTGCACACCCCATGAGTACTTCGTACAAGGTTTCGTGGCGTGGCCACGCACGGAACCAGACAACTTTGGAAGTTGTCCGTTCTTTTTATTTACGTATTTTTTTGCTCCAATTTACAGCTGCAGATACACCCAACGATGAATTAATTATAAGTAGTAATTCTATGATGGGTCAGTAACTATCTGGCCATCTCGATAGCAGATGGCCATGGCATGGAACAGTATGCTCATTCGACCCGTCTCGAGCCTAGAAGCCCTAGTTCATTCCAGACCCATCTCACAGTTGGGCTTTCGTATCAACGGCTGGGCCTTCCATTATTCAAACGAACAGGGCCAAACGACACGAGCTCAGAGATTCACACCCGAAAGAAAGAAAGATCTGCAAGACCTTCAGAAATAGGTCATCATATCAATGATACAGCACTGGTCCAAGGGTTCAATGGTTCCTCCTCCTCAATTAGATCATCAACCAACCTAAATAGATTACAGCTCCTCCGCCGCTCTACTCTCGTGGCTCCAAACTGCTCATCACGCTCACATGCCCTTCAGAGTAAGGAAAAGACCAACGGCGACAGCAGAGACCGAGTAAACCAGTGATAGAGTGTGACCAGCGGGGGCAGAGTTCCCGGGAGATGGGACAGGCGCCGCCTGGTTCGCTGCTCCAGCTGCTGGGGGGAGAGCTCCAGGTGCCCCTCCGGCTGTTGGGGAGACAGCTGCAGGCAAAAGCACAGAACAAAACAATGAATCCAAGCGTCAGAAAAAGAGGATGCCATCCCATCCTCAGACAGAGATTTAAGGGATTGTTTGGCTTTGTGGGGTGAGGAGTGTCATGGAGGAGAGGGCTATGGATTATGTTTAAGTTAGAAATTTAATTAGACTATTTTGTCCTTTTTAAGGTAGTAGGATTGAAATAAAATGAAGGAGACGACCAGAGGCATAATTGTCCGAAAATATAAAACCTCCACACAACACCCCAAATCAGATTGGCTGTCAAAAATTGGCACAGAGGGGTTAACACTCTGTAACCTCAATCCAAACAATCCCTAAAAGAACACGGAGCCACTTGGGAACTCGTTCAGCACGATATCAACTAAATAGGGAAATGACTCCCAGCTTTTCATTGTTCGGGCTGGTGAAAATCACTTTCAGTGAGCTGGGAAAGTCGCGGAAAGCCACTTTCTTCACCCAAAAGGACTCAGTTTTTTCTTATGTGCCCCACCAGCACAGGAATCTATCATATATTTCCACAGTGGAATAGGCAAATCAGTAGTCTCACAGACATGTGGTTCACTACGCATCAGGAAAGAAGAAAGCGCTGTTGACTAATAAGACGAACAATAACAGGGCATTGACAGGGAAGCCGGACATAAGAGCAATACCTGGAGCAGCAGCCGGGGACTCTGATACTGCAAAACAACAGAAACCCAATTCATGTCACGTTTACATGCGATACCTTAATCTGGAACTACTATGTTTTTCCATGGTATAAATGGAACAAAAATGCAATATTTCACCAGAAAAGAAATATTTTTTAGGCGTCTCTGTGTAATCGCATTACAAGGAGAAGGGGTAATAGGAACTGAAAGGAAAAGAAGAAAGAAGATGCAATCAATTTTGTTGCACAAACCCAAATGTAGCTGAAGAAAAATGACAAAGAAATCTTTTTTGAGAGTTAAAAATCACAGAAAGGAACTCGCGAGCTAAAGAAGATGAAATGTGAGAGAGAAGTTGTGAGATGGGGGCTCACATCCACAGTTTGCAACGGAAGGGGCGGAGAGCTTGCAGGCGGAAGGGAGGGTGAGGGCTTTGGAGACATTGAGGTCGACTCCCAGCTGGGCGCTGCTCTTGAGGGCCTCGCAGAGGCACTCAGCGCCCGTCATGAGCACGGTCTTGAGCCCAGAGCAGCAGCCCTGCTCCGGCTTCGTCGTGGTGCTCCCTTTGCTCACGAAGGACAGGCAGTCGGCCATGTTCATTATGAGGGACGAGCAGTCCACTGCAGGGGACGGCGCGGCAGAGTGGTGGTGCGCCGCGCCGGAAGGAGTGGTGCCGTGCGCGGCGGCGAGGAGGGAGACAATGGCGAAGGCCAGTGCGAGCCTCATTGTGGCTGTGAGAGCAAAGCAGGAGAGAAACACAGAGAGAGAGAGAGAGAGAGAGAGAGAGAGAGAGACAGAGAGAGGCGTAGTGGAGGAAGAAGAGGAAAGAGGAGGAGATGAAGGGTCTAGAGAGGGAGGGAGATTGGGGGAGGGAACTTCAAGGAGAGAGAAGGAGGGGGAGGGGACATGTGGGGGGAATCGATGGTGGATCTCTGCGTACGTGTCCCGCTTCTCCTGTCACATTGTTTCATCATCCCATGATGCTGATGATGCCTTCCTTGGTTCCTTGGTTTCTGTTCTTTCTTCGGCAGAACGCAAATGCTTCACGGTGGAAAGCGAGAAAGTTTTAAATTATTAAATTACCAGGCTCTATTGGTAATGCTTTTTCTCATTTGATGATACCTTACCAGAGTAATTCTCGAGCGATTACAACTTGCCATGCCACAACAGAGCAAACTTGGCAACAATAACTTCTAACTAAAATGCTCGAAACAGTAAGTCATCCGCATACTATTGCTACTCTACTGTTATAATTATTATAATATTCATTATTTTTTGGTTGATATGATCCAATTTTTAGAAATTCAACAATTCAAATTTCTGTGAAATCTTTCCTGATAAACTCCATCTTACGGTGGGTTTTAACTATTCAAATGACTTAAACTGAAACCCTATTTAAAAAAAAAAAAAGGGCGAGGAACTATCTCAAACCTACAATGTGCTGGCTGGCATGAAGAGCATCGATTCTCTACCAAGTGGGAAGAGCCCAACTTCTACTAAAAAGTGAGAAAGAAAGAGAACACTTTGCACCTCCCACGTACGTGTGACGTGAAGACCACGAGATCGACAAAGTTAGGGCACAGTCGTTTCTTGGAAAGAAAAAAGGGGGTAGAAGATAAGAACCCATTGTTTATAATATGTATCATCACTATACTCCAGAAAAAGTGCTGCCAGCGGCACTACAGCTCGGAAGACTTTGAGATGGCATTTGTTCTGTTTCCACGTTTAACGAGGTGATGCTTACACGAACGATTTCCGGATTCCATAGGTAAAGTGTCACAAGTCCTTACCTCATTAAAAGAAGCTCGATCCAATACGGGTTAGCCTCTGATAGACCCATCTGAAAATTTGACACTGTAAATAGTAAGTTACCATGTAGGTGATATCGAGTAACCTTAGCAATCCAAAGAATCGGATTGGAATGAAGATCAAAAGGAAGAGCTAGGAGCCGCTGTGTCTCGGAAGAAGTCCGTCAAATGCTGCGAGGAGCTTATTATTCGCTACCAGTGGCCACCAAGAACTCGCCCTCACAGACCGCCTCGCCTACTACATTGGCCTTTCCTTCCATCTTTGCAATCCCAAATCGCTTCTGCAGCTTTGCGATGGTCGTCCTCATCACCACGGTGTCACATGCGATGATGGGTTTTCGGAATCTCATTCTGTCGATCCCAGCAAAGAAGAAGTTCTCCCAAGATCCTCCGACACCGGGCTGTAGCATAAAGCCTAAACCAACCAAGTAGATGCTCTATGTTATCTTATGCAAAAGCCATGCAAATCAGTCTGCAGCAAATTTCTGCCAACAAGAGTACAAGGTAAAAATGCAGGGCTGCAGAACAATTGCAGACATCAATTAACAGGAATAAAATCACGAAACGTGCAATGGCAAATGAAATATCCTCTTTCAAGATGAACTTGCAAAGATATTGTTAGCTCTCAGGTGAATAAACAGAGGACCTCAGGTGAATGGGCACCCCGAATGTCCGTGTCAAGATGCTCCTTTAACCTCACAATCACTAAGAACAAGCTCAAAGTGCATGCCCTGAACGGAATATCTAGCTGATAGCGTAGAGCTTAAATTTAATACATGTCCGCCATTGGAGTCACTGCAAGAGCAGTTTCTTTTATTGGTTCAAGCTGTAAGAAAAAACTGACATCAACTTAGGGCTAGGATAATCTAGTGAAAGGCTTAGCTAGCTAACAGAAAGTAAAGTTATAAAGGAAGTCATGACTTCACTTCAACCATGAGAACACCGGGCATGACTGGCCTCCCAGGAAAATGCCCAGGAAAGAAGTCGTCGGTGATGGTTACATTCATAATAGCAACTAGGGTTGTAAATGGACAGTTTGGCAACCTTTTTTTTTCTGAAAATTATTGGGTCCTCGTTTATTTTGGTGTGGTTTTTTCAAGTTAGAAAAAGCTATATCGAGAACCGTTTACAAGTTATGAAAACTGTCCACTTCAAATTCGATTTTTTCGGCTCCCAATTTTTAATATAATATTACACTATATTAAATACAAAAATAATAAAATTAAATTAATTATAATAAATAAGAAATACTAACTATAAATATTTTAGTGTATTAAGAGTATAAAAATATAAATATAAATCAAAATTCATTTTTAAAATTATCAAACAAATTATTTTTATTAAAATAATTTGTTACATAAAATATAAACTTAATATAATTTTTGGTTTAGTTTCGAATCCTGTCGGGTTTTCCGATTCGTGGTCCTAATCTCCGATCCGATTTTTTCATATTAAAAACTACCATGAATTTATCTCGGGACCCATATATCCAGTTTTTTTTTTTAGTTCGAGTTTAAAATTATCAAATAAATTATTTTTATTGTCAAAATCTAATATTAAAATAATTTATTACATATAATATAAACTCAATATAACTTTCGGTTCTGTTTCGAGTTTCGAATTCCGCCGGGTTTTCTGATTCGTGGCCCTAATTCTCCGATCCGATTTTTTCACCTTAAAAACTACCTTAAATTTATATCGGGACCCATACATCCATCTTTTTAGTTCGAGTTCAGACGATTTTTTCAGTTTTCAGATTTCCAATTTTTTACTTACACCCCTAATAGCAACGGCTGAAACTCCAGGATTGTACTCGATTACTCCATCCACCTATAGAAAGGAGAACCCACAGCATTGCAGCACAAGAAAAATGGGTAATTATAGGAGCACTCCTTTTGTTTCTGACAGACTGAAAAACAGTCAGAAAGGCAAATTCTGGACCTACAAGCTTAAAAATGCAATATCCCATGAATATGCATAACTCGATGATTGATCAACAGAAAACAAGAAACAGATTGAAACGGCAAGATGTATGTTAAATGGAAACTTCTATGCCCCAGCTTCTTCACTCGATCACTGTTGAACATCAATCGGCAGATGCCCATTATTCCAGTTTCGTTGTTTACCACTGTTCTGGGATTATCGATCATTGAACTCCTGTGCGCAGTACACAGTGTGATTAAGCAATGCAATGTTCCTCGTAATTTCACTGGCTTATCGCATTCTCATGGCAGTGTTACCTTCCCAAATCAACTGGTCCCTCGGATTTTGGATGGGTCACCAGCACAACTGATCTGGGAGCTCTAACCTAGTTAGATGGCAACATGGCAATACACCTCATAGTTACAGTCCCTGATCGATCACACAAGTCTAATGATGGAATAAGCTCGCTCACCTATGAGGCAGAATGTCCCGAATCTGGTTGATATCAAGAACAGTGGGAAGTGCTGCCATACTGTGCGAAGAAGAATCAAAAGTCAGAGCACGGGAAGACGCTAATCAATCCACCGATTCTCCAGCTGGAAAAATATACAGACAACAAGAGAGAGGAGAAACTCTGTACTCAATTCAATGAGCGTATCTTCCTCGAGATCCTTAGCTGCATCGAGCAAGCACTTCACACCAAGATGGCGAGCCGTCCTCAGTGGCCCTGATAAGGTGCGCATCTCGGATTGAAGTGATTGCAGAAGAGATCGCTGATGTACAATGACAAGCTGAGGATGGGAGGGGGTGAGTGACAAGAGGAGGAGATTAAGGTTGGACCCATGTTAAGATCGATCTTGCCATTTCATGGTTCAAGATTCCGGAAACAGGACCGTTCAACTGCCGTTGATTTGTGATGATTCACCGGTTCTTATTTGAGGGACTCAACAGATTTTCCTGATCTTGGTATGCATTACAATGCAACTGTATAGTCCATCTGTCCAGATCTCGACTATTTACATGCAACAGGCTCTCTCCAGATGCTGTATCTCCTGGAAAATCAGTTCAAGAAGTTGGCGGAGATGAGAAGCTTGAGCCGGCAATTGCAGAGAAACAAATGAATCTTACAACTGCCACAAGTCGGCAAGTACAAAACCAAAGACAGTCACAAAGCAGAACACCAAGATCATCGACCATGACAACAGAACTCAAATTTCACTCCACAATCCACATTGCCCTGCAGCATCATGAACACGGCCTAGATGAATGAAGGTCCAGATGCAGCACAGACCACAGAGTGAAAGAAGGCAGGATGACAATTGGGCTTACGAGAAACAAGGATCATGCGGACAGGAGACGATTAACATGAAGCTTACTAGGTGACACTGCAACAGCTAACAGTGCTAGAAGCAATTTTGTAGCCAGGATTACATAAAGAGAGAGCTTTCATTGAGATGAAGGATGGGTCTACTAGCATTGACTAACTTGGGCTGCAGGGAGCACACTGATGCAACCAGAGGAAACCTAAGACCTGCAATACTTGTCCAAACCCTCATGCCAGAGTGACTTTTCTATCAAATGTTGAAACGAGCCTTAACCTTCTCAGTCGTTGTCTTGTCGCAAGAAGATACCTCTAGTAGACAACCAAAAGTTTTAGCAGTACATAGGTCCATTCCCGACATGGAAAGGTATGAACGCTAAACATCTAATATCTCCACAACAGGATTCATATGAATCAAACAACTCGAATGTGTAAGCTTCCCCAGTAAGAAGTAAATGTTGATGTGTCAAGCAACTTTCTAATTAAAACACGAGTAGCTTGGAGATATAAAGGCTCAATTTGCAGAACATTCAGTCCAAAGCAACATAGAGGAAAGAATCAATAAGTTCCTCGTTCATGAACCGACATGGAATTGATAAAACTCTCAATATCATACCACGGTGTCTATGGTACTGTACTGCAGAGACAATACATGAGAAAAAGCAGCCAAACAAACAAGACAGAAAAGAACATGCCGCATATCAAATCAGATACCTAACAGCGACAAAAGATGTCGTTCAAAAAGTGAGAGGTACCAATTTCAAGTGACTATGTAAACATACAAGCACACTGCCATCATATGGCATACAGCAAAAATCTACCGGTATTGCTCCTCCCTACAGCCTGAAATTCAGCCTATACAAAACCCATTACCAGCAAAAAGAATCATTTTGAAACCAAAAGAACCTCCGGCTTTGCTTTTCTTGGTGTGTTGGTATTGGAGGATGCATTAGCAGCGGCAGCCGCTACTTCAGCAGCTTTTGCATCCGCACGAGCCCTCTTATCGAGCTGAATGAGACTCCTCGTGGCTAAGATTGCCTGTGGAACCAGATCATGGGAAGCCCTGGCGTACAAGCTCCTCACTGCAGTTGAAGCAGCGTCTTTGACTTCCTGTGAGTTCAACGGGGCAAGCAGGCAGTGCCCTAGAATTCTCAGCACAGGCTGCAGGAGCTCCCAAGGGAGAGGAATTCTAGCTCCTTTTGGCTCTACTGTCCCACCATTTTGATTGAGTTTCAAATGACCAAATTCCTCCACCACATCACCCGCATAGACCTCGATTGCACGATGTACATTTTCTTCGATTTCACTGGACTCATCATCATTATCTAACTCTCTCCTGCAGGGACAGTCCTGACCAGCCCAAGCCGCGACGAATTTGCAGAGATCGACCTTGGACCAAGCTGGCATTTGGGATATCTGACGATAGAAACAGTCAAGAGCGATTCCAACTATCAATGCACGCTTTGTGGACTTCACCGCCACCTGCGGCTCGAGCGGAGGGCAAAGGACTCCCACAGAAGGCTGAGGCGACTGATTTGGTCTGAGAGACGGGGGTTTGTTTCGTGGAGTATGGTACAGGGATGGCTGTGAGAGATCGGCTATTGAAATCGTGATCGGCTTGCCGGATCTGGCCTTGACCTCGATAGAATAGATCGCAAGGAGGACGGCCTCGACTCCAGCGAGGGACGGGGTCGGATCGGAGTGGATGCGGTTGAGGTAGAGGCCCGTGAGGAGGGGGAGGTAGGAGAGAACGACGAGGCGGAGCTGATGGTCAGAGGACAGGTACGTGTCGTAAAGCCACTGGCAGAGCGGGTTGGAGCCGGAGCCCGAGAGTGCGGCGGTGAAAGCAGAGGCGACAGCGGAGTAGGTCTCGGAGGAGGAGAGGAGGGAGACGGCGGGCCGGTCAGAGTCCGCGAGGGAAGAGAGGGGGAGAGAGTCGGAGGGAGGGAGGACGGAGGAGAGAGCGTGGATGCGGGACCGAGCCATAGAGATGGACTCCCACCAGGAGTGCATCGGGTCGTCGGAGGCGGCAGCGGCGGCGGGATTAGGGGAGGTAGAGGGGGTGGACGAGGAAGAGGACGGGGAGGTGTTGGAGACGAGTTGGTGGTTGTTGCGACGGAGATCCATGGAGACGGACCGTGGAGGTAGACGAACAGCACAGAAGAACAAGAACGAGAAAATTCGAACTGCAGCTTCCCTCTGTCGGCATGAACAGGGAAGGATGTACGGACATTGAAGAGAGAAGTAAGGGGCAAGGGAGGAGGGAGGCGGTCCTTTGGGCCGAGATGGGCCTTACTACTTCAGTTTATCGTTCTCCTAGGCCGAAAGTTTGCAGTCCAATACCTTTTTTCCCCAACACCGACGTCCACTCATTCGAGTAATTTCACACTTCATTCTCTTAAATAAAGCGATCCCGCAGCTTCACAATATGAAAATTTTTATATTCAATCCTAAACATATATGATAAACGGAACAATCAATATTAGTAATAACCCATCCATCTAGTACTGCCAAAAGTTTAATATAATTTCCACCAATATACCAGAATCGACCTCAACTTCACCAAACTCATGTGGATGAGTTTTAGACCATTAGACTACTGTCCTTAATTGTATTTGGCTTGATTATTTATAAATGATAAAAACTCATGCTAAAAGAGTTTTGTCCTCCAATACTGAATTAATTAGAAGTTGATATAATTGTATATACCAGCACCAAAGAAACATTTTCCAACATTTAAGAATTATATTTTGGATATTTTGGAAGTGTATTATGGGGTTGTTGTTTACCAAAAGGACACAATTTTTTTTTAAAAAAGGTGGCTTTGCATAAAAAGAAAGCAAAAATGGGAGAGCTTCCTCGGCTGGCCCTGCAAGGATGGGCCCCGATCGGCCCAGTAGTATATAAAAACAAACGGGCTTGACGGTCCTCCTCCTCCGTTACGGACGTTGCGGCTTGCCGGCGGGGAGCTCTATTCTGTTCAAGTCAAGCTGAGGAAGAACGGTGAAGACTCCGAGCGACGGTGGTTCGCTTCTCAGCAGCAAGAGCCTAACGATAAACCCCAGCAGAAGAAAGCTAGCTGAGACTCATCAGGAGCGTGATCTCTTCTTGCATTGATTCAGTCATGTTAGCGGCAGCATCCTCTTCTTCAATCAGAGCCGGGGCCCGTAAAGCATCTCGATTTGTAACCCAGAGGTAGTTCATCTTCATCTCGTCCCTGCCTGAGGTTAAATTGCATTTCTTCGGACGACAACTCCTGCACTCAATGTACGAGGAGAAGTGACTGATAGTGTTTTTTTTTTTCGATTACTAATTAGATAATCTAAAGTGCTAGAACTTCCACTATGATTTTCTCCTACAATTTCTCAGCGCTTCTGTTTAGCTTGTGATGATGATATTTATCACTCATGCAGTGATTATATAATCCAGTCTTGTTTTGGTAGAAATGAATCAAGTATCTTCGTATTGCCTAGAGCCTCTATGTTTTCAAAGGGGCATGCTGGGGAGACACCTGTAGGGAGGAGAGGTTACGGAGCAGTGAGGCTTCTTCAAGAGCCATATCTATCCTTCAGGTCAATAGATCCTGCGTTGGTGCAGAAATTAAATTATTTTGCTTCTTGTACCGCCTCTGTGGAGAGTATTCAGACAAGAAGAATGAGCAATGCATCGATTACCCTCAAAACGGATGACAATGTCGTCAGGTTTTCCATTAGCAAACCACCTGGTGAACGTGGCTCCTTGAGAAAAGAGAAGAAGATGAAGTGGGCTAAGAAGTCGCGGAAGGCAAAATTGAATGAACTCAGGTTTTATCGGTTAAAGGCCAAGAAGAAGATGAATTCTCCAAATCCTGAAGTTAGGATAAGATACAAGCTAGAAAAGGTTGGAAAGTCCGTCCTATACCCTCTCATTCTCATTTTATTTGATTTGAAGAATTTAATCTAGGAGGCCGATGAAGTTGCTTCAACCGTGTTTTGTGGTTTCTTCACCAGGCCAAGAGAAAGGAAGCCTGGTTGATTGAGAAGCTGAGGAAATTCGATATTCCGAAAGCACCGGCTGAAATCTATGATCCGGAGATTCTAACTGAGGAAGAGAAGCACTACTTAAAGCGCACTGGTGAGAAGAAAAAGAATTATGTTCCTGTTGGAAGGCGGGGAGTTTTCGGGGGGGTGGTTCTGAACATGCATCTCCATTGGAAGAAGCATGAAACTGTGAAGGTCGTCTGCAAACCCTGTAAGCCTGGACAGATCCATGAATATGCTGAAGAGCTTGCACGACTGAGCAAAGGAATTGCGATTGACATAAAGCCCAATAATATAATAATTTTTTATCGCGGCAAAAACTATGTACAGCCAGAAGTAATGTCCCCAGTGGATACCTTATCTAAGGCCAAGGTGACTTCAAAACTTCCAAACGTTCCTTTAATTCTGATCCTTCTAATGACTAATAAAGTATGAGATTAGTTATTCAGCTAAAAAGATGAGATTAATTAAATGCTGTCTTCTCAACCAAATAGGCTCCAGCAGTCCAGCTGTTGTTCATGCTCCATTGTTAGTTTCGTAGTCTGTATTTTGTGTTGATATAGTAAGCTCATACATAAGGTTCACCCTGCAATTCTTTTTCTGCATTTGGGAAAATTGCAGGCCCTGGAGAAGTACAGATATGAACAATCCCTTGAACATACAAGTCAGTTCATTGAAAAGTTAGAGAAAGAATTGGAAGAGTACCAAGAACACCTTGCTCGATATAGGAAGGAGAAAGGACAGGCCATTCTCATTTCTGTGGATAGTAGTTGATTGTAAATTCCTCTATTACTTTATCATCTTTATATTGAAAAACTACCCAATGAAGTTTACTTTTACCTTTTCTTTTCTTCTTCACAACATCTATTTTGCCTTACCAAGTGTCTAAACGGTCAATGTTCTTGTACCTTAATTGCCTAGTAATACGATGCATTTTCAATTTTCAATTGTATGGTTAGTGTACTCCCCTGAATTCAAGCTAGTAGCAGTTTCATCATTATTTTCCCCACTTTCTCTTGTGTCTGTGCAACCGTTTTCTTATTTTTTGGAAGCTTGTTTTAAGTGATGAAAAACACCTTGCAATCTCCTCGTTTCTTTTAGCTTTGTCTCCATAGCACTATGCTACACGAATCTAGTGCTCCTCATTTCTGCGACGTTACATTCAGATCCTACTTGCATGAGTGAACCTTCCTTGCTGTAGCTTGTGGACCTGAATTGCTATTGGTCATTAAGTTCATAAAATTTGGCCTTGCTGTGCTACATGACCGCTGGTTTCATAAGTTTTGTCAAATTAGCTACCTCCATTCAAGTTGGATGGTTCCCTATGAATTCTACACAGTAGTTTTGGCAGAAGATTGCTTGGAAGATCAACTTTAATGGTCTCAGCTTGGGCATCATATATATAGAACTTTTGCAGCTTTATCATAGTGAGCATCATAAAGTTTTATACGTATTGATCCATGTTCTAATGCTCGATTGTACTATCATAATAAACTGGCCACAGACCTTGCCCTGCTGGAAATTGTATTTACATCTCTCTACAATGTTGCAGACATCTTCTGCAATTTGAAGCAAAAATAAGAGGCCATTACTGCTAAAATTTTGCGTGATTACATTTTTCGTGCTTTCTGCAGTTCATGTTGCTGACTTTTGCTCGTCTGATGAGAATCTGAAATCTCAATTACCCAATCTAAAAGTGTGCATTGAAGATGATAAATGCCATCACCATCACGCTCAAAAGCAGACTGCAATGCTATTTCTTGGTGACATTTGAGAACTTACTTGAGGAACTATCTATGAAGCCCATTTGACTCTTGAATTTTACCATTTGATGGTTGCCATACTTATCAATGGGTTGACATCATCAAGTGCTAGGAGAAAACTTCTCAGAGGAATCTGATTCTCTTATACCTGTTCATGTTTGATTCGGAGGTGAAGGAAGCTGGGATGAGGGACTGGAAGCAAGATTATGGTTGAAATTGGAAGTTGCTGCCCTTTGATGTTCTTCCACTTTGGACGTAGCTGTTTTTCCTTCTTGACCTACTTCTCTGTGTGCAGGGCAGAAGCAGCACAATGGTGTTACATTCTGCGTGAGACAAATCAGAAGATCTCTGCCCTATAAATTGGTTTCTCAATGTTCATTCTTTTGCAGCACAAGAGAGGAAAGAGAGGGTCTCTGAATGTGGGTCCTAAGGAATGGGCAGCTCATCTGTTCAATGCTCGAAGCAGTTCGCGCCAGCTTGCAAACACCTGTATTCTTAATTTTCTGGTAATATATCATTCATCTTGATAACCGGGGCCGGGCTGACTGCATCATTAATCACCGAAACAAGCATCCGGTACGTCTCTAAGTGGCTAAGTTAATTACCATTTTAAGACGTCCCACTTTACAATTTACTACTGTTGTGACAAACCTTTCAGTTGTTTGATGGAGATCCTGGATCGTAACGCAGTGCAGGTACTCAGGATGTGAAACTGAGGCTTGTGCTCCGGTTTGTTCAGAACCCCGAGAAACTCTCTGCAAAGCAGATGGGGATGAATGAAGAGATGCCTATTCAGGTAGCGATTACTGAAACAACAAGGCCATTGCTGCCTGAACGGCCAGGCCGCTCGGGCAACCTTGCGAGGAGGGAGTTTGATATCAATGCTATCTGGTAGTTTGGCCTCTGAGGTTATAGCTGGTTTCTTGCTTGAACTGGTTAAACTTAAAGCCTGAAGGAGTAATAAAACAGCAGCAGCACGATATTTTATTTTCTTATTTGGTTTTTGTTTTGTTTTGTTTTGTTTTTTTTTGCGACGTCATTTTTTGTTAATTATTGTTATTTATAAGTTTTTAAATTTTTACATTTTATCTGACTATTGGGCCAGGTCCAAAATTGTCAGTCGTAATGTATATGGGCCGGCCCATGTTCGAAGTTGCCCGTGGTCCTGCCGAGTCCGGACGGACCATCTCTTTTTGTGGGGGAGGGACTATCCCTTTTGTATTACATATTTTTTGTCTATTGTTTAGTCATGCAATACTGCTAATCGACCGTAGCCTTTGAGAGCAAGTCCTTTGACACCATTAAATTCAGTTTAGTTTTTAATAAAGTTTTTCAAAATAAAATTTTTTTTAAGAATATCTAATTATATACTGTTGTATGGTAAAATTGTTACATACGAAAATTTCTCCTCGTTTTTTTTCATTGTCAATTATCAAAATTAAAAACGAAGTGGCTGAAGAATTATTGATTAGGGTATCGTGCGGGGCCCAGCATAGGCGATCGTCGCGGATAAAGTTGATGCCGAACGCCGTCTTTCCGGAGCAGAGAAATTACGGTACACGCGCCGGTATGAGCTTGTCGCTTCTCCAGGGCTACTCCTCCGCGGAAGAAGAGGCGGATGACGGCGCCGGTCTGCTTCGAAACTCTTCCGACGACGAAGATGACGACGAGTCCGGCCGTGCCGTCAGATCCTACTCCGCTCTTCCCCACTCTACCCGGCCGTCCGGTGCATCGGGGCTTCCCTCCGCGTTCGATGCATTCTCCGAGGTAACTTGATATACTTACCTTCATGTTCTCTCTATATAAGCTGGTACTGAATTTCGCTGAACAATGGAGATTCTTTCGTGCTTTTTGTTATTTGTTTATGATTTATGGGTTGAAGTGAAGTTCTTCAAAAGTGACAAGTGGAGGACTTTGTTTTCTCTGCTCCCAAAGCGAACAGATTGTAAATCGAAAGCAAAAGGATTTGTAGCATTGAAGGTTATGTAAACCTATCAATTGACAAACTGACATATGATAGCATGGAATAATACTGAAATACTTGAATTCCATGAGCCTGCATTTTAATTGGATGGAACTTTGTAACTTGTGAATCTTGCATAAATTATGGATCTGATCCACTTGCTGAATACACCTCGCACAGTGGATTTGAACTTGATGATACCTCAGTTCTGATTCAATCTCAGTAATTTTTAGCCTTTGGTACTATGTGAAACACTATCACGAGGAGCTATGTCAACTGTTTTGGAAGGTGATACAGTGACTTTGTTGCATCTTATCCAAAGGATATGCGAGGGTTTGCATGGTCAGCACTTGGCAGTCCATGATATTTTTCCCGTGGCAAAGATGGCCAATTTGCAAACAGGAAGACTACATAGAGATGTCCTACAATGGCTTAAGTGAACACACAAAAGCCTTAATCCTGTGGCAAAGAAATACTGAGCATTAACAAATGACACTATCGTTGCCTTTCAACTTAATAAAAATGTTATTGACATCTTGTTACAGTAAGTTTAGAGGGATATCTATATTCTTCTAATTGGATGAGTAAGAACCAAACAATTTTACTGATTTTCTTGTTTGGTCTCTTTTGTGGTCATTTTAGATTTCAGGACCTCCAGAGTTCCTAAACAATGCTGTTCAAGAAGAGCCATCTCGTGCAGATAGTGATCAGCAAATGTTGAGGCATGGTCGTCGCCGGAATTGTAGAGACAAGAAAGATCTGCCTGCTGGTGAGGTTTTGATAGAAAAGACATCAAATAAATGCTTTCAATAAAGAGTGAGAACTATGAATGGTATTGAATGCAAGACATTGGCCATTTGCATGTCAGTTTTGAGAATGGTTTCAGCTTGTCAAAATAATTCGTCTGAAGCAGAATCTTAAAAAGTTGCAGACCTATCAGCAATTCCTGGTATCTTGTAAACTTGTAACTGAAATAACGCCATAATTTTGTATTACATGGTTATGGATACCCTCCACAGTATGACAGTTACTCTAGCTAGAGTGATGCACTGAATTAACCCCCAGGATTTTGTATCACATGGTTATGGATACCCTCTGCTGTGATGCACTGAATTAACCCCGGGATTTTGTACTGAGGTCATAGATTGGTTTGCCAGAAAACAATTTTCTGCATTCAGTGCCTTTTTCAACTGCATCATTCCGTGTAATGTGGCTTTCTCTGTCTGAAAATCACTTTGATAATTTTGCCCCCTTTACTTTGGAGGCGCTTCAGCCACTTAGTTTGCTGCTTACATCTGAGGCTTCCGCGTCTCTTTGCACTGCCAATGATAAAACTACGTGCATCTATTATCTTTTTGATTGTCAATGTCTAACCTGCAGGTGCTGTTGTGGAGGCGAAAGCTCAGCTAGTCGGAATTCATGAACGTGTAAGAAGTGATATCGAGGGTGGTGCTGGCACTCAACCATCAGCCCCATCTATCCCAACAGAAGGCAAGCGTGTGTCAACTGCAACCAACCCGAACGCTGAAGATGCTGCGGAGTTGCTGAGGTGAGTTCCTCCCGGATCTAGGTGATCTTTGACCCAGTTGAAATTTTAGATCGATCATTTTTCTTTTTCTCACTGTCCGTATTATGTTGTCATGAAGGATATGCTTGCAATGTGGGGTACCCAAGACCTACACCAATGCTCGGGGAATGGTGTGCCCCATGTGTGGTGATCGTCCTAGAGCTGAAACCAGTTCGGAGCCCAAGAAGAAAGGATCAACCATCAAAGACAAGGAGAAGAGCAAGAGGATGAAGGGCCAGTCCTCTCATGCTACATGGAAGAGTGAAACCGAGATGCAACTTCGGCAACAGTTTGATTAGCCAACATATATCAAGAGCCCTCGTGTAGGTTAATCATCATCTTCCTGTGTCGGAATTATTTAAGGGCCCTGTAGGAAAATTCATCTGTGTTTTATTTAGGTGCACTCTTCAGTCACTTTCAAATGTGGAATGAACTTCGTTTCATTTATGACGCCAGTAGAGTTGTGTAGTGCTCTTCCCTCTTTCACAGCTCCCTGGTCCTATGAGATGATAAAGACTGGATCATAGGGTGGAGCTTTAGGTTTGTTTTCAGCTTGAACAATCTTTCATTAGCCATAGAGAAACTCCGAGAGTAGGCGTGAGTTATTTTGCTGAGGTGGACATGGTTCATTCATGCCTGAAGCTGTAGGTGCGATCTAGCAGCGTGATGGATATCCTCTTACAATGTCGCGTCGTAGAAAAAAACAAACGAAATAGCTGGTGATGATCTTATCCCTTTCTATCTGAAGAATGAGCACAGAAAATGAATTGGTTTACAATGTTGTTTCGGGCTTCACAGAATGTGCTTAATATGTCTACTCTCTTCGCCACTTTCTCCTTCCCCCTCTCCACACTTAGGCTTCATTCAGCCTGCCCCTTCCGCGGACCCCTCCTTGTGCGAACGGTGTCAACTGATTACATTGAACCAGGATCCAAACTTTGCTTGGCCAAACTCCAAAACCTAACTAAACTTGAAGGGGTTAATTGTCAAAATTGAAACTTTATAGAGCACACAGCACTATTTAGGTTTTTTTTGTCTTACTTGAATGGTGGCACGATTGAAAAAGTATATCAAACAGCCATCACGAGGCCATAAAAAAAATCATTGATGTTGAATACGTTTTCCTAATCTAAGTTTACAAAGGAGAGAGATTTCAAAGCTCAATTGTGGCATATTCCTCTCTCAATTCAGCTAGTAATTTCCTCTGATTGATACATTGCAACAAAACATCCGTGGGGGGTCCAGCCGAGTCCTCTCAAAGCTACGGCCTGGGAACATGGTGAGATTTCATGAAAACTAAAGGGGCCAAATTTGAATTGGATTAAAATAAGGGCAAAGTTTGAAAAGAAGAGAGAATTTTAATGCGCACCGAGCTAAACTACAGAGGTCGGTGGTTTTGCGGGGGTGGATGCCCGATATTCGCATTTCATTTCCAGTGGTGGATTTCTTCACGCCGGATTTCTCATTTGCCGACGATCTTCTCTGCCTGCCGGAAACCCTAGAACCTCAGCTCAGCTTCCACTGTCGTTGCTTGGATCATTCCTCGGAATCAATCCTCGATATCACCTGCGGGATCCTCTGTTGGCAGCTCCGGAGATCCGAGGCTTGATGGAGGTGGCAGTGTAGGCGCGACTCATATATTAACCGCCCATCCGTTTCATTGCATTTCTGAATGCGTTAATGCTGTATTCGTATTGACTGGTGGCTTTTTCCTGAAACTCGAGGCTTTCGATGGGGGAACTAATGTGTCAATGCTGTTTATGTCTTGTTTGCGATGGTCGCTGAAAATTGAGGCTCTGAGGAGACAGGGGGAGCTGAAATTTGAAGGCTTTGAGATCCTGAAAGTTTGAGGCTCGGGAGGTATATGTACAGGGAGATGGCGGAGGACGGAGGATCTGATCGAGGGGATGCAATGCAGCCTACAACGTCAGTAGACTCCCTCGAGTCGCGATGGGTGTTTCAGGATGAGGACGACTCTGGGATTGAAGATGATGAAGATGGAGGTGACGCCAATTCGGCTGCACAAACTGGCTTAGATTCTGACGAAGACAATGCGGAGCATCAGCTTATTCGCACAGGTCCTCGCATTGATTCTTTTGATGTTGAAGCCCTAGAGGTTCCTGGTGCGCAGAGAAATGAGTATGAGGTATTTGGCATGCTTGTCAAATAGAAGACAGCTGATATATCTGATAATTTTTTTTGTGTTACATAGTTAAATGACTAAAAACTGTCGTCAAGTCCTCTTGGGACAATTTCAGTACTCACTTCCATAAATGGGATTGTTTGATAGTTAAGTGAGCGCATGCTGCAGCTCATTGAAATAAGATTCAATATATTCTGATGAAGAACTTCTGAGCATTCTAAAAGCTTTTATATTAACTAGTAACAAAATTGAGAAAAGGGGGATTGTGCAGGTGCGCATGCCTTGGCCTGGAAAAAGAGGTTCTAGTTTCAATCTCATCAATGGGATTTCTCATGTCCTCTTATTCCCCCCCTCCCCTATTCGCCAGCAGGTCTATGGGCCTCCCTTGTGGAACTAGAAAACTAACAATGAAATCACTGGATTAACGGTTTGCGGGCTAAAGACAGTCTAAGCAAAACATAACTGATATTCTAACCCTATTCTAATCTTTCAATAGTCATATCTTATCCAGGAAATGTTTGAATTTTCAAAATTCTTCTACAATGCAACATCTTGTTCTGGTGAACTATCATCATATTTTAGTCATAATAAATTACTTGCTTTAAGTCATAGTGTCTAGATATGCTATCTGACTGAGTTAAATTATGCTGCAGGGATACAGTCTGGGAAGGAGATTTGTGATTGCGTTTCAGATCCTTAGTGTTGTATTTGGTGATGTTGGAACGAGTCCATTGTATACCTTCAGTGTGATGTTCACTAAGGCACCGATAAATGGAAATGAAGATGTTCTCGGAGCATTATCACTTGTTCTGTATACTTTAATATTGATCCCTTTGATCAAGTATGTCCTTATTGTTCTTTGGGCCAACGATGACGGTGAAGGTATCATTTCCTTCTCCCACCGTCTCCTACCCCCACATGTCCGTTTCTCTCACTGAGCACATAGACTTGTTTGGTTCTTGAAGATAACTTCTACTGACAACTTCAATTTGCAGGTGGTACTTTTGCACTGTACTCATTAATCTGCAGGCATGCAAAAGTCAGCCTTCTGCCTAATCAGCTTCCATCAGATGCCCGTATATCATCCTTTAGACTTAAGGTGCCATCGGCTGAACTTGAGAGATCATTAAGGATTAAAGAAAGACTTGAGACTTCACTGACCATGAAGAAACTTCTTCTGATTTTAGTTCTTGCTGGCACTTCCATGGTCATCGCTGATGGGGTTGTTACACCAGCAATGTCAGGTTTTTATCTTGATCTTTGCCTTACATGGAATGTCCTATGCAGAAATTGTAGCACTTTAAATGTCCAACTCTATAAATGATTTATTTTGTAGGTAACATTATCATCAATTCGTCATTTAACCAGGTTAAACTGTCTGCTTATTATTATTTTTTATAATGGTCTCTTTTTGCAGTGGTGTCGGCTGTTGGTGGTTTAAAAGTTGGGTTATCTGCCGTTAAGGAAGGTTTGAACTCTACCTGACACCAATCTCTCTTTTTTTCTGAATAGAGAAGATCCGTTCCTTCTTTTTCTTAGATATGGATCTATGTTAAAATTTTATTTCACTTTTCAATGACATCTGTCTTCCTGTTAAGAAATCTTTGTCTTGACGAGGATTGGTGGCTCAATTATTTTTAATGGAGGTCATTTGTTGGAATCATTTGTGTGTCATAAGCTTTGGAAGGAGATGTATGAAAGCTTTATTAGCTGCTCATTTCGAGTTACTGAAACTAAAAATGATACAAGAATGAGGCATATAGAGTAATGAACTGATGTTGTAAATTTATATTCTTAACTTCTAAAAGAACCACGACCTGTGTTTTATCTTCTTTTATCAAGTACTAGTTGAGGTATTAGATATGATATCATGTTAAATTGAGGTCCCGGTTCTATGGTGCAGTTATCATATGACTGAGCTCACACTTTTTGTTTTCATACATTTGCAGAAGAAGAGGTGATGATTGCTGTTGCCTTTCTTATAGTTTTATTTAGTGTTCAGAAGTTTGGAACGAGTAAGGTGGGGCTCGCAGTGGGCCCTGCTTTATTTATATGGTTCTGTTCTCTGGCGGGAGTTGGGATTTACAATATAGTTAAGTATGACATTGGCGTCTTCAAGGCATTCAATCCGGTCCATATCTATTATTTTTTCAAGAGAAATACTACTAAAGCCTGGTATGCACTTGGTGGCTGTCTTCTGTGCGCAACAGGTGAGATTATCCAGCTAATCTTGACTTGCCTTGGTGCTGTATGAAACGCTAGATAACTAAATGCTTAAACATGTGTTACCAACAAGTGCATATATAAACTATGTATGCCTTTGAGCTTTTTAAGGTTTGAATTTCTTTGGATTATATGCTTGCTTTTATTATTGTTATTATTTTAAAGACGGAATCTAGGATGCAGACTTGATGCAGATTTAATTTCTTTTCTTGAGTGAAGATTAGATTAATTTCTGAAACTCAAGTAGGTTAATCTACCTTCCCATCCTAGCTGATGAGACCTGAATGACTAATCAGTTATGGGAGAAGTTTTTTTCCCCATACAGTCTGCTATAGACTCTGTTAACTGGCTTTTCCTGCCAAGCCAGGGCCGCTTCTCGCTCTCCCTCAGTACCTTAGTATTCTTCTCTAAAGAAGGGAATGAAATTTCTACTCATTGTTCTGGTAGTTCAACTTGGAAATAGAGTAAAAACCTTAATTCCTTTGAAATCCCTTATCTAGTTCTGGTGGGCTGATGATGGACGATACTGCAGGTTCGGAGGCCATGTTTGCAGATCTTTGCTATTTCTCTGTGCGGTCAGTGCAGGTATGAAGTGATATCCTCTAGGCAATTGGTGGCATCATATATTAATGATACTTTCTTCCCTAATGGATCATTTTTCTTCCAATGAAGTATATATAAACTGATATTATTGATACTGTTTTGCAGCTTACATTTGTTTTTCTTGTTCTCCCTTGCCTTCTCCTTGGATACCTGGGTCAAGCCGCCTACCTCATGGAAAACCATGGAAATTATGAGACAGTGTTCTTCTCATCTATTCCAAGTAAGGATGAACCAATATTCTTTCAATCACAATCCTAACCTGTTGGCTAGTTGATGTGATGGTAAAATTAATATATTTATGGGGACAGTGTGGAATTTTTTCGTGAAGAATACCAAAAACTTAATGTATTAATAGTGGACAACATGAAACAACTAATGAATAACTGGCGGAAACTTATTCTTCAGATATTGTGCAATATATTTGCTTTTTTTATTATTTTTTATTTTTTAATGTTTCTAAAGTGGTGATCAATCTGTGTAATATCTACAGGTGGAGCATTCTGGCCAGTCTTAGTTATAGCTAATGTTGCTGCCTTGATTGCTAGCCGGACAATGACAACAGCAACATTTTCATGCATAAAACAGTCAATGGCACTTGGCTGTTTTCCACGTCTTAAAATCATCCATACATCTCGGAAGTTCATGGGACAGATATATATACCTGCCATTAATTGGTTTCTGATGGTTGTATGTGTGATCCTTGTCTGCTCTGTTTCAAGCATTACTGAAATTGGAAATGCTTATGGTAAAACTTGCACCTTGTTCTAAGTGTACCTTTCCTTCCTCATCTTTGAGCTGGCTTGCAAATTTGAAGTACTTCTTGGGGATTATTCTACTTGATAATTTATGTAGTGATTGTGTATGTTGTAAAGAATTTTTTGCCATCCTTTGTTAACAATAGATTTTGGTGAAACATATACAACTGCATAGACAACAATTGCTCTTACTTATCAATAAGACAGTAATTGATTTCTGTTGGTCTCGCATTTGAACTGAATGGTTACTGATTTCCACCTTTTTGATGTCTATCCATGCTGCTTTCGGAAGTTTGCATGACAATGAAGTGACACATCCAGATTTCTTTCCCAATAATGTTGTATTGAGGGCTTATAAGGAAGCGTTGTATTTTATGCATTTTGTTGCAAAAGAGAACATGAATTGAGATGAAGGGCCAGAGATGCAGTTTGATGAAGATTGTTGCGCTTATGCTATCGTTGAGACTTGTATCAGCTATCCATAAATCTTCTCATCTCTTCTTTAATTGATCATGTATTGCTTCAAATGCAGATGATTCTACGAGCTTTTGATCTTCTCTGATGTATACTGTTCAACAGGCATTGCTGAACTGGGAGTGATGATGATGACGACTGTTCTGACAACCATCGTGATGCTCCTCATATGGCAGATAAACATCATCATCGTGCTGAGTTTCACAGTCATATTCTTGGGGATCGAACTAACTTTTTTCTCATCAGTCCTTTGGAGTGTAGTTGATGGGAGTTGGATAATCCTGGTCTTTGCGGTAGTGATGTTCCTTGTGATGTACATATGGAACTATGGTAGTAAGCTGAAATATGAGACTGAAGTCAAGCAAAAGATGTCCATGGATTTGCTCCGAGATTTGGGTCACAACCTCGGTACTGTCAGAGCTCCTGGAATCGGGTTGCTCTACAATGAGCTGGTAAAAGGCATACCGGCTATTTTTGGCCATTTCTTGACTACTCTCCCTGCGATTCATTCAATGATAATATTTGTCTGCATTAAGTATGTGCCAGTCTCTGTGGTGCCCCAGAGTGAGAGATTTCTCTTTCGGCGTGTCTGCCCCAAAAGCTACCACATATTCCGTTGCATTGCTAGGTAAATTCCTGCTTCTTCGTTCCACTTGTGAGTTTGCGAGCACTTCCCAAATGATAGTGTTGTTGTGTAATATTTCAGGATAATATAGTCCTTATCAATTGTTTCCCATTTGGAACGATGAGGATTTAGACTGAATATATGAAAAAGCAACCCTAAACGAGTCCCTCACTTTGCTTGTTTTGAAGTGCTTGAAGTTAGTCGAGAGTAGGTTTAAGAAAAAGGGAACATTTAACTCATTCTTTTAGGTTTCAATCTACTTTTTGAGATGAAGATATCGCTTGATTGGTGCATCAGATGTCTCTCCATCCTCTCCCTTGCTCCTTCGTTCCCCTCTTTCCTTCTCTTGCATATAATCTTAATGAACTTCTCAAGCAGTATCTTAACTAAGAGGTCGTTGTCTATTAGAATGTCCTTTTCCTAGCCTTATGAAAACCTATGCCGCTTTATTCATCCATGCAATTTTACAGGTATGGATATAAGGACGTTAGGAAAGAGAACCATCAGGTCTTCGAGCAGCTGCTGATAGAAAGCTTGGAAAAATTTATTCGCCGGGAAGCCCAAGAGAGGTCATTAGAGAGTGATGGGGATGAAGATGATGATAATGACTCAGAGGAAGATTCCATTTTTTCGAAGGTTGTGATAGCTCCTAATGGTAGCATGTACTCTCTTGGGGTCCCACTCCTCTCAGAGTTCATGGACGCCAATACTAACACAATCTCCGAGGCGAGCACCTCAGAGGAGATAAGACCCACTCCTCCCGCTGACTCGAGCTCTGATGCTGAGCAGAGCCTCGAGAGGGAGCTGTCTTTCATTCACAAGGCTAAGGAGTCTGGAGTTGTCTATCTCCTCGGCCATGGTGATATTAGGGCGAGAAAGGACTCATGGTTCATAAAGAAGCTGGTCATAAATTACTTCTATGCATTCCTGAGGAAGAACTGCCGAAGAGGGGCAGCGAATTTGAGTGTGCCCCACACGCATCTTATGCAGGTTGGGATGACTTACATGGTTTGATGAGTATGCAGCTAGTTTTAAATTGACTGATAAATCAAGGGGGGCCCTATTCTGCCATCTACTCCTGCTGCTGCTGCTGCTGCTGATCTCAAATTAACTCAAAGCTTGCTGATGATCCCGGATGTGTTTTCCATGGATATGGGTCCAGCTGATATCAATCTTTGACAGGAAAATTTTGTGTTTGTCCTTGTATATCACTAGACTTGCATTTGGTTTTCACTGCTTAGTGGAGGTAAGTTAAGGTTCTTTCGGGTCGGTAAGCAGAATGATGGCAGAAAAACCATATTTCTTGGATTTTCATGTGTTGGAGGGAAGAAGAGAGTATTTGTTAGTCTGATTTAACAATGACAGGTAACTTCGAGAGGCTTAAGTTAGGGAACTGCATGAATTTGATCCTTGGGCAGAGGATTTTGAGTCCCAGTCATTTGTTTCTTTGTCAATACACACACACACACACACACTGTTAAGCTCTGTAAGGGGAGACTTCTACACCATCACATGTTCGTTTACAGATATGTGACGGAATAAGAGACCTCGTTGTAGAAATGGCATGCCTTTTCAATAATGAATGTCCTGCACAGCGCTGCAGCTCTTAGAAAACAGTTGGATTATCAGCTGCGAACATCGAAATGCCTGTAAGCTTGGATCTGTTGGAAGGTAAGTAGGAAGCTACTGCATCATCCACTTGGATCTCTCCGTGCCACAGCTGAGTGACTGGCAGTGGAGAAAGACGGGCAATGTGGTTGACGTCACGAGGGTGTGCTTGGTCAGCGGTGAACGAAAGTTTTCATTACAGAAATTGATAGGTCTCTGCTTCGAGCAGAGTGGGCCCCTATACCTACTCAAGTCACCGGACGCGTTGGAAGATGCAACGCCAATTTCCGTGAGGTTTGGGTTGAGAACTCAAATGAGGCAATCCGACATTTCTGTCTGTCTGTCTGTCCATGAAATCTCGTAATCTCGTTGAAGTTTAGGCACCAACACAAGTTTATACACTACCACTCATAAGTGAGCTTCACGTAATACATAAAACTTACCCAACTACCACCCCAGGATGGCAAAATTGAGCGTAAACCGATGACATACCTGGAAGGAGATGTCGCATCGGGCCCAAGTTATCGTTGCGGGTCTAACCCGAACCCGTTACTTCAAGGCCCATGGGCCCTGTGTTGGGCCTGAACGAATCTGTCAGGATCGCGGCCCAGTAAGGAAAGAGGAGGGCCTGCACAAAAAAAAGGAGGCAGACGTACAGTGCGGTGCAGGAAGGATGTGGTCACTCTGCCACGTGTCGTTCATGGATAGGTCCATCCTGGTTCCCACTTCCACACGACGACTTTTCATTCCCTTCCCAGAACTGTCGCCCAAAAAAATAAAGAAAAAATAATAAGAAAAGATTCAGAGCCCCAAAATCTGCCTGCTTCTCTTCGCCTTCCGCTTTCACATTCGCTGATTCGAGATTTTCCTCGTAAGATCGAAGACCAACAAAACTGATCGTCTCCTTCGGGTTCAATTCGCTTTAGCTGTTCTCTCATGGCGCAGCGCGGATCGTACGGCCTCAGTCCTCAATTAGGTCAGCTCCCTCTCCGTGCGGTTTATGCCTTCCTTTTTTTTTTTTTTGAATGAGTAGTTCAGTTCGCTCAGAGAGTTTCTTCGACGGATTAGAAGTGTGTCGTTGCTCCAGTGGCCTGTATTTGAGTGGTTGTGAGCCTATTTTGTTGGTTCGGGTGGGTGTGTCTGCTTACGTGTAAGAGCGTACGCAGTTCAACAGTTAAGTGATTCAAAAATTCAGCGTAAATGTACTTGTAGATTTCTTTGCTTTCATGGTTGTACGCACGTATTGGAAATTAAGTCTTGTGCCGGGAAAGGATGCTTCTAGTTGTCCTCAGCTCGTATGAATCTGAGAGCTGAGAGTAGAGTGCAATTTGAGAGTTAGTGTTGCTATTGACAATTAGTTATTTTAATTCTGCTGCATTTTCCCTTGTAGAAATGGAGCTGTGCTCGTAAATATTGATCTAGCGAGCGCTTAGTGTGTATGCTAGAAAACAGATCAATTTATTTTTTATGGGCTTTTCAGGTTAATTTCAATTTCTTTGATCTGAATGAGATAGGATTTTTTTTCCCTTAGCTACTGGTTGATTGACGACTAAATGCTGCTGACGTGAAAGACATTACTGGAATCCTATTTCAGTCTTACAAAATGCACCTTAACCTTTGAAACTGCTGTTCTACAATATATGTGTGCCCATTGATCAGTCCTCAAGTCACTGGAAAAGCTGACTGTCAACAAGTTCTGTTTAGTTTCATGGCCAGTTGAGTGAATATACAATAAAAATTTTGTTGCACAAAAATATCGTTAAGTATTCACTGGTCATATACCATGGGTGACAAAGAGGTGAAGATAGCTGTTATTCGCCAACTGTTAGACTTTTCTTAGCATATACAATGTTAACAAATAATGGTCTCTACATCCGCAGAGTCCAGACTCTAGTTGTTAGCATGGGTATGGGATATATAGCAAGAGGGATTCAGTAGTCCAATTTCACAAATAAAATATTGCATGTGCTTTTTCTTGCATGCTGTCACATGGGGTGCATAGTTAACCACTCAATCGTTCATTCATTTGGAACTGTATTACTTGTATTTCTTGTTAGTGGCGTGTAAAAGGTCTGAAATCTTTGAACTTGTTTAATTTTTGATGGAACTTCTTTCCTTAACTCTCTGATCCTTTATCTATACAAGATAGAGTTTGTAAGGAAGAGTATTAATTTCCCATTTTGGTGAAAAATCAATCTTTTATTCAAATTTTGGTTGTTGTTTCATTCATCAATCAAATACATACTGTGCATTCTCTGCGTTACTTAAAATGCTGACGCTACATTTTCCCCCTTTAATGTGTCGGCAGATATTCAACAGCTACAGGTAGAAGCCCAGCATCGATGGCTGCGACCTGCTGAAATCTGTGAAATTCTTCGCAATTATCAGAAATTTCAGATTTCTTCCGAGCCTCCAAATAAGCCCCCGAGTAGGATTACTGGATTTTTCGCCACAGAATTGCTTTCTTTTTTAATTTTTTTTAATATATAGCTTACATCTGGTCGTTATTGCTGATGTTTGACCAGTTTTATAGCTCTGATTATGTAAGACATAATGAAATCGTCCTTGAGTTATTTGGTTTGTTAGAAATGCATTATTTCCTTGGTTGGACTGTGTCAGCATTCATTTGCCATATCCTGGAATGCAGCTTCTTGTGTAGCTATCTAGGTGCTAGATTGATGATATATTTTTCTAGACAATTGGGCAGACATTAGCTTCTCAATGACTTTTTGCAATCTAGTCTACTGGCCAAGATACAACTCAGAGAAGCAATGACTGTAATCAAAGGCAATCTCATCTGAAATTAGCTGTTATGGGCATATGCTTTGCCTTTTTTCTTATTTATAGACTGCAGAGAAATAGTCAAGATTTTCCTTATGCCAAAGCAAATATGCTTTATTATTCTTCATCTTGCCTAGCCAGCAATCCTTTGAAGGCGAAATTTCGATGGTGAAAATGTGGAAAATAATGAATAATGATAATGCGTGGGTTATCTTTTTTTTTTTTTTTTGAAAAAACATTGCACATGAATATGTGTTAAATACTGAGTGTTGTTCCCAGGATAGATTGAAGGGTGGTTTGGAGGCAGTTCTCCATACTAAATAGAAAGGTTCAGTTTCACCCATTAAGCTCCCATTTATACTGTTTTACATTTATTCCTCTGTTCCAAATCTTGAGCTTGGCCCTGGTTTACATATGATAAATGACAAAGGAGCCAAAAACTAACTTCTTGCACAGCCAAGAAGCTTGGGGCTTTAGATAAAATTAATATAACTAAAAAATTTCTATCCTGGGAGTTTCTTTCTAAAGCCTATTTATTCAGTTTATCTGAAAGCTGGTTATGTTTATATAGTCCATAGTGCGCGGAAGAGTTATGAAGTTCTAGGAAAAAAAGATTTTGAAAATTTATTAAACGTTTCAATCATGAGGTGGATTTCTGCATTCCAGTTTGCATTTTAATATCATGCATCGTTATGCAACTTAAGAAGTCCAGTTGACTTTTTTTTTTTTTAACCAAAGCAATTGGTACAATATCATAGTTTGGTTAACCAATTTCCACTCCAGGTGGTTCCCTATTTCTTTTTGACCGGAAGGTGTTAAGATACTTTAGGAAAGATGGGCATAATTGGAGGAAGAAAAAAGATGGAAAAACAGTGAAGGAAGCACATGAGAAGCTAAAGGTATGTGAATGGGTTCTAGTTCTAAGAGCTCTTGCTTTGTCTATTTACTCATCTACTGTCATAATTTCATTCAGAGTCTCTGCAGCCAGGTCCTATACTGAAAACAAAAAATAGAGGAGCGAATTTCTGGGAGATAAAACTGCTCTAGAATAATGTTTCTCGACCATCCACTCTATTTATTTGTTAGATCTACATACTGAAAAGTCAATGATATCATAAGCTCTGAGCTTGTTTAAACTTCATAATCAGATCAACAAGTTGTTCTCAAATACCACATGAATGGTCTTTATTGTGGTCTCCGAAATTTTCTCAAAAATGAAGTGGTAGACTTCTCTGTGCTTTGTTCTCTCTTGAAGTATTTGATTAGTTGCAATGTACACGGCCGCCTTGTTATCAAACATCAACTCCTTAGGCTTGGAATTCAACATCGAGTTCGTTCAACATACTTTTAAACCATGTCGACTCACAAGTAGTATGGGCAGAGTTCTATATTCAGACTCAACACTGGACCTTACAATTACAGATTGTTTCTAACTTGCGTCCACGCGATGTCTCTATGGAGTCGCAACACAAACCTGTTTTTTGCAACTCTTTGGAATTCTCAGTCTCTAAATTCTATGGTTTCTCTCCTTTTGAACCAAGCTCTGATACCATGTCAACAATGAAGATAGGAGCAAATTTCTGGGATAAAAACTGTTAGATATAATGTTCATTGATTATCCATTCTATTTACCCCATTTGAATGAAAAAGGCAAATAATACCCCCAGAATCTATTCCTAAAAGTTCCTAACATATAGTTGCCTAGTTTTGTGCTTCGCCATTAAGAACATTTCTATGTTCATGCAATTTGATCTGACAGGTAAATATTTAAAACACTTATAGGTTGGAAGTGTTGATGTGCTGCATTGCTACTATGCTCATGGTGAAGAAAATGAGAATTTCCAAAGACGCAGTTATTGGATGCTTGAGCAGTAAGCATTCTTTGATGTTTTCACAAACAATAATGGAGCTTATCACCCCTTGCTTTTACTGTTGTTCATTTGAGTCTTGAGGTTTGTGACAGTAATCGGATTATTGCTTAGGTGGAAAATTGCTCTAGCATGGACTTTTCCTAAATTAGTCACTGTTTTTCTAAATGAATTATGTGAGGCATTTTATACTTAATGGCCTGGTGTTTATCTCTTCTTGAACTTCCACGAATCTGATCCTGAGAGCGAAAAGTTGAGAGCATAAGTAAAGTATTCTGAATCTGATTATAACATAGCATATGACAAAATATAACAATACATATGGTTTTAAGTATATTGTGGTTTTAAGTCTTTCTTTTTTCATGGTTTATCAGTTAATATATTAACTTTTGACAAATTACAGGGATCAGCACATTGTTTTCGTTCACTACTTGGAAGTTAAGGTACTTCCAAGCTTCCTATACTCGCACATCCTCTTTTATTTCTTATCTATATTTTCGACAGTATCATACTCACTAATATCCAGTTTCATTCTATTACGTTGTGGATTTTGAGCTCATATGGCTTCAGTGAGAGTTGAAGGATTCCCAGTTAGAGATTGGAAGCCTTTCTGGTTATTCTTTCGAAGAGCTGTCTATAGATATTCATGCTCTCTGAGTTTGGATGTTCTTCACTGGATCATTTCTTTAACGTTGTGCACTTATCTAAAATGCAGTCAAAATAGGGAGTTTTTGAGGGAGCGCGCTAGCTTAGTTTAGTTGTTGCTTAGAGAAGATGTCAATTTCTCTCAGGGACATGTCATTTTTGAAGCAGGTGATAACTTATTTTGGCAAGTTGATTGTCACATCAAGGACTTGTACCTGGTCTTTGATGGTCCTAAAAAAATGCTGCTACTACTACGTGCTAGCCACCTTCTATTTTTCTTTCTTTAGCTTCTTAAGCTGCTTGTTTGAAGGATATGCTTTTCATCCATTCTTTCATTCATGCTTTAGACAGGGTGATTTTTCCCATGTAAAGGTACTGACATAATTAAAAATTGTCCATCGATGGTGGATCGAGATCTTTTGTGCATCCTTTGTTTTCAGGCTATCAAATTGTTTGCGAGTGCATCATTTCAATCAGTTCATGCTGTTTCTAGGATGTTATACTGACATACTCTCACCTTCTCACACTACATCAGGGAAATAGGACAAGTGTTGATATCATCAGGGAGCAGGATGATGTCTCCAGTTTCAATAATGGCAGTCCTTTGTCCCACAGCTTTACTGCAAATCGTAGTGCAACTCCTTCAGGAAATACTGATTCCACAAGCCCTACCAGCATTCTGACACAATTATGTGAAGATGCTGATTCTGGTATTACTCCCTGTCAATGGGTCATCTTATGAGCATCTTACCATGCATGCTTCATGCTTCATGCTTCATCATCATTCTGAGTGACTTCATGCAGGAGATATCCATCAGATGAGTGCTGGTTTCCGTTTGGCGGAGTCATCGCAGAAGCAGACTGGTCCTGTGATGGATAAGGTGGATACCACAGCCTTGGGTACTCATCTTTTATGTCCCCCTCCAGGTCATTCTTTGCCATTGTGTTATTTAATTTATTATTTTTAGCATATTCAAATGCCTTCTCACTTTAGTTCATTCTATGTTGAATGTGGCACTTGAACCTGATGGAAATGATTTCAAGTATTTACCAGGCAATCTTGAAGCCCAGCACTCCAATCTTGGTGCAGGATTCACTTCAAATGTCAATATTAATGGACCTAGAAGTAGTGTTGGCGGCATTTCATCACAGAACTCACTTGGTGCATCGTGGGAAGATATTCTAAAACAATCCTTGGCTGTATCTGATGGCTTGTCTTCTAATGCATCATTACCCTCTAGCCGACCAGTGACCACAGGAATGATTGAGGAGGAGAATTTAACTTTAAGTGACCTTTTTGGGGGAGATACTGCAATTAAACAATCATTTGATTCCTCTGTGACTTTCCAGCCAAATTGGCAGGTACACTTGCAGTTTATTTTTATTGATTATGTTCTTCTGGTTGTCAAATGCATTAAAGGGTGCTTGAATGTATGGAAAGCTTTTTGTTTTAAATTGTTGTTGTTGGATTAGTATGCTAAACTTGTACTATTATCCAGCCTGCTGGTGAAGGCAATTCACTACACATGCCTGCGTGGTCTGTGGACCGTTCTTTGGATTTGGATTTGGGTTACGAGCCGCATACTAGATTCTTCGAGCAAATAAAACATGATGCGGAATCTCATATTAGCTTTGATGAGCCAGAGCCACTCTACGGTCAGCCTAAGCAGCAATTTGAACAGCATGAGTTGGGTAACATTTCGGATGCTGAATCTCCCAACATCTCAAATTCAGGGAGAGATGTGCCTATAGATACGGATGCTAATTTCTCATTGGCTGCGAGACGGCTATTAAAAGATGGAGAAGAGAGCTTGAAGAAAGTGGACAGCTTTTCTAGATGGGTGTCTAAAGAACTGGGAGAAGTTGAAAGTTTGCAGATGCAGTCTTCTTTGGGATTAACATGGAGCACTGTTGAATGTGAGACTGTGGTTGATGACTCCTCATTGAGCCCCTCCATTTCTCAGGACCAGCTTTTCAGTATTGCTGGTGTTTCTCCCAAGTGGGCTTACACAGACTCGAAGATACAGGTTGGTATATTTGTCACGAAAATTAGGATTCTGATATAACTGTTTCTTTGTCTGTTCTTTCATAGTATTTTCTTATTCTGCATATGTTGATGCCTGTCACATGCTGTTGAGTTTTCCCTTCCTTTGAAGGGCTGCAGAAGTGCTTAGCAAATTGTTCATTTTGTTACGCATGATTGGAGTTCCATGATACTGAAACAATTTAATAACTGAATGTCGCGTTTAATTATTTGACTAATTGCGAAGATATTAATGCATTAGCCTACTAAGGTAAATCCCCTTTCCTTCAAATGTTGCAAAAGCATTGCACTTCTGTGCGCATATTTATTTGCTTGTGCATGCACCTGCTTGTAGTTTGATGGATCTGGTTTCTCATATGTAAATGCCATCATCTTGATATCTGCAAAACAGGTACTGATCATAGGGACATTCCTGAAGAATCAAAGAGAGGTGGCCCAATGTAACTGGTCATGTATGTTTGGGGAAGTGGAGGTTCCAGCACAAGTTTTAGGAGATGGGCTTCTTTCTTGTCAAGCTCCAGTACACAGTGTTGGGGTAGTCCCTTTCTATGTTACATGTTCCAATAGATTGGCTTGTAGTGAAGTTCGTGAATTTGATTATCGAGCAGGCTCGGCGAATGTGGATATGAGAGATGTTTATGGCGTATACATGAATGAGATACACTTCTATATGCGACTGGAGAAGCTTTTGTCTTTGAGATTTGTCGGGCATCTGGACATCTCTTGTGAGGGTCTTATGGAGAAACGGAAAATAATTGATAAGGTTATAGCATTAAAGGAGGAAGATGAGAACTTGCAGGCTTTAGAGGCTGCTTCTGAGAATTCCCTTCAAAACCACACGATGGGTCAGGTCCTTCAGACAGTTATGAAAGAGAAATTGTACTCGTGGCTCCTTCATAAGGTTGTCGAAGATGGTAAAGGGCCTTGTGTATTAGATGACCAGGGGCAAGGGGTGCTACATTTAGCGGTTGCTCTTGGTTATGATTGGGCCATAAGACCAATTTTGGCTGCTGGAGTTAGTATCAATTTCCGGGATGTTAATGGGTGGACAGCACTTCACTGGGCCGCATTCTGTGGCAGGCAAGGATATTAAATACACACCTTATCTACTCAACATTTAAATGGTTTAGTTAAGCATTTTCATCTTTTATAGCTAATGTGTGGAGTGCATGAATGTGGTGCCATCTCATGTCCAAGTAAGACATGCTTAAGCTTCTACAGCAATTTGCTGTGGTGACAAGTGTGTCTCACTTCCATTTCCACACATGAAAGTTTCTGGTGCTTAAATTTCTTGTTAGTTTTTTTTTTTTTTTTTTTTTTTTTAATCTGTTCATATTGCTCTATTGGCTCATCAGATAATCATGAGTCCTAAAATTAAAAATCCGCTTGCCTGATGTTATGCCTTCCCTTTTTTTGTACAGAGAGCAGACGGTTGCTGCTCTTCTCTCCTGTGGTGCCTCTCCCGGGGTACCGTCTGACCCATCCCCAGAATTTCCGTTGGGCCGAACGCCTGCTGACCTTGCTTCAGTCAACGGGCACAAAGGAATTTCAGGTTTTCTTGCGGAGTCTTCTTTGACCAGCTATCTCAAGGATCTCACAGTGACCGAGCCGAAAGAGGATGCTGCCTCAGAAGTAGGACAAAAGGGTTTCCACACACTCTCTGAGCGGTCAGCGACTCCTTCCAGTGATGGTGATGCACATGATGTCCTCTCACTGAAGGACTCCCTCACAGCTGTTTGTAATGCCACACAAGCTGCTGATCGTATCCATCAGATGTTCAGGATACAGTCTTTTCAGAGGAAACAGTTGGAGTTTGGTGGTGATGAGTCTGAATTAGATAGGCGAGCTCTTTCTCTTGCAGCTGCTAGGAACCGCAGGGCCTTGTCGAGTGATGGACTTGCACATACTGCTGCAGTACAAATACAGAAGAAGTTCCGTGGTTGGAAGAAGAGAAAGGAGTTCCTAATAATTCGGCAGAGAATTGTTAAAATCCAGGTCTATGTCCTCTGCTACTCTTGGTATTTATTATTAGTATGGTTTTGTTCCAAATTAGTTTGCAGTAAAAGGGTATAATCCATTCAAAAAAAATTAAGAGGGTTCAGAGAATTGATGACAGTAGGAGGGAGGGACAGAGAGATTTGGGGTGTGATTTCTAAAACATTATGGATTTTTGCCCTTGATAACTCTTACGATTTGCACCTAGTTTAAGAAAGGACTTACAGTGTCGGTTGGTTGCTGGACTGGCTTTTTCTTTCCCTTTTGTGGTCCCTGTCACCCGAAAAAAGAAAATCTTTTCCACCATTTGAAGAGTAGGCTTTTCATGATTCTGCTTATGACTGCTGACTAGTCAATTTATCTTGTGAAGGCTCAATGGAGAGGACACCAGGTGAGGAAACAGTATAGAACCATCATCTGGTCTGTGGGGATCCTTGAGAAGATTATATTACGGTGGAGACGCAAAGGCAGTGGCTTGCGGGGATATAAGTCAGATGCCCTCAATAAGGACCCAATTCAAACTGCCGTGCCCCAGAAAGAGGACGATTATGACTTTCTCAAGGAAGGACGTAGGCAGACTGAGGAGAGGTTGCAAAAGGCTCTCACGAGGGTCAAGTCTATGGTTCAGTATCCCGAGGCTAGGGCTCAATACCGCAGGATACTGACTGTTTGTGAAGGTTTCCGTGAAAATAAGGTATGCTTCTCCTCTCTTCTTTCCCAGAATATGAATCTCTTTTCCAGTTTCCCACCTGGGAAGGTGATCACATGGCATGAGGGCAGTTGCAAAAATCAGTTGGTATGGGGATACAGCAAGACTGCTGTAGGATCTACATCAAAACAACTGTTGTGATTGTTTGGGACCAGAAAATTTTTCTTATGCCCATTTGGACAGAGACTCGTATCTTTTCTCTCCACTGAATTGCTAAACTATGTGATGCTTTGATTTTATAGGCATGTGAGATGGTTCTAAACAGCACAGAAGAGGCGGTTGAAGGGGAAGACGATATGATCGACATCGAATCTCTGTTGGATGACGAGTCCATCATGTCCATGACATTTGAATGACAAGATTGTCCCAGAGAGAGAGAGAGAGAGAGAGAATTCCAGTTCTAGTTACCTTCACCTCACCTGTACATAAGGTTGGCTGGTGGTGCTTGCTGCAGCAGTGTAAGGTGTTTATTAGAGTACATATATAAAGCCTGTTCGAATATGTGCTGACTGTTAGTATTTGCGCATGTGTTAAACTGCCTATAGATGGCCTGATCAGGTTCGGGGATAGATACTCTTGGGAGTGAACATTGAAAAATGTTGATCCAGGTGATTTGCAAGGTACCACAAATTAATTTAACTAGTGATTTTAGCTTTCATCTCTGTTTGGTACATGATGTGGAAGTCTATGGCTGAGAATGAATGGTTAGAATAATTGGAAGAGGTGTACTGGGCTATGTACCGTTTATGTGCTTTGTGCAAAGATGCTTAGATGGAATGCTCGACGAGGCTTGCAACTGTCAGGGCTAAATACTGACGAGCTTCAAGTCACACGGCAAAGACTGGCATTCGGTTCTTATCGAATGCCGATCATGAGTAGCTTGGTTATAGATTTTGCTCCCTTACATAATATAGAGAAGATTTTGAAATTTCAACATGTTATCGATGCCACCCAAAATTTGGGTCTTGACTAATTTTGGACGACCGATGGGCGCCGGTTCATTGGGTTTAATTTTTAACCACGAATTTGTTTTTTCATTCATATGAATCAATTCTACATTAAGATTGTACATAAGAGGAATGAAGATGGAACAATTTAGAGCAACCCACGTTGGTTGCAGAGTAGCTTCAGATTTGCAAGTTGTTGACAACGAAACGCAACATTTTTTTTATATTGATGGTGTTTGTCGTCGTAATAATAACTGATCTATCAAATGATATATTGTATTGTGTGGGTTCATCATTAATCTCTAAATACTCATCTCCCTTTGTTTGAAAAAAAAGGAGGATACCCATCCTCAGGAGAGTTGAATTCTACGCCTAATTTACTGTATGTATCAGCTTATCAACGGGTTCACCGACCACGAAACACAGCATTTGAATGGAAGGGAAGAATTGATTTTCGGTGGAAAAATTGCAGCCCCCACAGGCCTTCGCACCGACCAACATAAAGGGCATATAATTCCGTTCGCGTCGTCCCTGCGAGTACGTAACGCAGCTTACTCGCCCGGCATCAGCGTCTCCCCCCCTCGCCGATCGCACTGGAACCCTCCTAAAACCCCCAGCCCCTCTCTCTCTCTCCCCCCCTCTCCCAGTTTGTGAAACATCGATTGAAATTGATCGAGGAACGATTCTGGCGGGATCATGTCGGGGCCAGTGCAAGTGGTGAAATCTAGCGTGTCGAACCCAAAGGCGTGGGTCGCGATCGGGCTCACGGTTGCAGGTATCGTGATCCTAGCGGAGACGCATCGGAGAAGGAAAAAGAGGAGGCTGAGAGTCAAAGCTATCAGAGAAGACTTCGGGGCTTTCGTAGAGAAGTTCGAGCTGCTTCCGCATCCGCAGCCGCCGCCTCCCGCTCTTAAACAGCCACTCGCCGGTCTCAGTTTTGCAATAAAGGACATGTCCGTACTCTGTCTCTCTCGCTTATGTTTTCCTTAGCTCTAGCTTAGCTTAGAACTTGGACAAGATAGTGAACTGGGAAGAATGGATTTTTTTTTTTAGCCTTTTCTTACAGTAATGTCATGATCTTTTACTAATTGAATGCGAGAAAAGAGTGCGAGATAGTCCTTTTTTTCCTTTGGACGTTTGTCAGGAACTATCTATTAGCATGGCTGCATTTGCTTACGGTGTGCTAATGCAGAGTGCACAATTTCTGGCAGATTTGATGTCAAGGGAAAAGTGACAGGGTTTGGGAGTTCCGAGTGGGCTAAGACACATGAGGCGTCCGGGAAGACAGCAGTTGTGGTGACAGCACTCTTGAAGAATGGTGCTAAATGTGTTGGCAGGACTGTCATGGATGAATTGGCTTTCGGGTTGGACCTAATCTATGATCTCTCTGATCGTGTTCCTTGGTTCTGTGTTAATGGTGTAAAAATCAGTTCGATGCATTTTGGTTCTGGGCTTAATTACTTCTAATTGAATTTTTATGTCAGGACGGCTGGAGAAAACTCCGAGTATGGAACCCCTGTAAACCCGAAGATGCCTTCGCATATCCCTGGAGGATCTTCAAGTGGTTCAGCTGTCGCAGTTGCAGCTGAACTAGTTGACTTCACTCTTGGTATGGCCTCTGGCTCAGCTAGAACGATTTTGATTGCTAAATGTTCTGGGACATAGTCAATTTGAGACTTGAATGCTCGTTTTATCTGTGGGCCAGCAAATGATAACAATTTCTTTCGTCATCATATACAGCCCTTTAATTTATTCTAAAATCGTCATCAGATTCTCAATATATTTCGTATTGTTCTCTTTCAATATGCTGCTTTTCCTATTGAGTAAAATTATTGGTTAATCTTGTTGGGCACTCAGTGTTATTAACCATATATCAAAATTCATGCTGGATATGAGTGAACCATCTGTTCCAATCTGAAATTTTAGATTGCTATAAATTTGAGTTGACAGTACATCCCGTTTAATTATTTGTGACTCATGAAGTTGAATCATTCTGCAGCGACTGATACAACTGGTTGTGTGAGAATTCCAGCATCATTTTGCGGTATCCTTGGATACCGACCATCACATGGAGCTGTCTCTACAGTTGGGGTTTTGCCAAATTCACCAAGCTTAGATACTGTTGGTATGGGATTACTTGAGAAAACATTAATTACATCTACTTGTCAACTCAGATGTGTTGGCCTAAGCTCTGAACACCATCTCAACTTTAACTAAGTTTCTTGATAGGTTATTTAAATTTTCATTTGGGACCTTTGGTGCAATTCATTAAATTAAGGAGGTTTTGTAGGATGGTTTGCCCGTGACCCATCAGTATTGTGTCGAGTTGGGCATATCCTCCTCCAGCTGAAAACAGTAGAACCTAGAAGGACAAGAAGAATTGTATTTGCTGATGATCTATTCCAGCTTTCGAAGGTTCCCATGGCAAAGTTTGTGTACATCGTCTCCAAGGCAGTTGAGAAATTATCTGGCTGTAAGTTTCTATTTGAATTCCACAATTTTTTTACTCACTGAAAGCATTTTGTTATTGTAATAGTTGATTTTTGGATTAGTTTTAAAGTGCCAGTTGGCTCTATTTTGGAAATTCTCGCACCTACTTGGTGCTCAGTATTATATCATTTATTTAACATTCAAAAAAAAGTTTTAAAGTGCCAGTTGACCTGACTTCCCATTTATTATGTCTATTTTGAATGATTTTACAGGTCAGCCTCCAAAGCATATTAATTTTGGTCAGCTTATTGCTTCAAGTGTACCAAGCCTTAAAGGATTTCAGGAGCAATCAGCTAACCGTCAGAATGGAATATCTGCTTTAAAAGCTCTGTCTTCTTCAATGCTTTCATTGCAAAGGTGGTCTCAATAATTCTATATGGAATGGCTGCCCTCTCTAAAGTAGACCAATTCAGTAGTTTAGGTGGAGTCCTTAAAACATATGAACCTCTGAATTTTTTTTTTTTTGAATGCTGCATTCTGCTCTTCCTTGGAGGTTAAAATTACCTCAAGTTTCATGCATATGATAAATGACACCTTCCATCTGAGGTCGGTATCACTAAATTAGTCTTATCAAGGCTACTTCATTATCAGCTATATCACTAGAAACACTTCTCTGTGGTTTACTTGTTGATGGTCTCTCATTCGGTCCCTCTGGCTCTCTCTCGCTTCATTTAGATATTTCTCTTAATCTGGCTTCATCATGTGTAATCTTTACTTTTCCTTTTCAGATGTGAATTTAAAACAAATTATGAAGAATGGGTGGATACAGTCAAACCGAGATTAAGACCACATACAACAGATTGTATTCAGAAAGCAATTAACACTTCGTCTGAAAACATTAAAACTTTGTATAAAGTACGCAGTGAGATGCGAGCAGCCCTTCACGATCTATTGAAGGTATGCAAAAACCTTCTTTTCACATCTGTACAATCCTCAAAGTTGACTATATTTTGCTTTTTTAATAAGCAAGTTTAAGTTTATTAGTGATTCAAAATATGTGTAATGTAGAAAGCAAATTTTACTATTTCTTTGCCTGGAATAAGTATTTTTTTACCTTTTACTTTTTCAGTACTTCAGAAAAACATAAGTTCTAATTTTTTCCTTTTTAAAAAAAAAAAAATTTAAAAGAAGCATTTCTGTGCAATTCAATGAATTAGTCCTGATTTCAATAGAAGAAACTGCAAAAGGATAATTTTCCTTTGCAGCTTAGATAGTGATAGTTTTCCTTGGAGCTTGGCTCGGAATTTGCAACTCCAGGATCAAGATGAGTATTGCTAGTCTTCTGCCTTTTTCTATTTTTTGGTTTCCTTGGAGGGAATAGGGAGAGAAATAGAAGGGCATTTGATGGGATTGAGACACAAGACAGGATTATAGTGATAGATGGGGAAGGGAATCATGCTTCTGCCAAGCCCTGATGTACTGTGAGGGGATCCAGGGTATTGTGAATACGGTTGATTTTATGTCATATTCATGATTTTTTTGTACAGGTCCCTGATTTTGTATATGAGCTTTTTGGCATCAACTCGGTGCATTTTAATAAAATTTTGATTTAATAGTTGCAAAAAGAAAACTCCCATTTATCTATTGGTTTGCATGTGCAATATGGACAATGTGCTTCTTACATTATTCTTTGTCCTTCCTACAGGAGGATGGGATACTAGTGATCCCTACAGTTGCAGATCCTCCACTTGCCCTTAATGTGAAGAAAAGATTGTGTGCTGATTTTTATGACAGAGCACTCACATTACCAAGTATCTCAAGCATGTCTGGATGCTGCCAGGTAAAGTTTATGTTATTTGGGGAAATTTCATCTTCACTTCTTAGCAGTTTTTTTGCATGGCTGAGTTACTTGATTCTTCATTTCTTTCCGTTGCAGGCTGTCATCCCTTTGGGGAAGCATGATGGTTTCCCCATCTCTGTTTCATTTATTGCTTTTCATGGGGCAGATAAGTTTCTTCTTGATACTGTCTTGGACATGTATTCATCTTTACAAGAGCAAGCGGGCATAGTTTCAAATTCGGTGCTCTTACCAGATACAAATGGCAACCGGGATGCTTCTGAACTATTGAAGGAAAAGGTCCCTAAAGATTTCTGGCTGTTAACGTTCTTTTACACTCATCCATTCTTGCTGCCTAAGAAGTCACAATTTTTCTGTTGTTTTTTTTTGAGTGGTAAATAAATATTTATATTACTGAGCACCAAGTAGGTGCAAGAAATTACATGAAATATCCATGTACAAAAAGACGTTCAGAACCTCAATTAAAAGACATCATGTTCTATAGACCATATTCCCCCACTCTATACACACCTGTGTACGGAAGGAATAACTCCTTTACCCATTCAACTACTACAAGCCTATCGTTAGTTTCTATCCCTTCAAGAGCCCTCCTATTCGTCTCCTTCCAAATAAACCAAAAAATAGAAAATGGGATTAGGCTAACAAATGCCTTCTCTCTCTAAAATTCTTATCCCTTCCCAAGCGTACAGTTCCTTCTTTATTGTGCCTGCCTGCACCCAGCTCGTTCCCATTCTCCTATACGCCACCTCCCACAGCCCCCAAGTCCATCGACAATGCAAAAGCAAATGGTTAATGGATTCTTCCCCTCCTTTGCAAAGGAAGCATCGATTAACCATAATCTTCCCTTTCCTCTTCAAAATTGTCTGTCGCGAGAACTTTGTCCCATACTGCTTCCCACACAAATTTCTCTGTTGTTGGTTGTCAACTAATTTACTTTGACACTACTAATTGGATATGCTTTGGTTTATTATTGATGAATTTGTTGCTTTAGTTTGTAAGCTCTAATGCTACATGCAGTTTCCATGAATAAACAGGAAATATAATAACACTGGGATTAACCTTATTCATGATATCTTATGAATATTTATATTTGAAATTAGTATGGTTTCTTCGGTAAATAAGTATTTGATTCTTATACTCTTACCCTAATCATTATTTCTCTCTATACTATTTTCTTTTCTTTAACTTCCCTGGAAAACATTGGATAGGGTCCTTATAGCTAACATCATTGGTTGTAAGTACCAGTATATTTGATATTTTTATAATGTATTTCTTTGATTTGATGAATATTTGGCAAATACTTATTAGTCTTTCCTTCAGTGAAGTGCAAAGCATGGTATATATTTATTGTGAGGTACAGTGTTTAAATGTTGTTTTCATGATCTGCTGTTAAGTTGCTACTTTGACTGACTTGTTCTGGGAAATTTCATTTACTGTTTGTAGAAGTCATTCTCCTTTGTAAACAGGATCTTTTGGTGCATTTGCAAAAATATGTTGCAATGAGTACATTATTCTTATCACAGGGAAATGCTGCATATAAGGGAAGGCAATGGAATAAGGCGGTGAATTACTATAGTGAAGCTATTAAGTTGAATGAGACAAATGCTACTTACTACAGCAACCGAGCTGCTGCGTACCTGGAATTGGGATGGTATGATTCTTATAAGTCTTTATCAATACCTGCAAATGGTGTTCTCATCTCCAGCAATTATTCCTGTAATTAATTACGTATTGCAGTTTTCGTCAAGCTGAAGAGGACTGTGCGAAAGCAATCTCATTAGATAAGAAGGTGAGTAACCTTGTCAACATGAAATTTCCTCTTCTTTTGGGACTACAGGGTCTGTGGCTTGGATTTACCTGTTCATAGTATGCAAACAGAATATCTAGCGTGCGATAATTTCTATTCCAGAAAGATCTTTTCGAGACTAGGGGAAGAAAGAATTGCTGATAAATTGGGTGAAAATGAAGTCATTCACCCTTTTAGCATCTATGAATCTGAACAGTCCCGGATTACTTTTAATAAATGTTTGAGCAGTAGAATATTAATCCTTCCGACAATATATACATATTCACAGATTATGTTGAGTTTTGATTGCTGGGCTTTTTACCTTATCATCTGGAGAAGAAATAGCATTGATCAAAGAACTTGACAATATGCGGTGCCCATAAATTGAAGCTGATTCTGGTTATTGGACCCGGAGATAATGATTTTCTTAGCAACAATAGTTCCTCTGATGATACAATACAACCAAGCTTGTTAGATCATGCCAAGTTATTTAATGATTGTTTTTTTTAAAAATGAGTAGTCGTTCAATAATTTTTGTTTGCAGAACGTGAAGGCTTATCTGAGACGCGGAGCAGCCAGAGAGTCACTTCTCTGCTACAAAGAGGCTCTCCAAGGTGAGCACCTTAGCAATCGACATAAGGTCATAGACTTTTCATTCCTACAATCGCGGGATTCAAATGCTTGCTATTTCATACCATGGAACCGACGCTTCAAGTTTGGCTTGGATCAATAGAGAGAGAATCATTTAACAGCTTATCATCTCACCTTCCCCTACGACGTTTGTATCACCCTAATATAACCCTTTTCAATGTATGTGCAGATTTCAAGCATGCACTCGTCCTGGAGCCCCAGAATAAGTACGCGAGCACCGCCGAGAAACGACTCAGAAAATTGTTGACGTGAGATCTTCATAGGCACAAGCTTTCCTGGAAATGAACGCGCTGAGGAACCCGAGCAGGCTGCAAATATACCGCAGGTTCCCTGCTCACACCTCTCCAGCCCGCAGCCATTTGTCAGTTCAGAATCGGGAAAGAAACGAAAACTGAACCTACCCAGCACCTTAATTTCTCGCTTGATTGATTCCGTGTCAGTGACTGCACCGATCTCCTTGTAGTTCTAAGACTTGGAAGGAACCATTCTTTGTAAGGTGACACTCGTGGGAGCAACAACCTGGGTATTATCAAACTATGAAACTATACTCTCTGCGAAGAGATGGAAAGGCTCGATTTGTACGAAACAGGTCGTCGAACTGTAACGGAGAGAGAGAGGTCTTCGTCCTTGTCAGCAGTGGCACTCACAGTGTGTGTCCTCGTGGGCCCTGGCGGAAGCATTTGGGCCGAAGACATGTTGGCCCATTAATGGTTTTATCGATGAACCCGCCGGAATATTCTCGGAATTATTTGTTCTTTTTTTTTTCCTTCTTCTTCTTCTATTTAAGGGAATTTTAATTTTAATTTAATTTTCGGGTTTACTAAACCGGAGAACTCGTGATTTTGCCTCGGAATGTTTATTACTTTTGTCAGTTTACTGCTATGAATTTAAAAATGACTAATTCAGTCTAATAAAATTAATTTTATTATATTTTTACAACAAATTATAACTATTTTGTAAATATGAATTTTACGCCATTAGTAATTTCGCTAATAGAATAGTGATAATACGAATTGAAAATGCAATAAAATTAATTTTATATAATTGAATTAATTATTTTTAAATTTATAGAATTTAGTTAGTGAAAAAGAGGCGAAGATTTATATAGCACAAAAAAAATTAATTCTTTCAAAACTAGCATTGATTTATAAAAATATTGAAATCTAACACTACTATACATATTCATTTTTCATAATTCTCTAAACACTAATCTCTTTTTTTTTCCACCCTCCTGGCCACCTCTTCTTCTTCCTCCTGGCGATTTCAAATCCGGCGCCTGCTGCCCGACCCACCTGTGCCTGAAGCGCTCTCTCTCTCTCTCTAGCCTCTTCTTCCTCTTCGGGCGACGGCGTGACAGGCATCGGGTGAGGCAATGGCCTAGCAATTGGCGCGACGGTCGACTGTGCGCGTGGCGCCGTGCGCCAGTTGATCGCGCGACAGTCAACGGTGGGCGAGGTGCCGGGCGTCGGCGTCGGGCATTGGCTTCGGGCGAGGCGTTGGGTGTCGGCTTCAAGTGGGACGTCGGGTGTTGGCATCGGAGACGTCTGGTGGGGTGTCGGGTGTCGGCGGCGTCCGACGGGTCGTTAGACGTCGAGCAGGAGGCTGGGGGCTAGGGAAAGAAAAGGAAGAAGAGTGGGGCAAATATGGAATTTCATATAAACTGATACTATTTTTTAAAATTTTTATAAATTAGTACTATTTTTATAAGTTTAATAGGGAGTTGTATTGTCATCCACCATTAACTCTAGTGAAAAATGGTAGATATATATTTTTTTTTTGGTCGCCAGCCACGGTATCCAAGCAGGCCCCACCAGCGGTGAGATGACATCTTTCAGCCAACCATACTTGACTAATCCGTTGGTCGCCCCGGGTCGCACGCCTGGCAATGGCGGGTGAGGCTCCCAAGAAGGGTGTCTGCATACGAGAGGTCTCGAACCTGAGACCTCCTTAAGCGGCACCGAGCTGCTTACCACTCGGCCCAACCCCTCTTGGTAAAATGGTAGATATATAATGCTTACGTTTTTATTTTCCCATTTTGCTCGGACTAGTCAATTGAGCTCTTTCTTTCTTCTCCACCTTCGCCATCGTCTTCATCATTCCAATCCATCTTGCCGAAGAAGAGGAGGAAGAGGACTGCAAAAACTCGGAGAAACTGCAGAGAAAATCTGCCGTGGAAGCTTCTCCCACAACCATGGCCCCCATTCTCCTCTGGAACTTCATCTCCCCCTTCTTCCTCCTCGCAGACAAGTCCCTCAGCAACCTGTCCAAGCGCTACAAAATCCTCGACGTCCTCCGCTGCTTGATTGTCAGCTCCTTCCTCCTTTTCCTCCGCCTGCTGCTCTCCGTCATCCCTTCCTTCAAGCCTATCAATTTCGGCGAGAAGTTTCCTCTCAAGCACAAGCGTGAGAAGTCGGACTCGGACTTCGCCGTGCAGCCACCTGGTGGGGTCGGTGACTCCGGCATCGGCCGGGCGCTTTCGCAGCTCCTGGAGATTGTCAACTCCGTCCCTGTTAGCTCTCGCAAATACGAGGCCGTTCGGTCCTTGGCCGAGCGCCTCATTGAGGAGAACCTCCAGGAAGGTTCCGAGGCGCTGAAGCAGGTGAACCGTACAGTCCTGTCGGCAGCGTTCTCGAGGACTCTGGCGCAGCTTGAAGTTGCGATGATGGAGCAGGAGCGTGCTCGAGGGGCCGGATTCAGCGGCGGGCCAGCAGGATCAGGTGTCACGCCGGCTGAGTATTACAATCTGAATCAGGTTCTGCGGGTGGTCAAGTCATTAGTTGACATGGCCTGGAGCAGATCCCCGAAGCCCAGGGAAGAGTTGGGTCTGGAGGGTAGCTCGGCCGAGAAGCTCGCTGCTGAGCTCGGCTGGCTGGCCCAGAAGCTCACGGTTTGCGGATTCGCCGACGAAGCGGTCTGCCGGTGGGCTGCGGCTTCGAATTGGCTTGGCTTGCCGTATCTGCGGAGCCGCGGCAACAAGGATTGCTTGTCAAGGTTTCGGGTAATGCTTGATTAAAAAAAAAAAACACTTTTTTCTCCACTTCTCCTTTTACTTATTCTCATGACAAGCAAATGATAAATAAACGTAGCAATGTGGGCTTTTGGGTTAAGTGAAAAAAAAAAAAATCTTGCTTGGGTCAGCTTACTGAATACTACTGACCAGGATTAAAGGGTGTACATGGGAATATGGTAGATTCAGAACCGGTACGAATCTATCCTATTAAAACCGGTTCTATTTCCAGGACACGGGTACCTGGAATCGGAATTTATTAATTTACTCGCATGGCTAATTTTAATTATTTGTAATTTTCTCGTTTGAAATCTAATTTATAAACCGTTTAAACCGTTGTATTTCTAACTCGATAAACTTGAATTTAACATAATTTTTCATGTCTAAAATACTATTATAACTTAAAATCAATAATATACAGTACTTAAATACAGTGAAAGTATTTACAAATTGTATATATTAGATTATGATAAAAAAAATTTATATGAAATAATAATAATTATGAAAAATGTTTAATTCATATTATAGAAATAAAAATAAATGATAAATAGGTTCCATTAAGGTATTTGAAACTTGCTGTATCTTATAGGTTTCGGTTAGAGTCCAGTTCTAAGATTTAAGAATCGATTTTATAAAGGATAGAGTACAAGTACCATAAAAAAACACAGGTATCCGGACCGGATCACCCCCGCGCAGCATCTAACAGAATTAGTCTGGTTCATTTGCCTCTTGTAAAGAAGATGAATAAACGGCGTATTGATAATTGAATAAAATTCTCGCAGATCATTTCCGTAACACTGTTCATATTTTCTGTTATCGTCTGACCCTTGATTTGTTTGTGCTGCTGGTGGAGTCAATGCAGTGATACAGAAGTCATATTAGTTCGCTATTGCGTTTCAAAATCCGTAATTTACAGTGGGCCCAGTTGATATATTCAAGGCATCCATTGCCATTTGATTGGCTTTAAAGGAAACCCATGGGATCCGAGCATTTTTCTTCTCCGAATTGTGTGAATTAATTAGTTTGTTGAGATTATTTTACATCAAATCAGATGCTCGTGGAACTCAAAGATTGTCAAATGAGTGAAAATCGTGAATATAGATTCTCTTTTGAATTTGAATTATTGTAATTTCCTATAATCTTATCTCAAATTAAATTGAGATATTTTATAGAATATAATTTGGGAGATATTTGATGTCTTTTTGATTAAGTCAGATAGGACTTAATAGAGTTTTGGGGTAAGAGTGAGGAATCTTGTGAGCGTTTTTTTTGATAAACTTTTCTATAATACTTATGCGTGAGAACTTGAGAGATCAAGTCAAGACTCTTTTCTAAACTGGATTATAACGAAGGCTTGGATATGAGATCGAGAATCATTGTAAGCTATAATCTCATGTTTTGATCTAATGGATTGTTTTTCCTGTGCCATGGAGACTTCTTTCGGATGAGAGTTTTATCATGTATATTTAGTGTTTATATTTTGTCTCTTACTTTTCAGTTTTTTCACCACGATGGCACTCAAACTTCTTACATTAACAATCGGGCGTGAATATACTAACATAGACTTTCTACAGCTGTCTTGGTTTCTAGTTTCTACCCCAATTGAATGAGCTGATAGGTACCAATAGCTTTGCCGCATTCATTGCTATTTGCCTAATTATGTACTATATCGGAGAAATTAAAATTGCTGTGTTGTTTGATTGGTGTCCCTGTCAGTTATTGAATGTCATGGCCGTGCCAAGTTTAATACTATCTTGTGAAGATCGCAACTGTTCCTCGTATAAACGTGGGACGTGTGATAAGATGGACTGGTTGTCCTGTTCGAATAGTTTTCTCACTTGCGCATGACTAGAGAAAGGGAAGAAGACAGAGACTTGAGTTGTAACACTAGTTCCCTTTCTTCTTTATGAAGGATTGGCATACGTGTTAAAATGGTCTTCTGAAATCTTTTTCAAGCCTTAAATGTTTATCGTGCATATGCACTGTTTTGTACGATCTGTCCATATCAGAATCCTTGATGGGAACCAAGAGGGGTTGGGCCGAGTGGTAAGCAGCTCGGTGCCGCTTAAGGAGGTCTCAGGTTCGAGACCTCACGTACGCAGACACCCCTCTTGGGAGCCTCACCCGCCATTGCCAGGCGTGCGACCCGGGGCGACCAACGGATTAGTCAAGTATGGTTGGCTGAAAGATGCCATCTCACCGCTGGTGGGGTCTGCTTGGATACCGTGGCTGGCGACCAAAAAAAAGAATCCTTGATGGGAAAGAAAATCGAGTAGTTTTCGTTTAGCACGTCACAAAGAAGCAATTTTTCCCTAGCTGTCTCTTTCATTTTCTTGTATATTAAATATTTTTCGGTTTTGAAAGAGGCTCTCTTCTCTGCAAATCTGTATGCTGTCAAACTCCCATAATCCCATTTTCTTTCTTCATCATGCGTTTGTGAAACAGGTTTTTAGTGGATTTTTTATCCCTATTACCTTCCCCTTTGTCTCCCTTCATCTTTTTTGTGTGAGCAGTAGCAGTTTTCTCATAATGGATTTTGAGTACCATTCCCAACTGTGCTGAGAAAAAAATGATTTCTCAATTCCTACAAACTGTTGAAAGTTCGTTTTCCAGGAACAGACAGAAAGATCAAGTCATAGTCAAGTAGACCTTCTTCCGCTGTTCACGGCATTTTTTTTATTCTTACCCCGTCCCCTGCTTCACCATGCACATTCTATTCTGATCTTTTTATTCCTGGCTGTTGAAATTGAGGCGATGCACCATGTAGAACATTGCCATTTTCTTCTGGAGTAGAACAAGTGTCTTCCCATGCAAAGAAACAAGTTGGCTGTATGGTTCTCTGATTCTCTTTGAGAATAACGTTGTCGAGAAACTGAGTGAAATTTTACTGCAGATCTGTCTCTGAATCTCTGTATTATGTTCGTATGCAGCATTCTTGTTCAAGCAAGCCAAGGACATGGTGCTGGACCAGGCTGACGAGTCCGGCAAGGAGGAGCAGAGGCAGACGAAGATGAAGATGCTAATGTCGTGGCTCCCGCTGCTTTGCCGAGCAAGCAGTGGCACCGACGTGCCAGTCTTAAGCCTCAGGGAAAGAGCTGAGCTCGAGAGGGTCCTGGAGGAGACCATAGAAACGCTGGAACGAGAAGAGGAGCAAGAGCAGGTTCTGTCCCAGTGGCTCCATCACTTCATGTACTGCCCGTCCTCAGACTGGCCTAATCTCCACTCCTCGTACACCCGCTGGTGCACTGCTTCTCGTAAGCTCTTGCTTCCCCGCCCCCAGTGATCACTGATTGACGATCGAGCAGGCTACTCCGGTCTTAGATCCGACTCCACTGCTATTACCAAAAGATGGCTCTCTCTCTCTCTTTTTTCTCTTTTGGTTTGTACCACGCAATATCCAGGTCAACCGAAGCGCACTCAGGACTAATATGTGGTCAGACCGGATTTTTTAAAAAATTTCCGTCGACCCTCTCAACGTGAGATCACCTATTTTGGGCCTAGTAGCACTCATTAGGCCAATTCTAAATTGGTTACGGTGTCTCACTTACAGCTTTTATCCAACCACGCTTTGTATACAATCCCAGGTTGTTATTCTCTGACTGGCTAATGAACAAACTACCTTTAACCTAAGAAGGGAAAAACGGAACACTGAAAAAGATCAACGACATCAAGTTTTCTTTCTTTTTTTTTTTTTTAAGTTTTCTTTTTCTGAAAAAAAAAAATTCCGACCTGCCGGATTCGAACCAGCGACCTAAGGATAGCTATGGATTAATCCCACTACAGTCCTCCGCTCTGCCAACTGAGCTAAGGTCGGTTGCCGATTGATTTTTCCGCATTAAATTTTATCAAGAAGGATATCCGAAGTTAAATTATTTAAACAAACAGTTGTAAGAGTGTTACAGTTTGACGAACGATCGAAAGCTCTCCCCTTTTCTTCTTCTTCTCAGACGCAACTTCTTCCGCCTCTGCCTCCTGCCGACCTGAAGGTGCTGAATTTCATTGAAATCCTAGGGTTCGTTTCTGGTCAGCTGCTTGTTACCATGCTGCGTCTATTGGGGGAGAAAACGGAATTGTTGTTCTTCTGCGGTTCGGGAAATCGTTCCCGCTGCACCGTGCATTGACACGAATCTTCCGTCACTGTAGGTTCTTGGAGCTTTTCTGCATCACAATCTCTCGCGCACTTTCGGCTCCTATATACGAGGCTGTTACCTGGTTTATAGTCAGTTTTTTTTTTTTTGAGTTTATGAATAAGATGGATGAGGACCAGGAGATGGAAAGATTCGGGGTGGATAATGATTACGAGGGTGGGGAATGGATAGGCGGTGAGTTCTATTATCGGAAGAAGAGGGAGAAGCGAACCCAGACAAAGGAGGACGTGCTCTATGGTGTTTTTGCTGATTCTGACTCTGACCACGATGATTCCTCCTCTAAGAAGCGGAGGAACCGAGTATCTAGGCAAGCTGATTTTACGAAGCCAGTCCGGTTTGTTTCCACTGGTACTGTCATGCCCAACCGTGAGATTGATGATAACACAAAGCGGGAATATGAGGAGGATGACTCTATGGATGAGGAGAGGCCCGGTCTTGGGGTTAGTGGTGTTGGTGCTGGTCTAGGGTTTAGGAAGCAGGATGATGATCTTGATGAGAATGATGAGGGAGATGATTTCTTGCCGACTGCGTTTGGGAGGAAGATTTTTGAGGGAGCAGAGAGAAGGAAAGAGAAGTCTAAGATGGAGAAGAAAGATCAGCTTCAGAGTCAGGGGAAGAGAGATGCGTCTGTGGCTGGTGGTGTTGGGGGTTTCGAGAAACACACCAAGGGAATTGGGATGAAGTTGCTCGAGAAGATGGGCTACAGAGGAGGTGGCCTTGGGAAGAATGAGCAGGGGATTGTGGCACCCATTGAAGCCAAGTTGCGGCCCAGGAATATGGGTATGGGATTCAATGACTACAAGGAGAGTGCCGCCAAGTTGGGCATTGGTGTGCAAGAGTCAGAGAAGAAACCTTTGCCACCTGTTGCCAGCTCCATAGAGAGGCTTTGGTTGAAGAAAGAACATAAGAAGAAGAAGAAGAAAGAGAGTTACATCACAGCCGAGGAGTTATTGGCCAACAAGCAAGAACAGGGCGTGGAGGTTGTTCAAAAGGTGCTAGACATGCGTGGACCCCAGGTAAGGGTCTTGGCAAACTTGGATAGTCTGAATGCTGAAGAGAAGGCTAGAGAGAATGATGTTCCACTGCCGGAGCTTCAACATAATGTGAGATTAATTGTGGACTTGGCAGAGCTAGATATTCAGAAGATTGATCGAGATCTCAGGAATGAAAAAGAAACTGCTTTAAGCTTACAGAATGAGAAGGAGAAGCTGCAGAATGAGGTGAAGCGTCAGAAGAAACAGCTCGATGCTATGGATCAGATAGTTGTTCTATTGGGCCGACTTGAAGAAGAGAAGTCTCTGGGGAGTCTGACATTGGAAGCACTTGCTAAATGTTTTGGGGACTTGCAAAGGAGGTTCCCTGAGGAGTACAAGCTTTTGAACTTGTCCTGCATTGCTTGCTCCCATGCTATGCCTTTATTTGTCAGAATGTTTCATGGGTGGGACCCTCTTCAAGACCCTTTGCACGGGTTGGAGGTCATCTCTTTGTGGAAGACTCTGTTGCAAGGGCAGGAGTGTTTGGAAATATGGGATGTGGGAACTTCTTACAGTCAGCTAATGGCAGAAGTTGTTATGCCCGCCGTAAGAGCTTCAGCTATAAATGCTTGGGAACCCAGGGATCCTGAGCCCATGCTCCGATTCTTGGAAACATGGGAGAAGTTGCTTCCTCCCTCTGTTCTCCAATCTATACTAAATATTGTTGTGATGCCGAAGCTATCAAGTGCAGTTGAGTCATGGGATCCGCTCCGAGAGATTGTCCCGGTTCACAGGTGGACCCACCCTTGGCTACCTCTACTGGGCCAGAAGATGGAGGGAATGCACGAGATGATTCGGTTCAAGCTGAGTAGTGTTCTTCATGCATGGCACCCGAGTGATGCATCAGCTTTTACAATACTCACCCCATGGATGACTGTCTTTGATTCCATAAGTTGGGAGGATCTCATGCGTCGTTATATAGTCCCAAAATTGCAGCTCGTTTTGCAAGATTTCCACATAAACCCTGCGTCCCAGAACCTTAGTCAGTTTGATTGGGTCATTCGTTGGGCCTCTGCTGTCCCATCGCATTTAATGGTTGACTTGATGGAGAGGTTCTTCTTCACTAAGTGGCTCCAGGTTCTGTATCACTGGCTCTGTTCAAATCCTGACTTCAATGAGGTGATGAAATGGTACCAGGGTTGGAGAGACCTTCTTCCTGAAGGGCTGCGCTCAAATGAAACCATTAGAAAACAGCTTCAACTGGGCCTTGATATGATGGACAAGGCCGCAGAAGGACTGGAGCTTGTACAGCCTGGTTTGAGAGAGAACATCAGCTATCACCGGGTCCTTGAGCAGAGGCAGTTTGAGTCTCAACAGAGAGCAGCAGCTGCAGCTCGTGCTGCTGCAGCAGTGGGAGCCACAGCTCAGACTGCAGACAGTGCGCCTGAGATGAACCTGAAGGAAATAGTTGAGGCCTATGCTCAACAGCATGAGCTGCTGTTTAAGCCCAAGCCCGGAAGGATGCACAATGGCCTGCAGATATATGCGTTTGGAAACGTGAGTGTGATAATTGACTCAATTAATCAGAAGGTCTTTGCCCAGATAGAGGAAACGTGGTCGTCAGTTGCTCTTGAGGATCTGCTGAAGTTGCATAACCGGAAGCTAATGAGAAGACGTTGATGGTAGAAGTTTGAAAGGGAGGTTGTACTGTTGCTGGCTTTAGTCGGACAAGTGACAGCACAATGTTTGATCTTGTTTCGAATTTGACCTAGACATAGCCTAGCATGATGAAGGAATCATCTGTTTTGCTCTTCAAGTTTTGAGTTACAAACGAGTCTCTGATGCTTGTAATTATGGTAGAATCCTATTTCCTGGGAAATGAGAATCTTAGCAACTTGAATGCAGGAACTTCCAATTTGATATCGAGAAATCGGGCATTCAGAAGAGCCCTGAAGCCTCTCTATCACAGCGTAAATTTCAGATTCTCTTTGTCACTGAATGGCCTCTGGACTGTTTTTCAACTAGTTGGCCAGGCCCTTGGCCTACTATGTGCAGTTTGTGGATCCTATAAACTGGAGCTTCGAGACCTTTTTCGTGGAATCGATGCCGGAGGGTTAATGTTGCGGGCTAGCCTTATGAATCATTTTTAATGGGTTGACTTTAAATTAAATTTCTCTGCATATTACAAGGGGCATTAACCACCTTTCTCGCAGTAACCTCCCTTCCTGCCATTTCTTACCATCCAAACAGCTCCAACTCCTCCAGTCCCATTCGGGATCTTGTCTTCCTCTTCACTATCAGCACTCAATTCTAACGGGGAGACCTCTGTGGCATGTCACCAGACCAATAACAAGGTCTCAAAACCCTGAAAAATCTCAATTTTGGATCATAACCAACTCAACCCTGAGTCTAAATCTTTACTCTGCTGTCAAGCTTATGTGGGCCCTTGCTGACTCTGCCTGCTGTGTGTCTGATGAAGTGCCTGAGAGGCGTTGTTTTCTACATTGTAATTATTACAAGCTAAATGAGCAGTTGCTTTTATGATGACGCTATGCCAATCTAAAGGACAATGTCCTAGTGGCTAGCCTGTTGCAAGCAATTTCAAACATGTCCTTCGATAAATGTCTCGTTCATTTAGGAGATGTTCAGTGGGTTGACTTTGGTCTCCTAGAATCTGATGTGATGGTTGCAGTTGATCTCAATAGAACACAAAGTGGAGATCTTGAAAATAACTCTGCCCAAAAAAACAGTTGATCTCTTCTTGAAAATAGTACAAGGTTTGGAGCTGAATGCAATCACTTTAGCTACTGTCCTTGCTTGCTTGTGGAGATCTTTCAGCTTTATAATAGGGGATGACAATTCACAACTTAGTGAAGTAGAAGAGAGAGACTGAATTTCTCTCTCAAGAATCATTTGATCAACATGAATGCAAACTGCAGCTGCTTATATAATGCCAGGGAAGCTTTTGACCTATTGAAGTTTCAGGATAGTCTCATGGACTTCAATGATTCCTGCTTACGGTATAACTGGCCTTGTAACGAAGTGGCGCTCTTCTTGAAGTTGACAAATTCGGGTCTCACACGTGATTCGATCGCCTTTGTTTTGGATTTCTCTGCTTGCAGCCAGAACCCTGAGATGAAGGGCAGCAGCTACTTGAAGTTGGTGATCTAGCTGCAATTAGAACACTGTGCTTGCACGGTTGATCTATTAGGGGTTGCTTGAAGAGTGGACAAAGCTTATGGATTTATCAAGAAGATGCCAGGGGAACCTAATGAGAGGATCTGAGTGCCTTTGTTGAATGCCGTATGAGTCTACTCAAACACGGATGTCGGGGTTTTCTGCTTCCCATTGGTCCACCAAGCAGTTCACGTATAGCAAGACTGAGCTTGATATTAAAATCTACTTTTCTGCCAGGTGACCAATCTCATCCCCAGTCTAAGAGAATATTTCAAGACCTGGATGTCCTCATGTGGAAGATGAAGGAATTGAGCTATGTTCCAGAGACCGCCTCCACCCTACATGACGTGGAAGATGAAGATAAAGAGGGATTTTGGCTGTTGGTGAGAAGCTTGTAGTAGGATTTGCGATCCTCAGTACTGGGCATGGAACTGCTTTAAGGGTCACAAGAGAACAGCACATGTGGGGATTGCCATTGTGCAATAAAGCTAATTTCTAAGATCACTCAGCGGAACCTCACTGTAAGGGATACTAGTGGGTTCCAAAATTTCGCAGATGCTGATTGCACTTGTTGGGATTATTAGTGAAAATTTTCATTTCTAAATTGCTGAGACGTAAAGTTTTGGGCTACATGATGATCAACAATGCGATTATTGTTACTCTTTAATGGGTAGCTCCATCTTTTCTGCAGGAACTCTGGAAGGAGGCCTTTGTCTTGGCCTTTGTCTTCGTTGGTTCCATGAATGCCGCGATGACTTATCTTGAAGCCAACAGTTCAAAGATTTTCGGCTTCAAAAGTTGTGCGCCCTGAGGAAGTGAATGGGTGTCAACTGTTATTGAACATGAGGTATATGCATCTTCACAATTTAGTTCCTCCGCATACAGCTTGCCTTATTCAATTTTATCCATTGAATGTTCTCCAGCATTTGTCAGCTATTAGATTCATCTTTTTTCCTATTCAATTTGAAGCATTCTCTGCTCTTGGGATATAATGTTGTCCTTGAACATCTGTATTTGCTTATACCATCTAAAACATATTTACTTGGATGATATGAATATATGATAGAGTAATTTCTTTGTTCACTAATGTCTTCTTTATCCCCTTGTGATAAACAAGCATCTGTATTTGCTCCATGGTAAGAGGTTGTTAATGCTACCTCTGTATAGTACATTCATGAGAGTTGTCACTTTCATTCTCCCCCACAATTTGAAATAAAGAAGTTGGTGAATTTCAAGATCTGAATAGCTCTAAGTTGGTAGTTGCAATGAGAGATTATGAATACAACAGAATCTGTTTGAAATTTTTGAAATAAAAGCTTGAGTTATTAGGGAAACTTTAATGGCTGAAAAATACTGTGATAGATTTTACCTGCTGATAAATTCGTGAAACAAAAATTACACGAGTCTTAATGATAGCTGAAGATGTAGTTCACCGAGCAGCTGCTGGTCTGTGAACTTCAATGCTATCTTCAGATGCAATATTAGCTATTCTAAAAATGTGTCTGACGATATAAATCCAGAGGGAGGAAGGGAGGGAGGGAGGGAGCGAGCATCTGCATATATTTGTAATTAAAACATGATATCTGGCATAGCCTGCAATTAAAACACCAGTTAACTTTCACCAAGCAAGGGAACAGAAACAGGAACTGTAAGCTCCCAAGCAAATGAAGTTTTCAGAGTAGATTTGATTCCACAAGTTAAAAATGAACTTCCTATCATAGAGTACAGTATAAGGAAAAGAAAATTGGAACACCATAACAAATATCACCTATAAAAGGAAATATCCTTGCTCCAGACATCACAAGTTACGTGGGCATTACTGATATTTATGCCAGTAGTTTGATTGGTTGTCCTTTTTGGTTAATCCTTCTTCTGAAGAACTTCTGTCAGCAGATTCTCCAAGTTCTGATATAAAGAGGAGCCGGGCCTAGTGGCCTCCTCAGCCATTCTCTTCCAGTCTGCAGCCTTCTTCCTTATTTCCCTACCCCTCTCTCCTTCCATCAACTCCTTCACGGCTTTCTCCACTTCGTCCTTCTTAACTTCCCCATCTAACTCGAACCCAAAACCCCATTCTGTCCTGCAGTACAGTCAGTTTGTCTGCTGCTCAGCAAAGAATGGCCAACAGATGACCAGCACTCCTCTGCATAAGCTCTCCAAAATCGAGTTCCAACCACAGTGCGTTAAGAACCCTCCTATTGCACTGTGGGTCAAAACTTTCTCTTGGTGGACCCATCCTGTTAGCATTCCCCTCCCATGGGTTTGTTCGACAAATTCTGGTGGCAGCATAGCTGTATGGCCATAAACAAGATCAGTTCTTACCACCCACAAGAATGGTCTTGACTCTTTGCCAGACCCCATGCAAACTCGTGACTTGTCTCCCAAAATTCACGTACAAGACAGAGCTGGGATCTTGCAGATCAAGCCATTCTAAGTAATCTGATTCCTCCTTCCACAAGTTCGAGCCAATGAGGTCTTTCTGTTTGCTGCCTGTGTCTGTCATGCCTATCTGACTTAGTAGCAGCTGAAGTGGACCAATAGTGTAAAGATGAGGAAACATGGATGAGAGAGCTTTCAGGACTTCCTTCTCAAGGGGATCAAATGTGTTCAAGATGATAGCTGAAGCCTGGAATGTATTGCGGATATCCCCAAGTATGTAGTTGACCATGATGTCATTGGCATCTGTTGTTCTAATGAAGCTTGGGAGGTCCCAGAAACGAATACTTTTCATTCCCGGGATCCAGTCTATTGTGGTGTCCAAATACCCATTAATTAGATAGCTTTTATCTGTCAGTTAATGTGCAAATAAAAAGATATTAATGGTGTCCGAAGTGTCAACTTAATTTAACAACCAGCAATATCACAGAGGTCTAGTTTACCTTTGAGTGGGGCTAAACATTCTTCGATGAGTTTATGATGCTGTATGTAGCACACAAACCTGCAAGCACTGGGAGTCCACAAGTGGACACAAGGCACCCCGAATTTCTCAGCCGCATGGATGGTAAAAGACATCGCATCAACAGACACAATAGCTCCATGAAAGGACCTAAGCAGTTTCTTTGAAGCAGAGTCAGACAGAGCAGGGATGTCTTGGGTCGAGTCCACCTCTTCAAATTCAGGGAGACCATCAGGAATAGCCTCAAAGTGGAAGTCGGGTAAGCCATCAAGAGAGTTGGGACCCCGTGACTTAAGCAGTCACCTGCAGTTGTACTCTCTGTGTACGAAAGTTATGTGGAAGCCTCTCAAGTGGAGGATTTTGGCAAAGCTTGAGCATTGGGTTTATGTGGCCCTAAGCAGGGTATGGGATGCAAACTGCATGGGCCCTGTGGTTGTTGGTGGCCTGACCAGAATCCATATCCGGGGCCTTGATTTTCCCCCTCTTTTACCCAATTTGAGCCTCTATAGCTCTTCTTATAGCCCTCAGATGCAAGTGTTTTGACGAGGAATGCTAAAATGTTGATGCCTTCATCAATGATTTTGCATAAAATTTACCCCTAATTTCTTGACCTCTTGCATGTTCTTTTTTGCAAGCTTTGTAATTTTGTGCCTGTCCTCTATTCGTTTCGACTACTGTACTAGTAGCAGGTGACCCTGTTTCACTACAAGTGCCCATCATGATAATCCCCATGAATTTAGAAGCTTTACTGATGTGGTGTTTTAGCCTTTTAATCTCAACCTTCCTAATGCTCATCCAAGGATTCACTTGGCAGGTTTTTTAAAGAAGAATTCGCTTGGCGGATAGAGGTAAAGGCACTGGGTATTTAATTGAAAGCATGGGTAAGCAATTTGACTCTTCTAATTGTTATTATTGTTGTTATTATCACTTGAATAGAAAAGGCATTGATTATTATTCTATTAAGCCGGCTTGCACTGATTTTTCTATCACCGCCTTTTGCCTTTCATCTTAACCATTTTCTAAGCCTTTTGTCTGATTAGATTAGATCAAGCTGCTGGAACCTTTCATCTCACACAAGAGAAAATATATTGTAGTGATCCTTTTTCTTAACAGTTGGTCCTCTGAAATCAAGGTTGGTGAGAGAAGCAGGGTGGACAACCTCCTGTTCCCGACTCCATCATCTAGTAAGCCGTATTGCGGAGCCAGGAGTAGCTGTTAGTGGACACCAACCACATTCTACTGGTTAGAGAGGCCCTCTTTAGCACATGTTGAAAAGATTTGCACAGGGGTGAGAAAAGATTTGGCAGTAGGAACTTAGATCACCTCAGCGCTGGTAAAGGAAAACCACCTCAACCTGTTCCTCTCTTTTATTATTCACTGACAGAAGCTACCTAGCTGAATTGTGATATTGCTCGAGTAATTGAAAAGAAAGGGTTCAACGCTTGCTGGGTTTTTCTGGAAACGAGTTCTAAACTGTGCATGAAAGTAAAATGGTGTCATCACAAACTAAAATTCTCATCCCACCTTCACACATATATCAGTTATAGGGTACGTACATCATTGGCATTCTCAATCTTGACAATTTGCTGCATAGATCAAGGATGCTGTTACGGCTTATGTTGAACCAGAGGAACATATTTGGGGTGGTGGAAGGTTACAGAAAAAGAAGTTGAAAATAAAATGGATGACTGTGACTCGGAGAGGCATATCTGCATCCATGAGGAGAGTAGAGTGATAAGGAGGTGTATACAACTCCCTCAACTTCTAAGGATTAGGTCGACACGGTTGGAGCTGCATCATCCCTTTCGCAGGAATGTCGGTTCAGTTATCAGTGAATGGTCATGCTGAATTATACTGACAATCATTCGAGGGAGGAACGAATCCGCGATGCTAGTCATCTTCATTTGACGACCCTGAAGTTCAGATTCAATGAGCAGAAGAGCGTCTTGCACTGTTTGCAGTTCCACGTCATTGAACGGTGTTGCTGGACTTCTTCAGTGGTACACGGATAATCTTCCTGCAGAGAAGAAATCATGGGCCGGAATGCAGGTTATGTGGATTTTGGGGGGAAGTCAAAAGTGATATTCACATCAATCAGTTCTAAATGGTACCAACTCCGCTAGGAAGTATCTTCATTGGTGGATTGAAGATAGGAGCCAAGTCAGTCGGCAAGCTTTGGTGGTATTGTAGCAGCCAGTCAACGAAGTATTCCACGTGATCGTGGCGCGGAGACAAATAACGTCCGGATCTTTGGAAAACATCTCGTATCAGTCATAGCCTAGGCTTTTGTTTTTGTCTCCTAGCTATCAACCCTCCTCGACTTCAGCTAACCAGGTTAGCAAATCCACAGGCTATTATGAGTATGCAATCGACAAAGAATGCAGGCCTAGTTTCACCGCATGGAGAGTTGGGAAAGTGCGATATGAGATCACATTGCTATCACATGATTTCGCTCCGAACCAATTTTGAATATTCTTTTTTTTGAGGGGGAGAATTGGGGAGATTTCGATTACTTGGCTCTCGCTGGTCTGTAAAAGGGTTAATAGACTCTTGCGCCAAAGTGATTGACCTTATGCAATTGATTTTGAGAATTTTTTCAATAACAATTTGAGATATTGACTTCGAACTTTTCTTTCTGAAAGTGGGATTGTGCATCCCTCAAACGGAGAGAGGTTTACCCTCTAATTTCTAATGTACGTGGTTATGTTCATGCGGCTCAGTTTTTTCACATTGTTTTCGCAATTCAAATTTCCAGATCTTGTGAACGTTGCTTCCAACAATTAAATTGGCAAGTCCATGAGAAGCTCTAAGGGCAGGGAGAATCTGATAATGGAATTCCAACAGGTTCCCAAGGCACCCCACTACTGAAGAGAATGCACAGTTGAAGCCGCAGCTGCTCCAGAATACAGAATATCCGATGTAAGCTTGCTATACAATGTTATCCTTCATCTCGATCCGGACATCCTCCTTTTGCCTCAATCGCTTAGAAGTACAGGACGGTGGTAAAACCAAAAAATCAAAATCCAGCAATTCACAATTTCCTAACATACCTCTGATCATATCCATCTGATTCTGCATCATCCATTCAGCAATTGTTGGACCAGATGGCACCAAATTCCAAACGGAACACACTCTGCGCATACGGATATCGCTATGACAAGGCCCTGCAACTTATTTGGAGAAAAGACGCTTTAGTTCGCAGGATTGACAATGTTGGCTGCTTACCATCTACCAATAGGTGAGCTGTAAGCATAGCCAAGCAATCCGAGCTTTGAGAATTTCATTCTGCCTCGACAACTTCAGGAACGTGAGCCCGTATTGTTCACAGCAACCATCCTGGGCGTCCTATATCGGAGTAGCTAACTTAACCTTAAAGATCACTTGATGGGACATCACTGTTACCTATACGTAGGATTACTGGTGAACAATTGTCCTCTCTAAATTGCTGTGCATTAAGGTCTCGTGCTATAATTATGAACCAATGATGAGATTAATGTGAAGTTTTAACGGTCAACTTCATCCTTTTCGCAGGAAATTCCAAGGGACATCTTAGTTCTGTTGATCCCATGTATTCTCCGATGGCTTATCTTGGAGCCGGTGATGATACAAGACTTTTCGGCTTTAGAACAAGTTTACTACCCAGGGAATTGTGGGAGAATCTGTTAACTGTCATCGAGCACGAGGTATGTATGGATTTTCACAATCTAGTGCCTCTGACTTTAGTCATCTTCCCATCTACATTTACAGCATTACCTGCTCCTGCTATACGATCTTGTCCTTGAACTTCAGTATTTGCTCATGTCATTCAAAGCAGATTTGCTCGGATCGTGTGAACATGTGGTAGGGTAATTCTTTCTTTACTAACTGCATCATTTCTTAATCCCTTTGAGATTTGCCATACCAATTACCTGCTGATAAATCTGTGATCCCAAAAGCTCATCACACGAGTCTAATGATTGGCGGAATGTGCTGATGATATGAATCAGGAAAAAATGGAAAAACAGAGAATCTGCAAATGCGTGTAACTGGAACATGGTATCTAACATATTCTGCAATGATAACACCACTGACAGCTTGGGAGGCAGTATGCTTCCAAGCAAACAAAGCTTTTCGGCACAGATTTGGTTGTAAAAGTAAAAATAGACTGCCAACAACATAACATTAGGAAATGAAAATTGGAACATCATAAGAGGTATAGAGGGTGAGAATCATGTTGTTTAACTTGCATCCGACATCATATGTGAGACTGAGTTTTACGGTGATATCGTATGCCTATAGTTTCCATCAATCTGCCTTTTTGCTTAGTCCTCCTTCTTCAGGAGAACTTCTGTCAGCAAATTCTCCAAGTTCTGATAGGAGGAGGCACCAGGGCTGGTGGCCTCCTCAGCCATTCTCTTCCACTCCACTGCCCTCTTCCTCATCTCCTTACCCGTCTCTCCTTCCATCAACTCCTCCACGGCTTTCTTCACTCTGTCCCTCTTCACATCCCTGTCTATCTCGAACCCGATACCCCACTCAGTCCTACAGTACAGGCAGTTCGTATGCTGCTCGGAAAAGAATGGCCAACAGATGACCGGTACTCCTCCGCATAAGCTCTCCAAGATCGAGTTCCACCCGCAGTGCGTTAAGAACCCTCCCAGAGCTTGGTGGGTCAAGACTTTCTCTTGTGGAACCCACCCGGCCAACATTCCCCTTCCTCGGGTTTGCTCCAAGAATTCCGGTGGCAGCATAGCTGAATCGCCGTGAACAAGGTCGGACCTTACTACCCACAGGAATGGTCTTTGACTGTTTGCCAGACCCCAGGCAAACTCGATCATATGTTCCTGAGATAGCATAGCTATGCTCCCAAAATTCACGTACAAGACCGAGCAGGGATCTTGCAGATCAAGCCACTCTAAACAATCTGTTTCCTCTTTCCAAAGGTTCAAGCTAATAAGGTTATTCTGTTTGCTGCCTGCGTCTGCCATCTGACTCAGTAGCAGCTGAAGTGGACCGATGGTGTAAAGACGAGGAAACATGGACGAGAGAGCTTTCAGCACGTCCTTCTCAAGAGGATCGAATGTGTTAAGGATGAGGGCTGGAGCCCGGAATGTGTTACGGACCTCCCCAAGTATGCAGTTGACCATGATGTCATCAGCATCTGTTGTTCTGATGAAGCTCGGGAGATCCCGGAAACAGATATTCTTCATCCCTGGGATCCAGCTTATTTCAGTGTCCAAGTACCCATTAGATAGATAACTTGCATCTGTCAGTTTATGCCAAACAGAAAAGATATTTGTGTCATTCAGTCCCAAGTTAATCTAGCAATCAATGTTGTCCCAAGGGTCTGGCTTAATTACCTTTGAGTGGAGCTAGACCTTTTTCGATGAGTTTATGAAACTGCGTATAACACATAAACCCGGCAGCACTTGGAGTCCAGAAGAGAGCGCAGGGCACTCCAAACTTCTCGGCAGCATCAACGGCAAACGACATCGCACCGTCAGAGATGATACAGGTGACCGGTGGAACACCAGAAGTCAATGTCTCGTTGAGCTTGGAGAGGAGCTGGATGAAAGGGCCTAAGCAGTTCTTCGAGGTGGAGTCGCACAGAGATGGAATGTCTTGGGTTGAGTCCACATCTTCGGACAGAGGGAGACCGTCAGGGATGGCCTCAAAGCGGAAGTCAGGCAAGCCATCAAGAGTGCTCAGACCACGAGACTTAAGCAGGCGCCTGCAGTTGTACTCCGTGAGCACGAAAGTTATGTGGAAGCCTCGCAGGTGGAGGATCTTGGCAAGCTTGAGAATCGGGTTTATGTGGCCCTGAGCCGGGTATGGGATGCAAACCGCATGAGGCTTGCACTTGCCGACCACCGTCATGGAATCCATATCCGGGTTCTTGATTTCCTTTCTTGGTCAGAGCTTCGTGATCCCAAAGTGTCTCGGTATGACAAGCTACGGTTTAGTCTGCTGATTCAACATGGATGCTGCAGGGTCATCAGATAAAGATAAGAGCCCGCCTTATATTTTAATGGAAAGCGCGCACGAGCAACTTGACTCTTCCAGTTATGGCTATCAGCTGAATAGAGAAATGCATTCTGACTTTTACCTTAGCCATTTCCTAAGTCTGCAGAATGAAGCTGAACTTTTGTCTTACACACTTCCTGATTATCTGTAAAGACAGAATTCCGGTACGATACTCTAACGGCAATCCTTTTCCTTAACGTGTGGTCCAACGCACCCGATCAAGATGTTTTGGCCTTGTACTCCTCGGGGTCAGAGCCTGACATAGCTGATTCATGGCATGTTTATGTAATTGAAAGCAATGGATTCGTGTCTTGACCAGAAAAGATTGCTGAGATTTTAATAGAAACTAGTTCCAAATAGTGCAATGAAAGTGAATCATCCAAGAGGTCCAAACACTACAGTCAAATCAAGTGGTGCGCAAGAAAGCGGAATTTAACAATTTTTTGCCTATTTAATTTTATCATTTTTTAAACAAAAAATTAGTAGTTTTATCCTTGACCGTTGCCTTTTGAATGCTAAGGTTGAATTATTCTTCCCATTATTTTTTAAATAAAATGCAGCAGCGAATCACTGATCATTTGTTCAACGCCCCTCACCGTCCTTGACTTCTTTTTCCATTCCTACGTAATTATTTTTATTTATAATTTAACATTTTTATAAGTCAGATTCTTTTTTTAACCATCAAGAATTCCTAGTTAGTCAATATCGTGTAGCGCTGAATTCGGGTCTCACGTTCTGAGATCAATATTTGTTTAACAGCAACAAAGATAAAGAGGTGTGCTCTGTGAGTTCGGTGAGCACGGCAGGTCTTGGTCTCGAAGTCATGGTTACAACTGTTGAGAATGTACGGTATGGTCGGTACTCCTCCGGGATTACGATAGGAGATTGCAAAATGTCCAGAAGGAAATGAAATGTCAAGTAGAACAGCAACCTAGTAATCTGTAAAATAACTCGGGATACGGAGATTTACAGCCACAACATGCTAAAGGGGCTGATCAGCCAAACGAAATGAAAGGACTACAGATGTAGTTAATCCTACCCGGCTCCAAACTTCCCCAGTCGAGCAGTCCCGGTTATTCGCTGGAGATGAGTCTCCTGGTATGGAGAAGATTCAGATACATCTTGAGCAACTCAATTGCCTGGACGACTTGCAAGCTTTGAATCTCCTCATTCGTATGTCCTAGTATTAGGATTTGGGCTCTCCATGACCTGAACCGCTGGCTTCTGGGTCTTAGCCATAAGAGCCGCCACGACTCTGGGCCTAATCACTTCGTTGGTCTTGATAATCGCCAGGAACAAGAGCCTGTACGCGAGAACCATCCCCACCAATATCCCCAGATCGACCCACTTGGAGTATCCCATCTGCACTTCCCAGATCTCCTTCAGGATCTGCTCCCCGTCGATCGTCTTCCCTCCGCCTCCTCCCGGTTGGCTTGGGAACACGAGCCCCTCGAACTCGTTCTTGAACATGCCCTGGTACGCGTACTTGTGGAAGGCTAGGTAGTACAGCGGGTACTTCCAGAAGGGTCCTGGCAGGTCGTCCGGCAACCTGAAGAAGCCTCCGCCCAGGATCATCAGGCCCTGGATCCCGGCCCCCACAATTATGCCCATCAGGTAGTTAGGGACGAGGCTGGCCACTATCATCATCAGGCTCTCCACCAGCATCAGGCACACGAACAGCACCAGCATGAAGTACAGGAAATGGTCGATTCCGGCTTGAAGCCCCGGGAGGTAGTATGAGATGATTCCCGGAATGAGTGAGATCAACAGCAGATACGGCGTCGACGAGAGCGTGTTGCTGATGACGAATGCACTGGTTCCATAGTGACCGTTCAATCTTTCTCGACCGAAGACCTGCAGATCTCGCGTGAACGTGTATATATACACCGAGAAATGTTATGTATGGATAGAATTTAAAGCTTCATGGTTCGGAAAAAACATTGAAAATGATCGAAAAAGCAGACCTTCATGTCCTCCACAAAAGATGGGAATCCACCGATAGCCATGAAAGTGAGGAATGAAGCTATGAACATGGTTAGGGCTCCTCTTGCCTGTAAGTATACGACCAACCATCGCAATATTCTCCTCAGTGGACCGATCGACATATGCATTTCTTTGGAAAAAAAAATGACTCGTGGACTAGAACGAACGATATACCTGAATCGAGCCGTAAGTCGATCCGATATCGTAATATATGGTGCCGAGGCCAAGAGCAAGAATGATGTAAATTGCAAAACGCAACCAATAGTAACCCATGTCTCGGAACATGTTTAAGGAAGATCTTCGTGTGAGGACCAAACACTGAGTGAAGAAGCCAGAGTGATCCCTCCCCTTCACCATTCCACGGTGCTCAGCGCCCTACACAAGTCCACAAATAATATATAAATTTAATAAATCATAACTAATTTATATTCAAATTAAATTTATCATTAAAAATAAAATTATATATTCACAAGCATTCAACTCTACATTTTACTTAAAAAAATTCAGTCCGTCTGGAACATCTTGATGAGCCGTTCTGTCTCTAATCTAACTTGTTTGTCCTACTCCTGAAAGATGGCTCGAGTAGACCTCCATGGCGTATCCTCACAAGCTTCAGTATTTTTATAATTTTTTTGTCTTTTATTCAAACAAGTCCCATCGATTACAGAATATTGCCATGTGTCCGTTTGTGATGGTTAACTATAAACTTTTTTTTACTAAATCCAGAATGACATCAATTCTCCTTTTTCAACTGTCTCAGTTTGCTCTGGCCAACCAAAAAAAAAAAAAAAACTCTCTCAGTTTGCATTGTCCTTCGTCAGATATCACTTATAAAGGGAAAAGGTAAATCTGTATCAATTTAATCCAATGACAACGAACTGGCTATTTATATTATCACATGTTATGTAAAGGATATTGTTGCATGATAATAGGGAAGTGTTATTATAAATTAATATGATTTAATTATTTTTAAATTTATTAAAATTTTTATATAAAAAATTCTTGAATTAATTGAATTTTATTAATTTATTATATTATGTTAATATTGTTATACGATGTATCCGGGTACTTTTAAATGGTGGCAGACAACATGGAGATAAACAATTAAAGATTCGAGTAATTAAAGAGGGCCACGAGTGGAATTGTCTTTCCAATTCCCAGTACTGTAGAACTAATTACCTGCTTGTTAATCTGTGCTACTTTTCGCTGAACATTTTGGAAGTATGCCGATGTCTTATATGACGTTGTCAGAACATCAATAGCTTCCTCCGCAGATACATGGGATCCCGGACCTCTCTCGATATCCTGTGGAGAGGAAAATCGTCTCGGTTAACTGCTCTATTACTGTGTATAATTTCGTAAAGATGCCAAACAATTCGACGAAAGCTTGTTACCGTGTCAAAGTCCTTGTTTATGGTTTTGAGGAAGTGATCCGAGGGGTTCTGAAGCGTCGGACAAGGAAACCCGTTGAGAGCAAAGAACTGCAAACGCATCGCACGAGAAGAACGAATGAGTTAGATTATTCTTTTAGTTTACTCACAGCTCGATATTCAAAAATTCATTTGATTCAAGGGAAGAATAATTGTGGCTAATAATCACCTCGTTTGCCTCGCCAGTAGGCCCAAAGAAAACTGTCCTCCCAGAAGAGAGCAGGCAGAGATTGTCAAAGAGTTGGAACACTTCGCTGCTGGGCTGATGGATACATACGACCACGGTCCGACCGCTCCCACTTCCAGTGCTGCCGTGATCGACCCTTCTGCTAAGACGTGCGATCCGGCTCATGACATAGTACGACGCCGCACTGTCAAGCCCGCTAGTTGGCTCGTCGAGGAAAAGGAGCTTAGGATGGGTGAGCATCTCCAGGCAGATGCTGACCCTCCTCTTCTGCCCGCCGCTGAGGCCCTTGCCGCCCCCCCACGTGCCGCCGATCCTCGTGTCCGCAGCCTCCTGTAGACCCATCTCTCTGATGGTGGCGTCGGCCCTCTCTCTCTTCTCAGCCTTGGACATGGAAGTGGGGAGCTGGAGTTGTGCCGAGTAGTGGACGGCTTCTCTGACTGTCAGGGTTGCGATCAGCATGTCATCTTGTGTCACATAGGCCTGGTAAGTTTCAAGAAAGTAATTACTAACAAAACATGCAAAGATTGGACCGATATAATCTGTGATTTTCCATCTAATCCATCCATAACGCGTGCCACATTTACACACATTCTGATGAACCGTTAACTTACAGAAGTTCCATAAGCCAAAGCCTGCCTCTGGCCATTGACCAGGATGTCCCCTTGTTTTCTTGTGTCCGAGCTTAACCTTCCTGCAAAATACCACTAGTGTTTGGTTGCACATACTTTATCTCATCCGATGTATATATATACACGTATATGTATATGTATGTTATGTTACCTGCCAAAGTATCAAGAAGGGTAGATTTGCCACACCCAGAAGGACCCATTATGGCCAAGACCTCGCCGGGTCGGGCATAACCGGTTAGCCCTTGAAGGATGGGTTTGGAACCCTTCCTTCCCTTGGACACCATAACCCACAAGTTCTCCCAAGTTATGTACATCCCTTCATCCTCATCATCACCATCCCCGGCCAGTTCTTTGCTCATTCCAAGGGGTTCTAGTTCTCGATTGCCCTCGGTTTCTATCTGTGAGCTCGGGTCCCGATTGTTCTGGTCGAAACTCGATGAGCCATGCTTCATCAAATTGAGAAGAGGAGCCATGTTGTAGCTAGGACTGGAGTTGAGTGTTCTATGTAAGCAATGGAAAGCTTGTATGCGCCATGGCTTGTTTATATAAGAGGGTGAGATCTCCTGATATTTCGGAACATGGTAACTGTCCCGGACAAAGTTTGTGGTGTGTATGATGCAGCTATTTCCAACTGCTAATAGATTCTCCAATGAGTGGAGCTGATGGATCATGTGATAAATTCAAATAATATTTGTTTATTTTTTTAAAAATAATTTATTATTAATTAATAAAGAATATGATATTCTTTGATAATGTAGCAAATCTAATATTTATCAACAAAATTCACCAATTAAGTGACCAGTTGATTTACGTAACAACCTCTCTCCACTCGCACTCCGACATGTGGGCAAATTTTTTGTCTCATTTGCCATTTTTCTGGCATAATTCGGTGTGTGGTTGATATTTCTAAGTTCAACTACCCTCGTTAATAAATGTTTTGAGCTAGATTGGGTCACAAAAGATAAAACTCTTCAATCATAATTTTTGTCAATGGAAAACTTCGAATCTAAGATGCTACTTAAAGAAAATAGATATGGAATCCAAACCTGATTTGCTTATAATTTCCAGAGTTTAATGCATCGTGCGTATATATTATTTGTCCCATCTAATTATATGTCTTTTATACATATATTATTCCTTCAGAAGGTAACATCGTCATGGCTGCTCAGCGATAAAACGTTTCTCCCGTGATCGAAAGCTAAAGCTTGTGGTCCTCAATCACCGCTTGACTAGGAATAGATAGGAGACTATCGCCTTCACATCCATCGTCGTGTATGTTTTTGTCCTCTCGTTCGATGTCATGGAAGCATTACCCCCGTGTTCCAGACTTCGCGTACTATTACTATCTGCCAATAGGAAAATTCGCACATTCACACCCGATGAAAGATATGTCGTCCTGGTTCAATTCTAGATGGACGGTTGCTCATGGAGTACGTGTTGCAAGGATCGCAAACTGTATTGAGATAGCTCCGTATCGCATCTCAAACTGAACCAAAACCGAGCACGGAATCTCGCTCCCATTGGGCATATGACATAGTCATGTTGAATTGAAGGGTTGAAATGTGAAAGATGATCCATATTCCTTTTTTTTTTTTAATCTAGACAATCGATATCCAAAAGTCTAATGAAATCTGACTAATGTAATTCAAAAATTAATACCTAATTAGTCGATCTCAAGCGATATTCAATTTGTCTGTTAGGTTTCCCTTGAACGGAAGATGGGATTTTTACGATGTGGAGGAGAAAATAAGCAAGAAAGTAGTTTTCTTCTGATGGTAAATTCGTCTGCGTACATTGAACACAAATCTTGGATCCATGACTTTTGGAGGTTATCTTGAATTTTATCTGAAATCACATTTATAATGGAGATGGGGGGAAAGAAACACTTGTATGTAATAAGTGTGTCACGTGACAGTAATGATACGATACAACTAATCAATACAATTCAATTATTTATAAATTTTTTTAAAACCTTATTATAAAATATCAAAAAATAATTTTTATTAATTTACGATACCATATCAACACTATAATATTCCATCCAACTTGACGTGCCAGACTTTTCCCAATTAGTTATCATTTCCTGTTTCTGTCCGCTTGTCTCTTGATCCGCGGAATAGTCAAATCATTCCAGAGCGAGAAATTCTTCTTCGAAGAAACAATTAGATTACCATAGATTAATGAATGAGCATTGATCAGTTCAACAATTACTATATAATATTTAGTTATAACAAAAGTTTATCGATGGTTGGGATTGTTTACGATTCAATTAGTTTCCGACCGCTTGAATAAAATCGAGAAAAAGAATAATTAAAGTTAAGTGGGCATGCAGCTGTAATCATCGAGAGATTCTCGTAAATGTTAAGCAGGCAGATCTTTTTGCGCATATTTAATTTCATATTCGTTGTCCTCTGGTAATTCAATAGTTTACTCGATCGGCAGTAGGCTGGAAAACAATTTAAACCGAGAATTACAGCAAGGCCTTCGTCCGTAAAATTCTCTCGGGGGGAAAATTGGTAGAGTTTTTCTTCGGCAAATTAACCAATCCCACTCGAATTCAGATGGTTTGGAGATTTTCATTTGACGTCTTATTTGCATTCTGAGCACATGGTAATGCGTGTCTTATGCCTTGCATCTTTCGACTCTGCAAATACTTTGATCCATAACATTTTTATAATATTATGATGAGAGTGAACCTTATATCTATATATATATATATATATATATTATCCTATACATTTCTAATTATTGTTTCCAAATGTCTTAGTACAGATCATAAATTTGATTAATATATATTCTCTCTTTATTTTACAATTCATTAAAATATTTTGAAGAGAAACCAATTAAATCAATTTGATTGGTATTAATTAAGATATTACTCGGATGATTAATATTGATTTACTAGTTTTATCATTATCTGATTGTATTTTCTTACTTTATGTGTGGTGAGGTTGGATCTTCTAAAACCTCACGTAACGAAGGGATATAAGGGATTTCACCGTGGAGATTCTAACTCAACATCTACTGTTCCCGAACTAGAAGATAATGTCACAGCATTAGACTCACTTTTCCCAATTTTAACATTTTTATGTGAAGTTCTATTTACACATCACCACATGACTAATTAGTGTCGTGTGTTGATTTATTGTCATTGCACATCATATTACCTGTTAACTGTACTCTACAACTCGGAGTGTACACGTGTACCGCGTAAAATCGGGAAATCAACAATGTTAGATCGGTTGTGAGTAAATGAAAAGGGGGTAGCGTTTTGATAATAATTTAAGGAATCGATTCCACTTCTGATGACAGGGTACTTGGAGTCGGTACTAAAACATGTGTAAAAAGAGAGAAATTGATTTGTGTAATTGGCTTCAATTTGCCATAACTTCTATGGGACTCCAATTCTCACATCATTCGTATAGCTGAATTTCTGTTCGACTAATTTAAGTAGATTCGATGAATATTGAGTAACAATTGAGTAACACAACAGGAAAACCAAAAATAAGCAAACAAAATGGGGGTCGACCAATGCACTCTACATGACCGTTTGTGGCTTCGGACAACAGATGCCGTCCACACTTTCCAGGCAGTCTGTCAATTGAATCGGGAAGATTTGATATAGAAAAGAGTTGATCGCCCAGGATAACAGGTCAAGGCACGACATCTTCAACTCAATTGCGTGGACTAATGGCTTTAGTTATACGAATTCTGAATCTTCTCATTCTAACGCGTCGTTTTTAAGTGGTAGGATTCGGGCTCTCCATGGCCTGAACCGCTGGCTTCTGGGTCACAGCCATAAGAGCTGCCACTCTGGGCCTAACCACCTCGCTGGTCTTGACAATTCCCAGGAGCAAGAGCCTGTACGCAACCACCATCCCCACCAGTATCTCCAGATCAACCCCCTTGGAGTATCCCATCTTCACCTCCCAGATCTCCCTCGGGATCTGTTTCCTGTCGATCGTTTTCCCTCCGCATCCTCCCGGTTGGCTGGGGAACTCGAGCCCCTCGAACTCGTTCTTGCACATGCCCTGGTATGCGTACCTGTGGAAGGCGATGTAGTACAGCGGGTACTTCCCGAAGGGTCCCGGGAGGTCGTCTGGCAACCTGAAAGCCACCGCCCAGGATCATCAGGCCCTGGATTCTGACTCCGATGATTATGGCCATCAGGTAGTTCGGGACGAGGCTCACGACAATCATCATCAGGCTCTCGACCAGCATCAGGCACACGAACAGCATCAGCATGAAGTACAGGAAGCAGTCGATTCCTGCATGGAGTCCTGGAAGGTAGTAGGAGATGATTCCTGGAACGAGTGAGACCAACAACAAATACGGCGCCGAAGAAAGCGTGTTGCTCACGACAAATGCACCGGTCCCATAGTGACCGTTCAATCTTTCTCGACCGAAGACCTGCAGAACTTGCATGAACGGGCATATATACCGAGAAACCTTATGGATCGACGATATTTAAGGCTTCATGGCTTGAAAAACATTTAAAAAAAAAGGGGGGGTTCACCTTCATGTCCTCCACAAAAGATGGGAATCCACCGACTGTCATGAGAGTGAGGAATGAAGCTACGAATCGGAGCATGGTGAGGGACCCTCTTGCCTGTACATACATATGTGTGTGTGTGTGTTCGAGTTCAACAATCCTGATCTCCTTACAAGTGGACGCATGCACCAACGTATATATGAACAGATGTACTTGTTGGAAAACCACGGACAAGAACGAACAATGTACCTGAATCTAGCCATAAGTCCATCCAATGCATAATATATGATGCCGAGACTCAGGGCCATGAGGAATAAGTGGCTAACGCAACCAGTAATAACCCATGTCTCGATCGGAACATGTTTAAGGCAGATCCTCTTGTGAGGACCGAACACTGAGTGAAGAAGCCGGAGTGATCCCTCCCCTTCACCATTCCACGCCGCTCCACGCCGTACAGGTGAATGGGTATATAGTGCTCACGACCTGTTGTTGAGATTTTCTTATGCAACGGATCTTGTCAAATCTATATTTAAATCAATTTGGCTCATTAAAGAAGTAAAACTCTTTTGACAATGATTTTGTGGAAAAATTTACATAATTCAAACTCAAGATTTTGTGAAACTACTTTTCATCACCTGCTTACAAATATGTACCACTTTCCACTGAAAGTGTTGAAAGTAGGTCGATGTTAAATATGAACTCGTCAGAACATCAGTACGTAGCTTCCTCTATAGACACGTGAGATCCCGGACCTCTCTCGACATCCTAAGGAGAGGAAATTTAATTGTCTCGACAACTACTCAATTATGTTGTTAAATTTTACAGAGATATTAAAATAATTTGATATGAAAGCTTAATGTGTCAAAGTCGTTATTAATGGTATTAAGGAAGTGATCGCATGGGTTCTGAAGCGTCGGACAAGGAAACCCGTTGAGAGCAAAGAACTACAACCACACCACAAAACAAGAGCCAATGAATTAGTTTTTTTTTTTTTTGGGTATCCTACACCACTAACTCGAAAGTTTGATAGATTTCAAAGGAAAATTATAGCAAATCCCGTCATTTGGCCGGCAAACAGGCCCAAAGAAACCGTCCTGCCAGAAGAGAGCAAGCAGAGATTATCAAAAAGTTGGAACACTTCACTGCTAGGCTGATGGATACATACGACCACGGTCCTTCCGGTTCCACCACCAGTGCCGCCGTGATTGATCCTTTTGCTGTGATGAGCGATCTGACTCATGACATGGTATACCATGCTGTGCTGTTGAGCCCGCTGGTCGGCTTGTCAAGGAAAAGGAGCTTAGGATGGGTTAGCATCTCCAAGCAGAGGTGCTGACCCTCCTTCGCTGCCTGCTGTTTAGGCCATTGCTGGCCACCCACGTCCCACCGATTCTCATGTCCGCAGCCTCCTGGAGGCCCATCTCTTGGATGGTGGCCTCGGCCCTCTCCCTCTTCTCAGCCTTGGACATGGAGGTCGGGAGCTGGAGCTGAGCCGAGTAGTGAACTGCTTGTCTGACAGTCAGAGTTGCAATCAGGATTTTATCTTGTGTCACATAGGCCTAAGTTTCAAGGAAACCGATGAGACATGCAAAGATCCGATCGATATAATTAATCCATAATCTTCACCTCAGTCATCCATATACCGTGCCATATGCATTTTAATGATCCGTAACTTACAGAAGTTCCATAAGCCAAAGCCGGCCTACCTCCTGCCATTGACTAGAATATTCCCTTCTTTTCTCGTGTCCGTGTTCAACCTTCCTGCAAAATGCTGCTAGGGTTAGGTTGTAACACCATCAAACAACTCGATCTGTTGCACATATTTATCTCATATGGTTTGTATGTGAAGCATGCAAGAAGGGTGTTTTTGAGATTTGGTGCAAGTAAAACAAAACCAACAGAGTGCTACTTGCTTGTTACCTGCCAAAGCATCAAGAAGAGTAGATTTGCCGCAGCCAGAAGGACGCATCATGGCCAAGACCTCACCGGGTCGGGCATAACCGGTTAGCCCTTGAAGTATGGGTTTTAACCCCTTTCTTCTTCCCTTGGATACGATCACCCACAAGTTCTCCCAAGTTATGTACATCCCCTCACCCTCATCTTCACGGTCCCCCAGTTCTCTACTTATTCCCAAGGGGCGCTACTTCTGGATGGCTCTCGGTTTCTAACTGTAGACTCGGGTCTCGAGTGTTCTGGTTGGAACTGGATGAACCCTGGCTCATTACACTGAGATGAAGAGCCAGGTGATCCAGAGAGGAGTTGAGTGTTGTAAATTGTAGTGTGATGGAAAGCTTTGCATGGGCTATCGCTTGTTTATATGGGAGGCTGATCTCCTGATATTTCTAAATTACAATACTAATTATCCCGGACAAAGTTAAGTGTGAGTACAGAACATACATTCATACGTGTCACCACGGGATAATGTTTATGCATGTTGAGTTAGATTGTCGAACTAAAGGATACATTATTCATTCACCTTTGACTAGGATTGGATAGGAGACTTGCATATTGTATATGTTGTTGTCCTCTCATTCGTCGTGGAAGATATTTCCTCGTGTTTCAGATTTTAAATATTTTATGCTAGTTTCAGATTACTACATTTGCCAAAAGGAAAATTCACACACAAGAACAATTTCAAACCCGATGAGGAGAATTCTAGTTCGATTCTCCACAGTGGGCAGTCGCTAGCTCTTGAAAGACATGGTTGCGATCTCGGTTTTTCATTTCCTGATAATTTCGTAGAATCCTATTCCAAACCGAACCAATTTATATCATGGAATATTAAAGCATAATCTATCATTAACTGATGAAGCATGCGATGAATAAAAATGTTTGGGCCATGATCTGTGGAGGATATATCATCAATTTTTAATTCGATCATCACATATATAACATGGAATATTAATATTATCATGTCCTGTTTCTCTTCACGTCTCTTGATATGCATGCGTAACACCAGTCATTCCTGAATGAGAAATTCTTCTGTAATCAATCAAAGTCATAATAAATCGGTATAATACAAGTAGTGGGCGGAACGATTGCACCAAGTTCTGTTTCTTAAGTCGTGTGTTTATTAGCATGGTAAGGTCTTTGCCGATGATGATTCTCAGTATGTCAGTAATCTATAGAATTCATAGTATGTTGATCGAGACTTGTTCTAAGATGGGTGACCTCCTAGAAAGTTCTTGTCTTGCACCCCTCCTTTTTAAATCAGGATCACGTACGATATATATGCATGCTGAAAACGAGTTTACAGGAATTCACCATTGCTTTCAACAGATGTCCAAGGCCAAAACTCTTCCATCTTTTCTGGCTATGGAATCATGGACTCCATTACCATCCGTTCCTGGAACAAGTTTCGAGCATGGATTTACAGGGAACTTCTCTTCTGGATGATAATGGGAGACGGACATGATGCCCCAGATAACAGGCTTGAATTTTTCAGCGAGCTTGAGGACCCCAAAGAAGATGACCCGGTAGACGACCACCATCCCGAACAGAATCCCGAGGTCGGTCCACTTGGAGTAACCCATCTCGACTTGCCAGACATCTCTCAGTATCTCCTCACCACTGATAAAGCCTTGCCCTGTCGAATGAATGTTGTTCATGGGAAGCATCAGACCCTCGAATTCATTCTTGTACAGACCTTGGTACGCATATTTGTGGAAGGCAATGTAGTACAGAGGGTATCTCCAGAGGATCCTTGGGAGATCGTTCGGTAGACGGAAGAATCCTCCGCTCAGGATCATAAGTCCCTAGTGTGAAATTGGCTTGTTTATAAGATAAATGTTTTGAATGTACCTCATGATTGAAATTCGATTTGATAGGTTTTGGTCTGTCCATATTTTACCTGGATTCCTGCTCCGGTTATGAGACCCATGAGGAAGTTTGGCATCAGACTCGCAACAATCATCATCAGGCTCTCGACCAACATCATGCAGGCAAAGAGGGTCGAGGCAAAGTATGTGAAACATCCGATGCTCGGCTGGAGACCGACAAGGTAGTAAGTGATGGCACCGGGGATTAGGGAGATAATAAGTAGGAAGGGCATGGATGACACCGTGTTGCCAAGGACAAAAGCAGCTGATCCATAGTGTCCATTCAATCTTTCCCTCTCAAAGACCTGTGAAGTCACATTTCAACTAGTACGGGCAAATGAGTAATGGACCGATAATGAAGTGCCAAGCTCGAGGAAAATTTGTGGTTCTTCACCGTACCTTCATGTCCTCGACAAAAGAAGGGAATCCCCCGATGGCCAAGATCGTCAAGAAAGAGGCCACAAACATGAGCATTGAGCCTCTAGCCTAAGATTGATGAACAGCAAAGACTTTGATTCCTCATAACATATAATATATAAGAAGTCCAAATCGATGCAAATTGGAGTTTTACGCACCTGTATCGAACTGTAACTCGATCCAATGTCGTAGAAGACAGTTCCTAAGCCCAATCCTAGAGCGATGTATATAGCGAGGCGCAGCCAGTAGTAGCCCGGATCTCGGTACATGTTCATGAAGGACCTTCTGGTGAGTATGCCACACTGTGTGAAGAAGCAAGCTTGGTTCCCTTTCTCTAGTGCATGTCCTCCCTTCAACGCAATGAAGAGCAACACAAAACAAGCTTCAAGCCATAAGAAAATCGAATATGATTTACATGATATCGTCGAAGTATAGATGAAAATTAGATACAAGATACTAAACAAATATCGTTTCTACTTACCACTCTGTTTATATCTGATATCTGTCTTTGAACCCGTGTATAAGAATTCGAAGACTTGTAAGATCGTACAAGTATTTTGATCACTTCCTCTGTGGAACTAACCTCTCCTCCAAATCTTTGGTCCACCTCCTGATCATTTACATGAAAATCTTTCACTTGAATATAACGCTTGAGTGTAAAATTGATATTTAATCTGAATTTAGTGGAAGATTCATGGGGAAAAGGAAATATCGTACCTCATCGAAATCTGTGTTTATGGTCCTGAGATAGTGATCCGATGGATTTTGATGACTGGGACATGGGAAACCATTCACTGAGAAGAACTAATATTGCAGAGGAAATAATTAAATTTGTCAGCCATTTCCACTGAAAATATAGTGATATATTTAAGGACTAAATCCTACAGAAAGGATAATTCAGGGACCATTTGATAAACAATGGAGGCCCATCTAAACTAAGGATTGACTCACGATCTCCCCCTAAACTTCTGGAGCTGTTACAATATTACCCCATTCATTAGTTACCTCGGTGGCTTCACTCGATGGACCAAAGTACACTACGCTCCCCAGTGAGAGCAGGCACAGGTCCTCGAAGAGCCCGAACACCTCGCTGCTGGGCTGATGGACCGATGCTATCACCACCATGCTGTTTTGCTTGGCCAGGTCGACGATCCTCTTCATGACATAGTACGAGGCTGCACTGTCGAGCCCGCTCGTGGGCTCGTCGAGGAAGAGCAGCCTCGGACGAGTTAGGATCTCGATGCAGATGCTGACCCTCCTCTTCTGCCCATTGCTTAGGCCCTTTGTGCCCCAGCCCCCAATTCGGGTGTCCATCGCATCCTGCAGGCCCATCTCCTTTATCGTCGCTTCGGCTCGATCCCGTTTCTCGGAGAGAGGGGTCAACTCGGGGAGCTGGAGCCGGGCCGAGCAGTATACAGCTTCTCGGACCGTGAGTGTCCATGTTAGTACATCATCCTGGGTTACATAAGCCTGAACAGACACAACAATGGATTGGACTAATTAGCAGATCAGATCAACCTGGATAAGAAAGGTGAAAGCTCTGAAATAAACAAGATGGAGTCACCGATGTGCCGTAAGCCAGAGGCTGTTTCCGACCATTGACGAGGATTTCTCCAGTTTGCCTCGCCTTTGAACCCAAGCGGCCTGCACCAGGACAATGCACAGCATAGCTAGTCATAATAGAAACAAGGATTTACATTGTAACAATCGTTGTTGTTTAAGGAAATCACCTGCAAGTGCATCAAGAAGTGTGGACTTCCCACTGCCGGAGGGACCCATAACCGCCAGGACCTGATCGGGCTTGGCATAACCGGTTAACCCCCGAAGGATCGATCTCGATCCGTTTTTCTTGTCTGGAACCTTGACCCACAGATCCTCCCAGGTTATGAAGACGGATCCACCCCTCGACCCGGCAGACCCTTGGCATGACCCTGCATCCGTATCCGGCTCCTCAGCTCCACTGCTGTTTTTCTTCTCTTGGGTAGCCATGGAAGAGACCGGTGGCTCTCTGTGACAAGCTGCTTAGAAAGTGCTGCAGGTGGTGGCTATGGAGTTTGATAATAAGCCTGGCTTGTGGAGGGCGTGTGCGAGAGTTAGAGACGGATATGATTAAAGGTCAGGTCACGAGATTCGCAAAGGTTAAATTTCTTATGGAATTCGAGGTCTTAAAGAAGTCCAATTGGGGGAATCAGAATTCACGGATATCTAAAAGACAAGACAGTGCCATGCATTGCATTCTCGTCCTGTACTTCCTATGTTTACAATAATCGTTTCCTTGTATGTTCAAATTTCAGCAAAGATTTCTCTAATTAAACATTAACTTAATTCGGCTAATATGATTTAGTATCTTTATAAAGATTCTGTGTCACCAAGAGGGGTTGGGCCGAGTGGTAAGCAGCTCGGTGCCGCTTAAGGAGGTCTCGGGTTCGAGACCTCACGTACGCAGACACCCCTCTTGGGAGCCTCACCCGCCATTGCCAGGCGTGCGACCCGGGGCGACCAACGGATTAGTCAAGTATGGTTGGCTGAAAGATGTCATCTCACCGCTGGTGGGGCCTGCTTGGATACCGTGGCTGGCGACCAAAAAAAAAAAAAAAGATTCTGTGTCTATACAAAGAGTCATCGAATTAAATCTCGGAGGCATTCTACACGACACTGAACGTACTGCGACTGGCAGATCATCGCCGTGCGGGAGCCGGGTACTCACCAATAACGACAGTGGCTCGTAGCCGAGAAGACGCTTGTGTGGGAGAGTTTCCCGAGACGGTCATCTTTGGGAAATACAAGACAAATGAGTAATCAGGTGAGAGAGAGAGTCATGTGAAGAAGATGGATTGACCATTCAGATCGGCAAACACATCTTCATTTATTATTATTCTTATTATTCCTCATACTGTCTTTTTGCCTTTGTTGTTCACTCCACTATCCGATATAGTGGTGGTCGGACTCGGGGCGTCTATATATATATACAGCCGGTTCAATAAGCTTCCCGAACCAACTCGATGCTGGGCTTCAGCCCACACTCAATTGGGTCTCAGAAGCTTGCAGGCTGGGCCCGCACCGGCCCAACGGCCCTTTATATTATTAACAGGAAACGTTCCCATTTCCCCTGAAAAAAAGGGATAGGATGAATGTACGTATAATACTTTTGTGATATTATAAACTAATAATATTCACATATTTTAATATATTTTTATAAATTCCAAAAAACAAAAAAAAACCAATTTTAGAAATAATTGAATTTTTTTATTTCTAATATAAAGTAAAATAATTTCTTGAGTTACGGTCAACTTCAGCCTAAGAAAAACTCTTATATGAAGCTCACGTAACACGTGATTAACGTTCCACATGAAAGCGTCTGAATAAATTTTTTTCTTTCTACTCGTCTTGTGCTACCACCGTGCTGAATTTTTTGACAATTGCAGAGTGTTTCATCACTCGCACCACAAAGTTAACTCATTGCTTTCCTTTGGATCCTCCTCCGATGATCTTCCCGATTATGGGCTCAACCATCGTCCCCAGGTCGTTCATGTCCTGCTCCAGGTCATCGACCTGGACCCAATCAAATCTAGCAAAATCAGAAGCGCGATAATATGGTAGATACATCACGATTGTGCATGCCCTAGCAAGTTCGTGTTGTACGTACAGCGGTGCAGTTTTCTCGGCATTTCAAATTTTACGTTTATCATCATAATATAAAGTTCTTGTGTTTCACTCGCACGAATCATAAGCGAGTTAACGTATATATACCTTGTGAATAAGATCTTGGGCGAGCTGGGCGTCGTGGGCAGCTGCTTTCGATGCCTTCTCGACCCACAGCGCCGCCTCCTTCAGCTTGCTGTTGTCGACTGGAATACTATCCGCCACCTCCCCAGACACCTTCTCCACCTCCTCCGCCACCTTCTCCACCACCTCCGCCGCCTTCTCCACTTCTCCCATCACCATGTCCGCCTCTCCTAATGATCAAACATGTGAGACCCCTTTTTTTTTCCCCCACTTCTCCGGTCACGAGAAAATTCCAAGAAAGATTTCATCGAGGCTGCTATGCCGATTGAAATATTAGCTAACATACCTTGGATCGTTTTTAGCTTACTCCCCCATTTGAGCTTCAAGAATGGCAGCATGAGGGTCAATAGAGAGCCCACCATCCATCTCGCCCTGCATCCGTAGAAGACAAGTTAAATATTTTAAGTTACAAATGAGTACCATAAACCCAAAAAAAGAAAAAAGACAAGAGGAAGACAGAACATGGGGACACAAGTTTCAATAACGATAATCAAATTTAGGGACCACCTTTTAATCTCAAGGTGAGAATGATGCTGTTTTATTGTACTATTTTCTTCAAATACACATATGAAATGCAATGTCAAATAAAACTATATTATATTGTTCTTGATCATGTCCAACATCATTTAAGATTTCATGTGTGTCTGGAACTTCGATATTACCAAGTTGGGAAGCTGAACTTAGGAGCCGGCACTTGCAGTTGATCCTTCTCCTCATCATCGATTTCCCTGATCATTATCCAAAAAATGAGAGAGAGGAAATACATGAATAGAATTACTATGCGCACTCTCTCTATGTGTACAATACGAGAAGACCGTCAATAGCAGATTAAATGTCGAATACGCGTTTGCCAGAGAATGAAAAATGCCATTGAAATAAGATGTGATGCGCAGAGGAACTATCAACATTACCTGTTTGAAAACTGGGATTCTTTTCCACCGTTGTTTGCCCGAACAATCTGGAGCCCTTGAGGAATGGAAACTGACGAGCCATGCTCAAACTTCCGAGCCTGAACATCAGTGCAATCTCGCCGACTCGAAGTAAAGAGTGGAGATTGGGACCTATATTGACGGAGCAGCTGAACGAAGCTTCTCAGTTTGACAGATGACCAGCTGGTACCAGAGAAGAAGTTGACTTTGACTTGGAGCAATTTCTCCATGGCTGATCATCAACTAAGCTGCTTCGTCTTCTGATGTTAGGGGAAGAGGAAGGATATATAACAACTTCATCATCTTCTTCTTCTTCATCCTCTTCCAGTTACAGTTACGGGAAGGGGAAGCTTTGTCAGGTTGAGCCAATAGGCTACATTCAACGTGAAGCTATCACCAAGCTAAAGCAAACACGGCAAGGAATGGGAAGTTTCCAATATTTCGGTAATCATCGGTTATCATATCACATAATTAATTAACCCGGTCACACGGGCTGCCCAGCCTTCCAAGTGAGAGTTCCATTCTATCTTACCACAAAGCGTACAAGCATAGTATCTTCACCTCGCTAGCCTAGAGTAGAGGAAAAATTTTTGGTATTTGCTTGAGATAAGCTTGCATTAAAGGGGATGTGCAACGACAATACCGTCTCCTTACTACATAATATTCAGTCTTTCGTATTCAACTATAAACATGTCACAGGTACTGAACAACAAGTCATATTAAATTACTGTAGCTTTGAACTCTCTCTCTCTTCGATCTAGTTTTCCAATGGCTGCATGTTCCTTGTACGCTAGGAAGGAACCAGACTTTAAAGCCACTCACTCCCTCGTTGCTTGTCGGTCTCTCTCTTGCAGGCTTTGTTGAGACTGTACGTGCGGAAACTATCACGGACAAGTCCCAGATGTACTGTATATCCCATTGAATTTGCCAACATGGAACTGTTATCCAGATGGAAATTGATCAAATGGCGACAACTCCAATACATATCTATTACTCGGCAACAGCCGATAACATGTTCTCAAGCAATCTGCCGAAACAGTAAAAGGACTCCCTTTCATCGTCATCGAGAGCAACAAAGACAACATACTCTTCATGTCTGTTGAACATAGGCATTAGGATAACAGAGTTGCCCGGACAAGGAGGCACTTTTATTGATAGCTCCGAAAGTTGTAGATAGGGTTCACTGGGCGCTGAGGACTTCAATCTCAAACACCAAAACAGAGTTCGGTTGAATTCCCCATGCTGGGAATCCACCAGCTCCATAAGCATAGTCAGGAGTGCACTGCAAAGACAGCGAAACATTTGATTAGGGCCATCTCCAAACAGACCAGAAGACAACAATGGCTGTGTATGTGTTTTACATTTGGAAGACAAAAATGGGTTAGAAGAAGTAGAGCTGAGAAACAAATCCGATCACGGTGCAATTGGCATTTCAATCTATATCTCTAGCTTGATTCAAAATCGGGGCTGTTTGACATCAATGGAGATATTAAAGCACATGTTCAAGAAATTGGGTAGCTTTTGACTCCGGAGCTAAAACTCGAGTCAGAGAGAATTGCAGGCTAATCGTGCAACTAAAACAGAAAGATTGGATCATTTACCCGCAGGCGTGCAACCTCTCCTACTTGCATTTGCATCACTCCTTCATCCCACCCTACAAACAGATGAAACCAAACAATCTTTTACAAACCTCTGGAGGACTAAAATTTGATAGAGAAAATCCTACTCGAGTCAAAGAAAGATCTGTTGGAGTGCAGCATTGATAAGCTATAACAGTAGGATCAGCTCGGTCAGATACATTGTGAGATAGAATCTCTTACATCAATACACACGAACAATAAAGATTGCTGCTGCTACTCACCGAACTGTACTCGACTCTAGAGTTGCAAAACTAGAGACACGTGTTCCAGTCACTAGTTACCTTTTATGACGGAACCTTTGCCAATTGTGAATGAGAAAGGCTTCTGCCCTGGATCCTTCGTGCTATAAATGGAAAACAGCCAACATCAAGTTTACAAGAAGAATAGGATGGCAATAATAGGGGCAAAAGGAATTCCATTACCTCCAGAACTTCTGAGAAAGATCACCATTTTTCCCTGCATTCGAACAAGACTAATCAATCACAGCAGTATGCCTAAAATTTGGACATAGTATGTTGTCCGGGGGGGAAAAAGCTTATTGTGATAATCGCAGTCTCAACATTCAAAAATATGATTTCAACAACTTTTCCTGCAGAAATTACTAGGGTTTGTCAGGATGTCGACTGATCCGATGCACTATATTGATACACTATAATATATCGGACCATGGCCGCTAATCCAGGTCAGTCATCACGACTGATCAACAGTTGGGACAAAGCAAAAGGGAATCATACAAACTTACAATGTAAAAATGTCACTTTCACAGGACCGACAGAAGTTTGTAAGCAGTTGGGCTGCACAACTAAGCCTAGCCAGTTTCCCATTTTCCACAGAGATGTCAGATCATCATCGTTGCAAAACCACATAACACGTCCCGTAGAATGTACCCACACACATACACACACAAAATTACGAACTTGAATGGAGCTTTTAGACCAACCCGACGTGGGTCGGCGCCTCATCAATCAGATTTACCCTACCTTTATTAGTTCGGATCTTGGGTCGTTGGGCACCCAAAAAAAAAAAATCGGATCTTTATGCCTCAAATGCATAATTGAAGCACGTTAGTTCAAAATCTCACATCCACAAGAAAACGGGTAGCAACAATTGACGGAAAAAATGGAAATACTTCAAGGCATTCCATTGGAATACTGGGACGGTGGTGCTGATCAGCGAAAGCATAATAGTGGAGAAGCTAACCATAGCCGGTGCAGTGGACGGTGACGTTCTGGCCGGCAGCTGGCTTGGGACCGGTACCGGGCCTGACTACTTCTCTCTCCACTCCCATTTCTCAACCCTGACAGATGCTCTTCTTCGGTTCTTCCTCTTCCTCTAGGTTTCTGGAAGTTCTCAAGACAGCAAAGAAAACATCTGACGCGGCCAGTAGGTAGCGTGCGCTTCTCAGTTCCCAGCGCGCCCCCCAAACACACCCCCCACCCCCCCCCCTCCCGCGTTTCCCTGTTCTCTTCTATTGGAGTTCGGCCCATACAAAAAGAAGCCCATTGTGGGTTGACCCGGTTGGGTCCGCCAGACTCCTCAATCTGTCGACCGACATATGACATAACCTCAAAACTATCGATATAAGGATGGTATTCGTTGATTGAAAAAAAGAGGTTTTGGTTGCCGAAAGCAGGAGTTCAGTGGTGTGTAATAAGCGCACATAATATTCCTATTTGAATTCAGATGTTAAAATATTGGGAATCGGTCGAATAAACGAAGTATTTGAGAGTAGATAAAAGAAAATCGGACACCAAATATACGTGGTTCGTGATAGTGGGGTGCCGTCCATATGTCCACGGACAAAGGAGGAGCAGCGATCTTCACTATTGAGTACCGAACAATGGCGGAGTGTAGAAGAACCCGAACGCTAACCTCACTAAATACAATGGAGAGTTCTACTACTCTTAAAATCTCAGAAATACATAATCCGTACCGCGGGGCGATGCCCCTCACACCCCCTAATCAAATCAGTGTAGGGCTCGGGCTTGGGCCAAGCGGTCCAATCCCTTTGCTTCCGCCACAAATTTGTGTTGGTATCCACAATTTGGATTGCACAAAATTTTAATCGGATTCGAGTTTTACATCGGGTTTACACCATAAAAAATTTAAGACATCTCTAACATAAAAGTATAATTTCACGTCGAAAAAGTTGGAAAAGTGTCGTAAACGTAGAAAGGTTTCTGTGTTTCTCATTGGTTGAGGAAGGACTTCAAGGAAGGAGACCGTGTCGTAATGAAGACCCGGGCGAAAGTTGCTGTAGATTGTAATCTCGCTTTACGTTGTTAAGAGCTATGGTTTTTGTCTTAGGTTGTGGATGTTGGGCTCATGTCTGAACCGAATGAGTTACATAAGATGGCGAGTAACATGGGAGATTTTGAGCTATTCTCGTGTAATCGTACCCTTTACCTCTTCCATGTTATGTCAATAACGAATTGCTAATTACAGAGGGGTAAATAGAAGAAAGAAAGCATAATCGATGATATAGTAACTCAACCACAACCAAGAGGGGTTGGGCCGAGTGGTAAGCAGCTCGGTGCCGCTTAAGGAGGTCTCAGGTTCGAGACCTCACGTACGCAGACACCCCTCTTGGGAGCCTCACCCGCCATTGCCAGGCGTGCGACCCGGGGCGACCAACGGATTAGTCAAGTATGGTTGGCTGAAAGATGTCATCTCACCGCTGGTGGGGCCTGCTTGGATACCGTGGCTGGCGACCAAAAAAAAAAAAAAAAAAACTCAACCACATACATATCTAACAAATGAACAGAAGCGACGATAGCTCCTCGAGTGGAGGTACACACAGAAGGGATGAAAATCCCACCGAATGAAATCGAACTTTGGAAAAGAAGAATCAAATGTTTATAGAAATCTAAGGGCACCAGCAAGGGCAACACATGTAGAAGACCAATATATCAGACGTTAATACGTCTCCACAATCTCCACGGAGTGGGTCATCGGCTGTTGGGCACACATTTCAAGGACTGGTTGGTGCGGGTGGCGGAGAAAGGAAAGGGATGGTGGTCGGGATTGATGGCATGCCCGGGAGTGGCGGAAGAGTGACCTTTGGGATGGCGGGAATGTTGGTTGGCAGGCTCGGGAGTGGTGGAAGTGTTGCAGGATTAGGCAGGGTCGGTTGCACTGTCGGCAGGGTAGGAAGGGTTGGCTGAGGCAGTGTTGTCGGGATTGAAGGCATGGGAGGCATGGCCAGCTTGGGGAGTGTTGGCATCGATGGCATGGGCGGCAAAGCCGTGGGCAGAGTGGGCAGTGCTGGCATTGCTGGCGGAGTCATCTGTAGCAGGTGACGGGCTGCCAAGCTCAGATTGGTGCTCGTGAAGAGCAGCACAACGGAGAAAGCCAAAATGAAACTCATGCGAGATGCCATATCTCGTTAGAAGAAAACTCAAGCGGAAGGTCTATATGGAGCACTGCAATTCTCTGACAGGTGATGGGATCGAGTTTTCTTAGGCTTCCTTGAATCGAGGGATTAACACAACTTCTATATATATATACCTTGGAGAGGAGAAGAAAGTGTGAGGTGTGATGGTGTTCAATAGGTTGTTGGGAAAGTGTGGAATAACATATTGGCAGAATAGGTAACCTACAGAGCTCAGATCTCGTCAGTTTTGACCATATGCATCTTTTAAGTGTCCTAACATGAAGATAAACTGGACGGAGCTTCTGTTTTGTTAAGTTTCATTGGTTTGCCTACTTGATAGTTTAGTTATGACCTAATACTCCCGTAATTTCGGTTTACCTATTCTGTTGTATTCGTTGCTTTAGTTAGGAAATGATATTCAAACTACTTGTTGTTTAAGGTGTGATCAATTCTCTAGATTAAGGCAATCCCGTATTCTGTCTCCCGAGTTGAATGACTTGTGTTTTTGTATGAATGCTCGGCAGTTTCTTTTAACTTGCCAAACTCTGGGAGATGGAGTTGCAGCTACTCTGGAAAATGGTCCTCACAATTACTTCGAGCATCAAAAAATTCATATCCTATTCTTTCCTTCGAATTCAGAATTCGATCAGATATGCTGAGACCAGAGTTCTCATGTCCGTAGAATTCAGTGAGTCAGAACAGAACTTGAAGTTTCGGGCAGATGATTGACATCTGCCTCGCCAGTAGCCCAGGCGGGGTCAAGATCCCTACTGGATTCTAAGTTAGCACTGAATCGGCAGTTGGCTGGATTTTATTTCCTCTGCGAATTGGAGAATACATCTTGCTCTTTAAGCATAAGCTGAGTCGATCGAGTAAAGATCAAGTTCTGTGCTCACTTAGAATGAAGCACACCAAGAGAATGGAAAGTTGATGCGATCATTGTACGCATTAGTTGGGGATTAACAGTGTATTAGTTTTCATCTACCCTCTCAGTTTCATTTTTCTGGAGATTTCCCACTCGTAATCGAACAGATGGGCTGTTTCAAGACATTACTAGATATCTTTGATGTCTGACGACATTTTTTACCATTAAGTCAAAGATCATTTGACACCAATCTGGTTCAAATTCAAGGCACCTAGCAGGTTCTCTTCTTTCATTGTTTTCATGAACCCGATTCTTGGAATATCAAGCAATGGATTAGCTCCTAACTATTTTAACCATTTGGAGGATTTCATTCACCTGTCTCTCGGCTTCAAGATTCTGATATATCTTAACAACTGATTCGAGCTCAGCTTTTCGGCATCGTTTGTGATCTCTGGGAAAATCATTATCTGTGTTTGACTGGCAGGAACATGTCTGAGCATCCATAAAACAACAGCACGAGCATTCATACGAACAGAGTACTCAACCTTGGGTAAATTGCAGGTCACTGCAAACAAGGTCAAGTTTTTCTGTATAGTTTGATCAAAGAATTCAAGAGGCTTCGAAGTTGAGATCCTTCCCATCATATGTATCTTATGGGACGACAGTTCGTGGCGCAACTGGAGAATTATGTCTTCGATACTATGTTACCGGGTTACTTGGATTTCTGCCATAAAAGTATAGACAGAAAGAAGCTTTAGGCAGTGACATAGGGCAACTCAATCACATGTATATCTTACAAATGAAAAACAGAACTAAGATAGCTCTTCGAGTGGAAGTACAGAAACAAGTGCTGGCAATCCCACTGAATGAAATTGAATAGTTGAAAAATCAAATCTTTCTAGGAACACAAGGGCACATACAAAAGGCAACATATGTGGAAACACCAATATATCAAAGCTGCTTATTTATTTCGGGGGCTGGTGGGCGCAGGTGGTGGAGAAAGGAATGGGATGGTGTTCGGGATCGATGGCATGCTCAGGAGTGGCGGAAGAGTGACCTTTGGGATGTTGGGCATGGTGGTCGGCAGGTTCGGGAGCGGTGGAAGCACACCGGGCTTAGGCAGGGCTGGTTGTTGCACGGTTGGCAGGGTAGGAAGGCTGGGCTGAGGCAACATTGTCGGGATTGAAGAAGACATGGGAGGCACGGCCAGCTTGGGGAGTGTCGGCATTGAAGGCATCGGTGGCGAGGCTGTGGGCAGAGTAGGTAGCACTGGCACTGCCGGCGTAGTCATCTGCAGCAGGTGACGGGCTGCCGAGCTCGGGGTGGTTCCCATGAAGAGCAGTGCAATGGAGAAGGTCAAGACGAAACTCATTCGAGATGCCATGTCGTGTTAGGGAACTCTAGTGGGACGTACGTATCCAAATCTCTATGATCATGTGATCGAGTTTTGTTATACAGAGCCTAGAACTGGAGAAGAGAAGAAGAACCTGTGAGATGTAATCAATCTGTAATGGGGTTGGGAAAATGTGGAACAATGCCTTCCTTCTACTTTTAGGGAAAAAAATCTCCATGTTAGCTCACCTCAATTTTCTAACATTCCAGAATGATGCAGAGTTGGATTGAGCTGTGTAAAGTAGTTTTTTTTTTCCCTCTCTTTTCTCGGTTCAACGTCTGCTATTCAAAGGGTCAAAGGTGCTGATTACTGTGCGAGTAAAATCTTAATGCTTTAAAAAAAAAAAAAATTGCATGATTTTCTCCAAGAACATGGAAAGCAAAGTTGAGTTCATGAGTTAGATCTGGTCATTTTGGCTATGGCTTAGGATTACAATAAAAAGAGTGGCATACAAAGAGCAACAGTTCATGGGACAGACTCCATGAACAGGTCCAAGCATGCAGAAACACAGTACAGTTACACAGATAGTGTAAGTGTTCGATGTTTGATTATTTCGTTTATTTGATACTTTCATGATTCGATATAAAATTTTAAATATTATGCTGCGGGTGATTAGATTTTCAATATCAGTAACAATAATAAAACCTCGTAAACAACGAAAAAATAAAATTTACACACGTGGGTCGTACATGGGCTGCGATCCAAGGGCCCACAGTAATCAATTCAATATCAAGGCTGGTCCAAATGGCCCGGGTGCTATGTAATGTGCCTATGAACAGTCCCTTTCTTTCTTTCTTTTTAATTTGTTTGTTTAATTATTTGATTTTTTTTTAAACATGATCTGTCTATTTCTTTTTTCTAGATGGTCGTGGAAGGCCCCTTCTCGAATGGGATAGGATTTCTTATCCGAAAAAGTAGATGATTGGTTTGATGCAGGGACAAATCTTAAAATCTCGATCATCGGTAAAAAAAAAAAAAAAAGTATCATATGACAATAATAACTTGTAGAAAACAAGTGGGGAAGGGAGGGTACACGAGGGCCGGCGCCTACGTCGCCATTCATTATCAGGACCATAAGGACTTGCCTCCTTATGCCCTCCCGTCTCTCTCTCTGTACGAAAATAGCAATTTCTATATATATATATATAGACCAAGAGGGGTTGGGCCGAGTGGTAAGCAGCTCGGTGCCGCTTAAGGAGGTCTAAGGTTCGAGACCTCACGTACGCAGACACCCCTCTTGGGAGCCTCACCCGCCATTGCCAGGCGTGCGACCCGGGGCGACCAACGGATTAGTCAAGTATGGTTGGCTGAAAGATGCCATCTCACCGCTGGTGAGGCCTGCTTGGATACCGTGGCTGGCGACCAAAAAAAAAAAAAATATATATATATATATATATATATAGGATTTTGGAGGGAGAGGACAGAGACGAAAACGAAGAAACGTGGGAAGAAAACCCTGTTCTGTTCCTACGTTGTTTACTTCTCGAAAAGCTAGCCACGTTGGTGGGCCCGCTTCACTTTACAATTCTCCTTTTTTTTTACAAGTAATTTGGTTGACACTTGGAGAAAATTTTATATGTAATATATGTATCACGTGACACGCGATATCACGAGTTAATAAAATCAAGTCATTTTTAAAGTTTTTTTCATTTGAATTTTATTTAAAAATTTAAAAAATAATAAAATTCTATTAATTCGTTACACTACGTCAGAATTGTCTTGTGATATATTCGAGGCATGCTACTCTCTCCAAGACTTGATTGGATCATTATTTAATTACTGAAAAAACAGTTAAGGTTACAGTGAAGAGCAATAAAAGAAGTTCGGTAAAATCCACCTTACTTTCCTCTGTGGCACCAAAACTTGCTAAGGAATCACAAGAGGGGGCCTCTGCTGGTCTATAAAAGGAATCTTCTTCTACTTCCACTGGTTTTTTTTACCCTAGATGGTGAGAAAATTTTAATTGATTCCATATCATAATAATCGGTTAAGAAAAAACTCACAAATTACTTTGATTAGCCACATTTACAATATTTGTTTGATAGTCGAAACCAATACACTTATCTGGTGTAATTGATTAGTTGGTGATTTCTCGTGTTACTTGGACAAGGAACGATGGTTGGATACTCTTAAATTCGCATTCCCATGAGAGCAGAGTTCCGTTCTCACACACCCTATCGGCATCACACACAGCGCTGACCCAACAAGGCGGCAAGTTGGAAAGAGTGGAAGGAATCAAAAGGGTAAAACGATTAACATTTGCATTGATTGGTAAGAGATGTGACCACCCATTCATCACATAATAGTACTAGTATGATATCATAAATTAATAAAATTAAATGATTGTAAGATTTTTTTTAATACAACTGTAAAAATAAAAAAATTATTGTATAAATAACTGAATTTTATTAGTTTGTGATATCGTGTTAATACTGTCGTGCGGTATATAGGTTAAATGCAGTGCAATAACTGTCCATCTATAGGCAATATATCTTCCCTCCCTCACCCACACATGCAGCAACTTGCACAACTGAGTCATGAAAGCTCTGGTGGATTGACCGTGTCTCTGGGTATCTCTTTCCCCTTCCCTTTCCCTCTACCCCACCTTGTTCCCGATCAACTTGCTTTCATATTTGTGTATGTATGTATATATCATCCATCCCGGCCTACTGCTTAACTGAAAGAGCTGTTCTTCTTCCTCGTCTTCTCCTTCTTCTTCATCCACATCTATGGCTCTTTCGTTTGCTCCATCGACTTCAATCCATCATCATCTGTAGTAGCTTCTTTCTTTGCAGTCACAGGGTAGGGAAGTTTGTGTGCTTCTTCCATCGTTGTCCTCCTCTTTTTGATATATGGCTCTCTTTGCCCTTTTTCCTTTTTTTTCATTCTTATGCGTAAAATGCTGCGAACGGTTGGATTTTGAGCCTCTGCGACTTCCATTTTTTCAGTATATTTCTTCTCTCCTGCTCATTAGCATTCAATGAGGATGTACGAGGTAGGTTGAATGAATATCACTATGTAACACTTTCTGTGATTACGAATGTATGTGCTTAAGACCGTATTCGTACACAGATCTACATTTTCGAGCTTACCTTAGCCTCAAATTCGTTCTCCATCCTGTGAAAATTACATGGGTTTGATGGTGCGACTACTTATATTTCAAGATCCAATTGTTTGAGAAACCGATAATCGAACTTTATTAATTATATGTCGACCATTACAAAACCTATAGGATAAGGTTTTGATGGCAGATCTCGTATCATTTTTTGCGGACCAGTGATACCTTCCTTTTCTTTTAGTACCCCCTTATCATTCTTGGAGGCATCAGTTCATTTTGTTTATTCATTTAATTGTTTTAAATTTTTTTTTTTTTTTTGCATTACTATTGTCTATATTTCAGGTTGAAGAATTGGATTGGGGGGAAGCTAAAGATGACAAGGAAGAGAATACAGATAAAGAAGATAGACAACCCAAGTGCGAGGCAGGTGACCTTCTCGAAGAGGAGAAGAGGGCTGATCAAGAAAGCCCACCAGCTTTCCACCCTCTGCGATGCCGAGATCGCCCTCATCATCTTCTCTTCCACCGGCAAGCTCTTCGAGTTCTCCAGCTCCAGGTATATATAAATATATATATGTGTGTGTGTGTGTGTGTAAGCATTCGTGTACGATCGACCAATCTCGATTTGCCATCGCTTCTCTCCCCCGACTAAATCAAGATTGTCCAATTGATGGCTCGATAGTCGGACATTATTTCACCTTATTGGAGAAAGGTGCATATCGCATTTTATTTGAAACCAATGAACTTAGCTCGAAGATTGTGAAGCAGAGAGAGGACCAATCTGAGTGTAGAATATACATATATACACGCATAAGTACGTACGTACGTACATACATACATACATACATATATATGTCTCAAAGAACTCATGAATGAACACAACAATGATCTATACTGTCTGAAAATGTACTGAGGAATCTTTGGGTTTTGGTGAACTTAGATCTTCAGACTTTATATATAAGCTATATGTATCAACCAAGTTAATTATTGGAAAACTCGGTGTTTCTATTATAATTTGATATGTAATACAAGCCTGTATTCGTTCATGAAATATTTCATGGCCGTCCAGAAAGTAAGGAGAGAAACATACTTGCTAAGATGGAAAACACGTCAAAACTTTTCAAAAATACGGTCTAACAAGATTATGTTATATCGACTCACTGCGTCTTCCTAACTTTTTTCTTTAATTTTTAGTGTGGAGCAGGTAATCCAAAGGCATATCAATCTGCAATCACAGAAGAGCCTTGATCCACATCCATCTCCTGGGCCACATCAGGTAGCCAAACTTGCTGCCTGTCTTCTCACTAATTAAAGCACGAGAGTTTCGGCGATCAGATCATCCATGCACACTAGTAGTACATTCGCGGTGGCTGTGATTCGATTACACCCATCAGATATAAAATTTTCTTTGATGTAGTGCCTTTACGGTCGGATTTGAATGAGAAATTAAGCCAAGCAAACACCGGGTGTAGCCTGAAAATAAGTTCTGAGGCCACGCCGTGGGCTTCTTCAAGTGTAATAACGGATTCTTTGTCGCTGGTGTTGCTCCTTCGATGCAGGTGGAAGATACAGCATGTGTTTTGTTAAGGAAGCAAGCAGCCGAGAGGAATCATGAACTAAGGTAAACGAATGATGTGAGGATGGATATTCATCATTAATTGTTTTAAGATGCAGTCGTCGTATCATTCTCCGGATATAGCCACCTCGATCTGTTAATCAAGAGTGTACATATGTGCATATTTGGTCGCGATAACAGGCAGTTGAGGGGGGAAGAACTTCGAGATTTGAATCTCGACCAGCTAAAGCAGCTAGAGAAGACCCTCGAAGCCGGTCTGCTCCGAGTTTCAGAGACCAAGGTTTGAACGTCCCTGCTGTTTTCTTCCCTTTCTGTTGGTTGCTTCGAATCCGTTACCCATTGAAACTCCATCTTCGTGCCAAATAACAATCCATTGACATCCACGGAGGTTTGTTCTTCGACATTCATCCGATCCTAACATGGGACGATGAGAAATATTTCTTGTTTTGCAGGCCCAAAGAATTACCAAAGAAATCAGCGACCTAGAAAACAAGGTTTGTCACATTTAACTGATCTCCAGTGATGGAGTTTTAAAGCATCAGGCAACATATAAAGTTCGATGAACGATGAGAAAGAGAGTTTAACATATGAAACCACGTCGAGATAGAGAAACTTCTCATTTTTGTCAATGAACCTCTTTGTATCTTTTTGTTCGTTTCTTACTTCACCCGTACATCATCTTCGTATCTTATGAGTTCACGGTTCTCTTTAGTTATTTTTATTTGCCTCTTTCCTTTTTTGCAAATTATTTTTTGGTGCATAATAAAATTTCTATATTTTTGATATATTAAATGACTTTATCTTCCATTGATGTGGTGAGAAATGACTAATTAAATTATTCTAATTAGAAATAATTAAGGTAATTGCTCAAGTAATTAATATAAATTTAGTCATCCGTCATAATCCAATTAATATTTTCTCATATCACGTTGTCAAGTAAGAGATCACATAAGAATTCATCGTGTTTTTAACATTAATTATGTACTTAAGGGGAGACTGAAAGTGGAAAAGGGATATATGTTTAAAGTTGTATGGCCAGTTGTTTTATAGAAAGTGAAAACTATGGGAAGAAAAGATATTAAACACACCATATGTATCAAATCAAATCAATTATATATCATTTTTATAGAAACTGAAATCTCTGTGTGGGGGAGATATTAATCAAATAATAAATATTATTCTCTATTTTTTTATTAAAAAAGATTCGGGCGAGAGGTTACAAGGGTATAAAAGGAAAAACCTGAGTAAAGGATATAACAGATCATACAATGAAAGTCGAACACAAGACCTCTTGGTTGCAACTCGAAATCAGTGTTATTGTCTCGAACTCCGGCTCTCTATTAATTATTTCTCTTTAATTCCATCACCTGTCATTGAGCAGGGAGCCCAGCTCTTGGAAGTGAACAAGCGCCTGAAAATGGTAAGAGAAAAGAACAATTAATAATAATGATAATAATAATTTTATTATTGCTGTTGCCGCTGCTGCAGCAGGAGGACTCCTGTGATGTAAAGAGAGGTTTGCTTTTGCAGATGATGACAGTGAATGGAGCAAGGAGAGTTCCTGGAGATGCCCACTTCTTGTCTGGAGTTCACTCGGCTTCTTATTCCAACAACAGCGTCCTCGAGTTTGATACATCTCTCAGATTGGGGTTAGTTTGCTCTATCTCTTCTCTCCTCCATTATTGCTGCATCGATCATAGCCTTCAGAGCACAGTGATGTTTACTGTTCGTATACACTTCATTGAAGAAAGGGTTTGAGTTGAAGAAGGGTTTCGAGGAGTTTCAGAAATAGATGGTTTTGAAGAAAGAAGAAAGGCGGTTCCCGTAAATTCTCTAAAAATGTTCATAGAAACTGGGTGATATATATGCGCGCGCACTAGTGGATGTATAATGTTGCACACGTTGATCCATTCACCGAGAGATTTTATAGGTCGGTTTCTTGTTTCTTTCGTCGCATTTACATGCATGTATGCTAGTTCATTAACATCTCGGTCGGGGTTACAAGGGTTTGATCTGATGACATGCATTAATATGAGCAGCTTCTTGGGATTACTGTGTGTATGTAAGGCGAGAATAGTTTTACCCACAGACATTAACGAAACTTTACTCGACAAAAGCTTCGCTCTCCATACTGTTTCATAGTCCTTCTCGTACATATGAACCTATATTCAGTGCCCTTTCTCACCGTTATGTTCTGATGGAGGAAGAAATGCCGAACAATTTTGTATTCGAAATCAGGGTGTGCCCGCACTGCTCGATCACTTGATGACAGCATATGTTTATCATCTTGTGCTCTTTCTTCTCGATGTGACTGCAGGTTGCCCTTCCCGCAGTAGGCTGTCAAGATCGATGAGTGCGGAATTCCAGCATCCTATATATTCCCGATTCGATGGGTCTGGCAACCGTGTCAACGAACAGCAGGTTGCTGTCCGGAATTCGTCGACTGGTTATTCATCTGTAATAATTTAATGATGATGTTCTAGTGGTGTATATGTCTGGCTCATAAAACTTCTTGCCGATTTCAGATCGATCTCTAGGCCAAATCATTTACGTCGGGTGTTCAGATTAGGGATCACGATGTGAGTGGCCTGAATCTTTTCCACCTTGACGCTTTGTATTATTCATAAAACTCGATTAATAGTTATTTGATACTTTAATGTTGTCTTAATTTTTCCGTCTAATAGTAATTTTCACATTTTAAAAATGAATTTCATATTTTTATTAATATATCAAATAATTATTAATCAAGTTAATTACATCATCTATAAACTAATTCACCTGATAATTTATCGCATCAAACTTCATAGGCCAAGTTGCTAAGTTGATGGGACGGATGAGATGCTCATCCCAAGAAAAGAAAAGGAAACATAAAATGGAAAAAAAATGTTGCAAACGTGATGAAATTCATCTTCCTCTTTTCTGTTACATGGGTATTAAATTTTTTTTCTTAGTATAAATAATACACATAGGTGCAAAAGAGATACAAGAAAGATAAAATAAAAGAACTCGAGGGATCCCACTAATGAAAAACTAAATCCAATACCTTTTAGTATGAGGTTTAGGTTTGTATTAATGTATCGAGTCTCATTTCTCAAATCGAAAATCTACGGAGTTTTGGACTCGAGCTGTCGAACCGTCATTTGGCTTGAAATAATATGACACAGTTTCTTTTACCAAACAGAGCAAGTACACGAGGAGCGGCCTATGCCCATTTACATCTCAAGTTAGAGATGGCGGTGATTCCAACTCGTGGCTATGGGAGCTTGGAGAAATATGTTACTCAGAGACCCTTTGGGGCTGACCACTTGGCGAGCTTCAGAGACCAGAGCTGTGGCCGAAAGCAAGCCATGGGAAGACCGTGTTTAGCCGCCTCCTACCACTCCTCATCCCCAGCTATGAGAAGATATCAGATTGGGAGAATGTTTTGGTCGATAAGATATTGAATAGTGAAAATTATACACCGTGTCTCCAATGAAGCTTAGTGTTCATGCCAGAGGAGTTGTACGCTGCTGGAGACATCCTTCTGATTTGCAGTCTCCAGCCTTTAGCCAATCAATGGTTTCCCAAATATTCGGCGAATAATGCAGGAAGCATTCCCAAGTCCTCAGAGAACATTTGGAAGATGACAGAAACAAGACGCAAGAGCTTGTGAAATACTAGCAGAGATTGAAGTTCACACCAGGAATCAGAAAAAGAGGCCAACACTTAAGAATCCCTGGACATGCCAGTTTCTTACAGAGAGCAACATTGCAAGATGTAGAAGAAGCGAACTTCCTTTCCACGACTTTACTTTTTCAAACTCTTCACAACCGGCTTAAGCTGCAACAGCTGGTGGATCAGGCTTGAGAGTGATCTCGACATTATCATGGACACCTTGCAGCAACAGCTCGCCATCATATGACAGGATCTTCCGTTTCTTTGCTGCTCTAAGCGTCCCGACAAGCGCTTCGAATATGTTGGCGCATTTGTCGTCGTTGAACAGCACGCCAAACGTTACCTTGAAGCAGAGGAAGCATCTCAGTTCAATCAAGAAATTTGATAATCGCAGGTCAGCTATCCCAAAGAAAGTTGCAGACACCGGAAAAATCCCTTTATCTCATCGAAACAGAACTTTCAGTTACTCTACGGCTCCAATAAACAGTATACAGACATCAGGAGCAATCCTGGAAACTATGAACAGCTCGGTTAAGTCACATGGAAACAGAAGGTAGATTCGAAAACACATATATACAGAAGCAAAGTTTCCATATCTTACAGCAACTTGAGTGCTAAAACCTGCAGAAAAGTCTCACAGGAGGCAGAGACGACACCAACAAGATGAAAGGAGATAAGATCATCTTCCTAGCTGGGTCCGCAAGCACTGATAAGGGTCGGAGCGCCGAGTTGGAACCCGAAATCATTGCTACCCAGAGTGAATCTGTAAGTTATTCTACTGATAAAACTAAAAATCTTCAGCACCCACATTGCAATTCCACAATCTTACCGGCTCGCATCTACAACTCACCCACACCCACCCACCCCCCCACCCCCCCCCCCCCCCCCCCCCCCCCCCCACACACACACACACATTTTGTTACAGAAATTCTAAATCGATCCCATCATTCTTGGACATGTGCTGTAATTCGAAATCAAAACCCAACAGCTTATATCAGCAAATTGGCTAAACAGACGACGAATCCGGGCATACGGCCATGGACAAGACCCAGACAGGATCTCAGAAACTAGAATCCTAGCCCAGCGAACTCGAAACAATTGGGATCGATGCTAAGATCAAGGACCCAAATTACAGAGCGGACGATTATGAGACATGAAAGGACGGACAAGATCGAATCTTGCAGGGTACCCAGGTGAAAAATTGTACCTTGTAAGAGCCATCGGATTGGATTGTACCCAACCTCTTGATCTCCTCCTTGAGCCGCTCGACCTCCTCTTCCACGTTCATTATCGGGTAGTCTCTCTGTTCCCCTTGCAATGTCTATTTTCTTGGCCGAGATTTCACTTGCAGTATCTCGGTTCCCTCCTTTTATGGTGCCAGCCAGCCATTTCTAAAATCTAAACTTATTGATGTTGAAAAAAATTTAATAATTGAAAGAGTTTTATCTCTTATAGATAATTAAGTTTGAAATTATTTATTATTCATAACACACCATACATGTACTGTCATGTGATATATTTATTAGATATAATAGTTTTTCAAACTATTAACATGTGAATCTGGGAACATAACAAAAGATGGTGAATGAGTAATAACCATCCAATGTTTGGTCAAATTAACATTAGACAAGGAGAAATTGTTTATGTGATTCCACAAATACACACTTGGAAAGAATAAACATGTAAATTCCCAAGGCAAATGTGAACTCGATCGGGACGATAATTGGGTCGGATAATGGCGAAGACGCCTGGACTTAATAATAAGTCAGAGTTTGGCACCAGTGCACCAGCGTAGGCTACCCTGTAAGCATCCGAGAGACTCAGAACGCTCCTTCCCAGCAGCTGCACGAAGAAGTTGTCGTTCTAAAAATCCCTTCATAAGACCATTGAGATGGGAGACGAACCCGGGTCTCAGCCTACTGCGGTACTTGAGAAGTATGCCGTAACTGCGTAGCCCTCATCCCAGCTGTTCCCGGAGCCCCTCTTCAGCCAGTCCTTTGCCGGGTACTTGGCCTTCAACCTCACGTAATCGGCAATGCCAGTGATCAGCCCGATGGGAGCTAGGCCTTTGCCCGTCCACTGCCAGACTCGTGTGCTTCACATCCTTTAGGAGCAATTTTCCACAGTGTGAGCATCGGACGAATATGTCATGCAATTCCATGCAGTAAGTGAAAGGCTAGAAGAAAAAAATCATCTTTACCGTGTGCTTATGAAGCTGAATATAGTCCAAGTCGAGGCGAGCAGTGTTAGCATAAGTTACAGAGCTGGCAACGACAACCGGTTAGCACGGTGCAGTCCTATTAGCAGAGAAGCTTTCGACGATCAGTGTCACTGGATACAGCCCTTTCCTTCACCTTCCTTCTGGTTGAAGGTTTCCAAAACAAACGCAGATGCAGCTGCGAGAGTCTGAGGTCGAGGTATTGGCTATGGCTACATATCCGATATAGCTTGCTCGAGTCAGTTCAGGGACCGTGACGGAGAGGAAGGAGAGGAAGAGAAAGAGGAAGAGGAAGAGCAAGAACGAAAAGCATCTCTCTTTACACAAGAAAGACTTCTACTTAATCATAGTTGTATATCACGTGGCAGTATTGACTCCGTCACATGGTATATTCATTACATACAATACTCTCTCACACAGGAAACTCTTGTGTGTAACAATCTCCTGTGGTTATTTTGATTCTCTCTTTAAGTCCAATGAATATTGACTAATTCAATCTTGAATCATCAATGAGTGGAAGAAAAATGTGAATAAAGGACGGTTCAAACTAAAAGGAAAAAATGGATTCTCTCTCTAGAAACAAAACGCTCTCCCTTCTCTCTAAAACTCTAGTCTCCCTTAGTGGAGGGATTAGTGCCCCGGTTGTGGGTGATTTGAATATCTGGGATTTTTGCCCAGACCAGATCTTTGCATTAAATGAAAAAGGCGCAGGGCTACGGAAACGTCTTCGAGAAGCCTCTAAGCCACAACTGGACTCAAACCCCATCTGCTCTAAGGGAAAAAAGAGTACTTTTTTCCTCCCCGTTACTCTTCGCCCGGTTGAAATTAGGTTTTCTTCATCATCTGCGTCTGGATTTCATACTGATCAAAACCCTATTCATCTGCAAATTCCTTGGCAGATGGATCCGAACCCAGCAGATACATTGCCACCCGAATCCCTTAACACTCGCACTAGCAACATGACAGAGATAGAAGTAGTGGAGCTTCCTAGTAACGATGAAGAATCCATGCAGGCTTTGGAGAATGCTCTCTTCTTCAAGCTGCTTGGAGGAAGAAATCTCAGCCATAAAACGATCATGGGTCATCTCCATAGGATCTGGCGTACAAAAGGTGCTTTCACAATCCGAGCTTCTGATCAGGTTAGAGAGACCTTCTGCTGTATGTTCTCTGATCTGCTAGATCTGGATAGAGTTCTAAAAGGAGGAGCGTGGTCGGTTCGTGGATATCACCTTCTCTTTGAAAAATGGAACATTGGGCAATCTCTGGAGAGTCTGGCTTTCAATTCGGTCCTATTCTGGGTCCGAATCGGTGGCCTACCCCCTGAGAATATCAATCGTAAAAGTATCCAAACAGCAGCATCCAGAATAGGCGAGTTTATAGAGCTGGACAGCCGAAACAGCCCACTCCCCTTGGTCCTTCAAACACCAAGGGTGTTAGTCAAGGTCATGGCCGATAAACCCCTATGCCCTGGTTTCCAAACCCTACTTAGGAAAAGCAATACCCGAACCTGGGTATACTTTAGGTATGAAAAACTGGCCATTTTCTGCTATAAATGCGGAAGGATCGGACACGAAACCAATTCCTGCAATTTCCCCGAGTCTGAATCACCTTTGAAAATTGGCCCATGGATGCGATTTGAGTCAAACAGCGAGATTCCTCTCCCAAGTATTCCCTCAGAAGGAGCCCATGAAATCCCTCTTCAAATAATCTCGCAGCCCCTCCAATGTTTACCCCCAACATCCTCCATGAGTAGAGATCAGTCACCCAGGGAGGAGTTGATTGCTAGAAATATAAACTGGGCAGACAGTTTTGAAACCCCACAGAAAAACTTGTCCTTTATCTTCCAGGCTCAAAAGGAATCCCTAACTGAGGAATCAGATTCAATGGGAGATTCTCTCATTTCTCCCTTCGACTATGAATCCATCAGCAAAGATCCTCACCTTGGACATAGAAGGAAGCTTAGCCTCAAACAGAAGACAATTCCCCTCCCTACTGATTTCTCTCTTTTACCCAATGAAATTATAGGGAAGCCAAACAGTTCCTCCTTCACTAAAAAAAGGAAACTAGAGAACTCTTCAGCCCCAAATTACTCTGCTATCTTGGGGAAATTGGCCAGCGAAATAGGGAAAATGGTGAAAGCAGAGCTTAAAAATGAGCTGTCAACTCATATGTCCCCTTGCCCTGATACTCCTGTAAGTGTTCATCCTGATCTTCCTCTTCTTAAAGCTCCACATTCTCCTTCTCTCGAAAGCATCATGAGTCTTCCCTTTGCTGATGACTCTTGCTCTGAGTCCACTGAAAACAAGACGGCCGGGGTGGCGGGCCTTAACATGCCCCCCCAGTCGCCATGAGCCTTTTATCCTGGAACTGTAGAGGAATTGGAGGTGACTCTACAGTTCGAACCCTCAAACATATCCTCCAAGAACACAAGCCATATCTCCTTTTTTTGTCAGAAACGAAAGCACCCTCCCAGATCTGTGAAAAAGTAGCAAAGAAATGTGGATTCCCCAAGCTGTATGCAGTGGATGCAGTAGGAAAGGCAGGAGGATTATGCCTATTCTGGCACGATTCAATAGAGGTAAAAGTACTTGACTCAAGTAAATATTTTATCCATATATCTATTCATCATGCAGCATTACCTGTAAATTGGATCTTAACATGTGCATACGGCCCTCCCTATGAGAAAGACAAATCTTCCTTTTGGTTTGAAATGGAAAATTTTGTGAATAATATTAACCAACCCTGGATGATGATAGGGGATCTGAATGAAATTTTAAATTCGGATGAAAAATTTGGAGGCCGTACTGTAGGTACTAGTAGTCGTAACTATCTTGAGAATTTTATCAATAATACAGCCACAATAGATTTAGGTTATAGTGGCAACAAGTTCACTTGGAGGAATAAAAGGTTAGGTTTAAGTCACATTAGACAGAGACTAGACAGGGCGATTGCAAATGAATCATGGAATTTTATGTTTCCTAATGCTGGGGTGTTAAATCTGCCTGCCTCTTGTTCTGATCATAACCCCATCCTCCTTAATCTAAATTTAAGGAATAGTAAAAAAGCATTCCCTTTTAGATTTTTGCAAGCTTGGCTCAGGGATCCCACCTGCAAAGAAATCATTAATGATTCATGGAACAAACCAGTCCTTGGCTCAAGGGCTTTAAATTCTCTAAGAAAATCAAATATACGAAAGAAGCCTTAAAGGAATGGAACAAAAATCACTTTAAAAACTGTGATGAACAAATCAAAATACTCCTACAAAAGCTTGAAACAATTCAGGGTACTGACCCAACTGAAGAGAACTTACGAAAAGAAAAAATGTTACAAACACAATTGCAAGAATACCTAAAACGAAAGGAAATAATCTGGCAACAAAAATCTAGGGAATTATGGATCAAAGAAGGAGACGCAAATACTAAATTCTTCCATCTCTCTACAATTATACGCAGGAAACAAAATTCAATTACTACCATTAAAATTAATAGAGATCAATGGTTATACAACAATGAGGAAATTAGTAATTATTTTTCTCAAAATTTTAAAGCTTTATTCAGTACTACTCTTCCACAAATTCCTGATGATCTTGAACAACTTATACATCCAATTATCTCAGATGCCGAAAATCTAGCCTTAAAGGAAATCCCATCAGTATCAGAAATTGAATCCACAATATTAAAGATGCACTCTTTGAAATCTCCTGGTCCGGATGGAATGCCTGCACTATTCTATAAAGAAAATTGGCCTGTCATTAAGAATGATTTTATCAGTGCAGTACAGAGTTTCTTTATTAACGGATTCTTGCTTAAGGAATGGAATGCTACTTTTATAACATTGATCCCGAAGAAACCAGATGCAAATTGCTTTGCTGATTTTAGGCCCATAAGTCTTACTAACACCTGTTACAAAGTTATTTCTAAAATATTAGCTAATAGGCTCAAAGTTGTACTTCAGAAATTAATCTCCCCTCACCAAACAGCCTTCTTAGAGGGTAGGTGGATTAATGAAAATGGAGTTATAGCCCAAGAAATACTACATACCATGAATACCTCTAAATCTAAAGAAGGGTGGGTTTGTATTAAAATCGATTTTTCTAAGGCCTTTGATAGAGTTGAGTGGTCTTTTATTAGAAAAATCTTAATAAACTTCAGTATAAATGATACCTTCACAAACTGGATATTACAGTGTATAAGTACTCCATCATACTCAATTTTGGTTAATGGATCTCCATCTAACTTCTTTACGGCAACTAGAGGACTTAGGCAAGGAGATCCATTATCTCCTTACCTATTCATATTAGCTATGGAGGTTTTATCCAGAATGTTTTACATAGCCGAGCAGTATAAATTCATAAGAGGAATAAAAGTTTCACGGAACAACATACCTATTAGTCATCTGCTCTTTGCTGATGATCTCATGATATTTATAAGAGCTAATATAACAGATACTAAAAACTGCAAAACCCTATTGGATCTATTTAATTCATTGAGTGGCCTTGAGATAAATCTACAAAAGTCTGGTCTACTTTTCTCTAAATTTGTTAGAGGTAATACGAAAAGAGAAATTAAAAACATAATGAATCTCAAAAAACTCAATAGGGAGACCAAATATTTGGGTAATCCCCTTCTCATTAAAAGGAACAAATCTGTTTCTTTCCAATTCCTAATCGACAAAATACAAAACAAATTAACAGCTTGGAGAGCAAAGAATCTATCATGGGCTGGTAGAACTACACTTGTCCAATCTGTGCTTAACTCCTTACCAATTTACCAAATGGCCACCTTCAAACTTCCTCAAAAGGTTTGTAATGCTATGGATAGCAAATTGAGAGACTTCTGGTGGAATAAACAAGATAAGAATGGTAGGTACTTTACTCCCACAAGCTGGAACAATTTGTGTCAGCCTAAAATTTATGGTGGCTTAGGATTTAGAAAATTCTCAGATTTTAACAAAGCAATGTTATCCAAAACTTCATGGTTCTTATCAACTAATAGGAGAAGTTTAGCAGCCTCAATCTTCACACGTAAATATGGCAATTTTCTGCAATACAGTTCCAGAAATGCGTCTCACGCATCCAGAGTCTGGAAAGATCTCCAAAGCTGTAATCAAACATTAAAGAGTAACTCATGTATTCGAATAGGTAATGGTAATTCAACTAGGATTTGGCTAGACCCTTGGATCCCCTTGAACTACAACTATCTTCCCACGCCTAAAAACTCAGATGTATTTATGGATCCAAACAGTAGGGTTAAGGATCTTTTGTGCCCACAATCTAAAAGCTGGAACTGGGATCAATTAAATGCTATATTCAGTCCTGAAACAGTTATAAATATCTCCAAAATATATATCCCTCAACATGATAAAGAGGATGAACTCTTTTGGCTGCCAGATAGGAAGGGTCTCCATTCTGTCAAATCTTTTTACCTCAAAGATCAGGAATTTAGATTCAACACTGGTCTGGAAATATTCTGGACAAAATTATGGAAGCTTAAAATACATAATCGCCTAAAAATCCATTTATGGAGAATAGCGAGGGGTGCTCTCCCTTGGGCAAACATAGAGGAAGAGTTGTGTCCTCTATGTCAAGCCAATTCTGTCTCGGTAACTCACCTCTTTTTTGACTGTATTTTTGTCAGGGTCCCTTGGAGAGAATCAAGGTGGAAAGTTTGCCATATCCCAGCATCAAATATGTTAGAATTAATATCTTTTATCACTGACCCGACTGGATTTCCACTAGATAGTCAAGAAAAAGCTCAATTCACTCTATTTAGTTCTGTCTTGCTTTATGAACTTTGGAATCTCAGAAATAGAGCTTTATTCTCAGCTGAGTTGCCTGATTTATATAATTTCATTCACCTGATAAATGTTAAATATTCTGAACATGCATCCTTTACTTCAAATAATTCTGATGATAAAATTAAGCGTATCACCAGCAATAAGGGCATTACATCTCTTTCAATTCCATTAATGAAGGATTTCAATTATTACTGTCATGCCCAGTCTAATGATAGAATTCTAATATTTGTTGATGCTGCTTGGTCTCTAAATAGAAGCTGTGTGGCGGGGGCGGCATTCGAAAATGGCAAGTTAAAGGCCTTCTGGACTCAGAGAATTGACTCAACCTCCCCGGACCAAGCGGAAGCATTGGCAGTATTAATAGCCACAAGAGTGGCATTGGAAAGGTTGTGGAGCAGGATTGGGATTTGTTCGGATGCTCAGATGGTGGTTCAGGCTGCTAGAGGGGTTCAACAACCAACCTGGGAAAGTAATAGCATCCTTTTTGATATACTAGCTTGTAAATCCAATTTTGATGTCTGGGATATTTTCTGGGTGCCTAGATCAGAGAACCTGGTTGCCCACAATCTATGCCAAATGGGTTCATCCTGTTTGTCTTATGAACTCCAGGTTTCGGAGCTTTTGTAACTGTTCTTTGCTCATTTAATATAATATTACATTGTCGATCAAAAAAAAATTCAATCTTGAATCAGGTTCACTCGTGAAGTAAGCATTACTTCTCTCCAAATCATCGATGCACGGGTTAATGTGAAGGAGGACTTGATAATCCGGTGACAAAAAAGAACATTATGATTCGTTTCTCTGAGACAATCGATTCATCCCTGTGTGGACCGACCGGACACAAACTCAATCAGATTACTCTCTCACGAATCGAATATGCTGACCATTATAATTATCACCTCGATGCAGTGGAATCGAAACGGCATCCATTAATGAATGTGTTACGAAGTCCAGTCGGAGATTCTCCCCCTAATCTGCCTGATGATCTGTTCTCTCGTTAACTCCAACCTCTTTTCACATCCAAAATCAGCAGTGGGTAATGCAGGTAGGTGAAGTTAAGAAGAATTAATTTCCACCTAAAATTTTAAATTATTAGATGTTACTATCCATCCTATCACTCACTGCAAATTCACTGGCTTCTTCAGATTTCTTTGGCAGAGATGACTTAATTGGGCCGGGCCTAATATGGACTACTGATTTAACAAAGCCCAATATCCTCTAATGCTAAGCCCGGGCCAGAAAGGCTTTTTTCTCTATATAATATTCGCTGACAGGTCTACATAACTACATACAGCCACGTCTACCTATCCATATCCGCATATTCTCTCTCGCCCGACTCTCTCTCTCTCTCTCTCTCTCTCTCTCTCTCAGGCTCGCCGCCGCCCCTCTCTACCTTGCTCGGCACGACATGCCTCGCCGGAGCTCCGGAGGTTCGCATCTCCTCCATATTCTTATCCTACGCTAAGTAGATTGAGATGTTCTTGTTTTAGCTTTGATCTCGCTGTGTTTCCATTCTGTTGTTCTACGTTTTGACCATGGTTGCGCGGGTAAACGGGGTAAAGGTTGAATGCTGAGTTCTCATTCTCTAATTTATTTGTGTCACGTCTACGTTTTGACCATGCTCTTCGTTCCGTTACCCTGGTCTTGCTTGAGCTCACGCCTTCGTACATCGTGTGCGGTTCTCGTGCGTGCGTAGGATATTGACGATTCTGACTACGACAAAGATCATTTCTGGGAATAGCTTGAATATGGAAATTATTTAGATGCATGCCCTGGTCTACTGATGTGTTTTATTTTTCTTAAGCTTTTTGGAGATGCACGCTGAATATTTTGGTGGAAGCTGCAAAACATAAAAATGCATTTTTCTTCGTTGTTTGAGTGATGGAACCAAGTCAATGATGGGTCCATTTCTTTCGGAAAGGGAAATGAAAAACCGGTTCCTGCGGACATTATGCAGTTTTTGGGAGTTCCTGGCAGGAATCCAAGTTTTTAGTCCCACGAGTTTGAACATTTTTACCTCTCACATCATAACTCGCAAGCACGCACACATTTTTTTTTCTGTAATTTGTCAAATCTGAAGCATGAATTTTGTGTTAGTCCAATATTCTTTGTTATCCATTGATCTGGATTCAGCTGTATGATTCATTCACTGAGAGGTGAAATAGAAATCTGTAAGGAGACAGCTCACTTGGTTTCTCATGTTAATGTTCTTTTCCACCCCTTGCTTCTGTCAGCAACAGTTTGAACATAAGGAATCATGGACATACCTATTCACTGTCCATTTTCTTTTCTTCCCATAATGGTGTCTTTATTGTCTGTGCTGTATAGAGTTTTGCGTAGCTTTCTCATGGATCGTTTTTTAAGCTCTGATATGCTATAGTATCCATTAAACCTTTTTTTCGTTTCCTATTACCATGTAACTTGTTCTGCAGGACGACCCGCACCTCGTGCAGCACCTCGCCCTGCACCAGCCCGTAGCCCTCCTCCTCAACCTGGTACTTGCACATTGCTTGAGAGCTGAATTCCTCTCCTTCGGTTAGGAATTGTGTGGTTCCCTTTTTTTGAAATATTCTTTTGCTGTTTAGGCTTTCTAGATATATGACCATGTTTTCTCTAACAATCATCTTCTGTTCCTTTCCCTCCTCTTACAACTTCCTTTTGCTTGCTTGCAGTGCATCGTGCTCCTCCTCCAGCTCCTGCTCAGCCTAGTGGAGGTGGCTCAATTCTGGGAGGCATTGGCTCAACCATAGCTCAGGGTATACACTAGTATTTAAACCTCAGATACGTTCATATAAAGTTTAAAAAAATGTATAGGAGCAGATTTTCCATGAAAGAACGGGACTTGTTTGCAGTGTATTCAATTTTGTTCCCTATTCATTCCTTTATTATGTGGGTGATCTCGTAATCATCTTTGAATGCATTTCTTTCATACTGCGGGTTTGATTTGAATCCTCCAATTCTCTTACTCCTCGAACAGGAATGGCTTTTGGAACTGGAAGTGCTGTGGCCCATCGAGCTGTGGATGCTGTGATGGGACCTCGCACCATCCAACATGAAACTGTGGTCACTGGGGCAGCTGCTGCTATGCCCGAAGCCGCTGTTACAAACAGCATTGGTGCAACTGATGCATGCAGCATTCACTCTAAGGCCTTCCAAGACGTAAGTATTCTTTACCTACTAATACAATGCTTTTAGATTTTAAGGGATAATCGTGAATGGTCACTTCAGCTTGGTGAGGAAGGACAAATGAGGAGTACACTGTCCTATTTGTGTTTCCTTCCAGACATGGCTAACATTTCTTCAGTTTATTCGAGGAATGTGTTCTTTTTTCCGGTTGGGTGGGTTGTTTCTTCTCTGTTGTTCTGACTTGGTCGATGTGTGCTGCTTTTTGTATTCTGGTTGCAGTGCTTGAACAACTTTGGAAGCGAGATCAGCAGGTGCCAGTTCTACTTGGACATGTTGACAGAGTGCAGGAAGAACTCAGGATCCATGATGGGAGCCTAAGACTCTACAACCTTTTTGTACTTCTTTGGGATATGAAACTCTATTCTTAATTGTTCTCGGAAATGTCGGGATGATGATGCAACTATGATGTTTCTACTATTTCAATTTCCATCAATACTTACCGGACCATGTGAACTCGAAAAGTTACCAGAAGTTGGCATGGCAATGGCACTTGCGCTGAAGAATTGTTTTGCTTTTTATTGAAACACTGTCCAAGTTGACTGCCTGGTGTCGTAGCAATTCTCTTGTGGGATAAATTTTCAGCTCTCTTTGCTTCATTATCGATGAATGTGCTTGGATGAATTTGTGAGAACCTGGTAACTTATCGGGAAGTTATCGACTAATGATGAAGTGTTCCTTGACTCAGAGAGAAATTTCTACCAAATGAAAAGGCGGTTGATCAAGTGAAGGAGCTTGAATTTCAGGGGATGCTCGATAAGCTTAAAAAATCGATTGACATACTCAGGAAGGCAATTATATTTGATTAGTAAGAATGTATTTCGATGCCGGCACACCTGTCAAGAGAACGTTCACCCAGGTGATCAAAGCACAACGAGATTAAGATGGAAAGTGTTCATTGAAAAAAGAACGGGGAGAACAAACTCAAATTCATTAATGTACTACTAACGGAGAACGTGCTGAAGATTATACCATTGATTGAAACGACGGGAAACTGCTCGGTTGGCCTTTAACACTAAACTAGAAACTCCACCGTATCATACAGTTAATTCGTGCATGATTTCATACAATAAATAACCCAGTAAATGAAGAGATTTTACAATCGTAGACACGGTTCGCATATAAATGATTGTTCCTCGTGTGAGATACATACGATGTTTTTTCAGGAACTGATGTACATCGGACACATTCCTCGGCAGTGTTTCCAGATAAAGCCATGATCGAGCTCGAGGATCCGAACAGTCGGCATGTTGCAGTCCTCGGCTTCCCTTTCGGGGGACACACAAGGCCTCTCCTTGGCCTCGTCTGTAATCTAGCACGGAAAATGCCCAGCACACGTTTTTCCTTCTTCACCACCACGAGAGCCAACAGGCATATCTTCTCTGAAGAAGAGCACGATGTCCCAGAAAACATAAGACCGTGCAATGTTGCCAACGGATTGCCGACGAATCATGTTTTCACGGGGAATCCGCACGAGCCAGCAGATCTTTTCCTCAAGGCAGCACCCGAGAACTTCAGGATGGCAGTAGAATCAGCTGTTTTGGAGACCGGGGCAAGGTTTTCAGGCATACTGGCAGACTCATTCTTGTCGTTCGCCGGGGACATGGCCGAGGAAATGCAGATTCCGTTGGTTTTTCTATGGGTGGCCATGCCACATAACCTTTACATTTACCTGTATCTCGAAGACATTCACCTGATCTGCTCCAGTGGCCATTCTGGCGATGGAGAACAAGCTCCTGAAATAATACCAGGAGTGCCCGGCATGCGCGTTGAGGAACTGCCGGAAGGAGTGATCGACCCGGGCGATCAAGAAGGATGTCTTCTACTGAGCATTCTAGATAACATGGGTCAAACTCTACCACGGGCAACTGCGACCGTCTTGAATTTCTTCCCGGAACTCGATCCTACGCCCCTCATAAGCCATCTCCAGTCTCGGTTCCCAAGCTTCCTCTACCTGGGCTTCCTCAATTTATCACTCCCCCCACCAAAAAGAAAGGCCGGTTGCTTATCGTGGCTCGATAAGCAGGAGCCCCGCTCCGTTGTGTACATAAGCTTCGGAACGCTGGCGGTTCTGGACCGAGATGAGTTACTTGCCCTAGCCCAGGTCCTGGAAGAATGCGGGATAACTTACCTGTGGTCTCTTAGGAATACACTGAAGGACAATCTGCCAGATGGGTTCCTGGAGAGAACGAGCGCTCATGGAATGGTGGTTCCATGGGTTCCTCAGATCGAAGTCCTGAGACATTGCTCGGTCGGTGCTTTCGTGACCCACTGCGGGAGCAACTCGGTGTATGAGAGCCTAGCAGGTGGGGTCCCAATGATCTGCAGGCCCGTCTTTGGCGAGCAGAAGATGGTGGGAAGAATAGTGACCCTAGTGTGGGAGGTTGGAGTCATGGTTGACAATGGAGTTTTGACCAAGGATGGCATGGTGAGAAGCTTCCAAGTTATGTTCAGAGATGAGAGGGGAAGGAAGATGAGGGAGAAAGCTCGAGCTTTCAAAGAACTTGTGAAAGTTGCAGCAGGACCAAACGGGAAGGCTGCTGAAGATCTCAAGGTTTTGGTTGACATATTGTCGTGATCATCAATTCAGTGTTTTTCTTTTCCAATTAGGGAGCGATCTTAGCAGTAATGTAGCTATTTTTCTTTCAAGGAAAGCTGCAGACTAATAACATAGCGTAAAAGCAGAAAGCAAGTTGGAAGTGTCCTAGGAAGAAGTTAGATTTACAGATTTGGACGCACACTGCGACTTCTGAGAGATCGGCATTGCCAGAGAAACTCCAGTTTCACTAGGCAAATCACTAGGCAAATCCTTCCCTTGCAGAGTGATCATTTTGAATTCGGGGGAAGAAGTTAACTACGGCTTTTCCTGTTGAAGATGATGACAGGTTTGAGCAAATGAATCTGGATTCGTCAAGCATAAAAAGGAAAATCACTACATAAAAGATTATAACATCAGTGTAACTGCACGAGGTCTGTTCGAGTAAAGAGCAGTGCATGAATTGGTGAAGAAAAATTAAACATTTAAAGGGCGGTTTTACCATGAGATCACCAGCAAATGAAAGGGGAAATTCAACTGAAATAAGCTCCAAAAGACAGTAATATTACCTCTCGAACTTCAATTTCTGTCTGAAATTTCCTTGTGTCTGCCATACATCTCTGACCATTGCCATACCCAAACCACAGAACATTAGCCGTCAGAAACATGCTGGAAAGAAACTTCGCATTAAGAAAAAGTGCTTGTTTATGGTTCACGAGATCGATTAGCTTCTGATGCACAACAAAATCAGATCACAAAAATCAGCTTTGGAAATTCCCAGAATTTGAAGCTTCTATACCAATCTATTGTACTTTCTAGCAATTGAGCAGAGCCAGATTTTCCTCCACTATGATGTCCTCGTGATTCTGTAAAGAAACCGAGCAGCTATAATTCATGTGAGGGTTTAAGAAACAGCACAGATGCCTAGTTTTTGAAGAATTCATAATGGCTTTTCCTGTTAGCAGGCGTGAAAGGAGCTTCTAAGGGCCTGAAATTCCTCCATCAGCACTAGCATTCTCCATAGCATTCCATTGTTGAGTCACTCTCTTCACCTGGGTATAGAAGTGAAGCATCCCAGCATTCCCTGTAATCCACAGAAAAATTAAAAGCTTTTTCCCATAACCGTCAACTCTTTTGCTTCTATCCTAAGAGGATTTTCCTTTTCCATCACAAGCATGCTTTTTCATGTAATTTACCATCAACATTGACATCACCCGCAAAAGAAGGCCTGGAGCCAAAAAATGAAGTGAAGGGCAGAGGATCGGAGACTGGAATGTTCACTCCAACCTGATCAGTCCATCCGAAAAATCAGCATGGAAATGATCGAAATTTGAAAACTTCAAAAAATAATAATCTCGGTTAGCATCACCATTACACAGCATTGCTGTAATCAGAAGAATACTTGCCTGTCCTACTTCGACCTCAGACTGGAATTTCCTCGCAAGTGAACCCGATGTAGTAAATATTGAAGCTCCAGAGGCATATCTGCAGAAAGAGCCTCCAAGACGAAATAAACTGAGGTGCTCCAAAAGATCCTAGTTGAATTGTACAAGTGGAAAAGAGAAGGTTGAAAATACTTATTCTCGTTGATAATATTGATAGCCTGATCGATGTTGTCAACCTGTATAAAGGGTCAACAGAAACAGTGCAGTAATTGTCATGAAAATAATGAATCATCCTACAAAATCGACGGAGGAGATTGGAAACCTGCATACAGAGAAGAACAGGGCCGGGAATTTCCTCCTGTGAAAGAATAAATGGTAGGTGCAGTGATCAGAAAATGAAGCTATTAGGGAAAATGTAGTTCATCAAGGAAATGAATTGGCTACCTTGAAACACTCCATGTTCACTGTAACATCGGATAAGATAGTGGGACCCATGAAATTGCCTTGACTGTATCCTGCTACCTATGGAGAAGTTCAACGTTAGTTTATGATCTTCTTGGCCAAAAAAAACCCAAAATGAGCAGACCGTACTTCTCCAAAAAAAACTACTCTGGATCTAATGTCCTTGCCAAAGAATTGAATTGGGAGCAAGCATGGGGTCCTCTACAACTCATTGAGAGGAAGATCAAGTATAAAAGTAATTACTGCAACTAGCCTTCCATCGAGCACAAGTCTTGCGCCGCTTTCAATACTCTTTTGGATCAATTGACAGATCCTTTCCCTTGTCTACAAACCAAGATATAGAAGAATGCCCTTAATCAACATAACTGAACAAATGCCAAATTTTTGCAAGAATCATTATATTCTTAAAAGGTATCCAGCAAAAAAAAAAAAAGGAATATTCTTAAAAAGAATGGACAATTTTTTTGGGATAACCCAAGCAATGGAATTGAGGCATGTTCATACCTGTTTACTTATCAAGGGACCAAGTTCTGATTCCACCTCTATCCCAGCATTAACTCTGATTTGTCTAACCCGCTCCAACAGTTTGTCTTCCCTGAGAAAAGGTCATTCACGAGAAGACTTCAAAGACTTCCACTACATGACACTAATTCAATAGAAAGAAGGCTGCCATAGGAATTTACCAAATGCTGAAACTACCAACAAAGACTACCATACTGATTGCAGCACATTTCTGTCCCCCACTACCGAAGCCAGCTGCTGCTAATGCATTCAAGGTAGCATCCATATTTGCGTCAGGCATGACAATTGCGAGATTTCTTATGCTTGTATTGGTCTGAAGATGACCACCAAAAGCCAAATGAACTTCCATAATAAGTTGGTAAACTAGATAGTTATTAGGTGCCATTTGGTTGAAAAGCTGCTTCAAATTTTTCATTTTTCAAATGTTCAAACATGAGCCTATCGCTCCTTAGGGAAGGTTGTCCACTAGAACATCGATGTGAGGAAATTAGAAAAAAATAAGCATCATATGTTGCATTGGATAAAAATATTGCTTCTAAGAATTACCAGAACATCCTTTTCTTTCTTATGTTCTTAAAACCTATCAAAAAGAAGATGCCAAAGGTGCGTAAAACTTGGAAACAGAAAATTGGAATTGTTTCCATGACCAAATTAAACAATCATGTACCTGCAGCTTGTAAAATGATACTGACCTGAACTCTTTTCCTGTGAGCAGATGCTCTTGAATGTACGAAAGCACCAGCCTTCAAAAATTAGTGTAGATATTATAATCATCCAAAAGATAGAGAGTGAAACTACTCTATAGGAGAGTATTCTATCCCAACAAGCATAACAGAGGACTAGTGAACTTTAGCAGTGGAAGAAAGAAAAGGGAGTTCATTGCAAGAAACAGAGCAATAAAGCACATGACAAGTAGATAAATTTAATCCCGGGAAATCACTTACAGCAGCTGGACCTATGAATGAAACGGCTTTTATATCTTCATGATCACATATAAGGTTAAGAATGTCCTAGCAAAGAGACATATAAACAAAATGAGATATGATGATGACGATGAAGGTTAGAATGTTAACAGAGATCAAATGGCATTGTTCAAAAATTTATGACATGTGGCTGTAAATAAATGTTAAATTCGATACTCACATTCGTGCCATGGACGATATTTAGGACACCATTAGGAAGTCCAGCTTCCATTGCTAGCTCAGCGAGCATCATAGAAGCCCCTAACACAAAAGTAGGTAAGGTTAGACAAGCATAAATTCATTGAAAGAAAAATAATTATAGGCCTATTCCAATGGGTTTCAAGAATGCATATTTCTTGGAAGTTCCTATGATAAGAAAACCAAACACAATAGAGAAGTATACTCATAAAGTGACTCAACCGCAACCCTCCCCTAAGTCTTAAGTAAAAATCAAAGAATGCTAAAACAATATTACACTTCCATCGAGACCAGTTAAATATGGCTATGATACAGAAATTCAAATTAGATTTTCAATAATTAAACAACCAATATATGTTAATGACCTTTCAGGTCTGTATTTAATACTCTTGTTGTACGTACTATGAATCCTAAGAAAATGTCAGCGTGAACAGTAGAATACCCGGTGCTTTTTCTGATGGCTTCAAAATAAAAGTGTTCCCACATGCTATGGCAACTGGAAACATCTACATCAACCAAAAGGAACAATCTTTGTTCTTCACTCCCATTGGTTAAGCATTAGATTTGTAATTAAACTCTTATCATGCAGAAACGAGAAAGGAGGGGACAAAAGGATGTTCACGTCAAGCTTACCCATAAGGGAATCATTGCTGGAAATTCAGAAGGGCAAATACCAGCACAAACACCAACAGGCTCTCTGATGCTGTAAGTATCAATTCCTTTTGATACATTGGGAGTGAACTGCCCCACTTGCAGAATTGCCAATCCACAGGCATGTTCCACCACCTCTGGAGAGAGAGAGAGAGAGAGAGACTTAATGAAGAAAAATACTTTCCTAATAAAGTGCATAAGAAAGATACAAAAGACATACCTAACCCTCGTAGGAGCTCATCAAAGGCATCCTTCAACACCTTTCCATGTTCAGTTGTGATAATCATAGAAAGTTTATCCTAAAGGAAATAATCAAAGCTCTAAATTTAAGTGGAAATAATCAAATATGAAATGAAGAAGGGTTTGATAATTTCACATACAATATCTCTTCGGATCAATTCCTGGAACTTGAACATGATACGTTGACGGGTCATGATTGGTGTGCTTCGCCAAGACGGAAGAGCTCTTTTTGCTGCAAATGTTGCAGCTTTGAACTCCTCATCTGTAGTCAGAGGAACTCGAGAAACAACTTCTTGTGTTGCCTACAGAATTATCTTGCCTAACTTCCCATCCAAGAATATTAATGATGAAAACAATAAAGATTTGCAACTGACTAATAAATATTATTTCACTTACAGGATTTACAACATCTATAGATGCAAAGGATTGTGAATCGACAAATCTTCCTCCAATGAGATTTGGGACCCGCTGAAGATGTAAAAGAGCATCATAACTGAATATGAACCTAGACATCTTTTGTGCTTTATGATGAAAATAGTCTTGTTGATGGCTGTCAAACCATTTAAATGATGCCACTGAAGTGGAAAAAATGATATAACTTGAATTCAAGACTCACCAAAAGTTGATATCGAGTCAATCTATCTAATAGCAATCCACTCTGATTCTAGAAAGGCAAGGAATCTGAGCTTACCAAGGAATTTTGCTGCCTAGCTGGCTCAATAGCTGCTTGATAATTGTTTTCCAAAGTCTGAGGAGCCAATGAACTGAAGTTCCTTACTGCCACACCAAATAATTTATAGCTAAAAGAGTGCCGGACATATCGCAAGAAAAATACTTGCAATCATCCATACATTATGAAATGATGCTTTCTTCCACTGCAGGAATTGCACATTTGACAGTCTCCCAAGGTTGTTAATTTATATCCATCATACAAGAGCTAGGAAAGGGCTCACAAATTCCCCATTGCTTAAAGTTAGTTCACACTTAATTTTTCCCTCTTAGAATTCACCCTGACTAGAACAAATTCCTAGTTTTGCTCCTAACATCAATCAATCCCAACCACTTCCATATTCTAATGGCGAAGTGTTAGTAAGTTCGTAGAGTCACCTGTTGTATTTCCTTGCCGAAGTTTTGCTTTAACATTGTAAACATGCTTTGGAGTAGATCGTAATGTTGGGTTAGTCTGACGCAACCTTTTCAAGATCTGACGAGGCTTTAACCCAGCCTCAGTCAACTCTTTGATAAGCAAAACTTCCTTCTCTGAGAGCCGACGGGCAGAAGGGTGCTCAGATATGTTACTTAGTGGATCATGATTATGGTTCCCATTCCTAACAGTGAGGACCCACAAGCCCTCATCCTTCTTGCCTACAGCCTCAAAGGGGCAATTCGTCAGTCGAGAACATGTCTTCCGTTGACGGGTATTCTTCACCCCAGAGGATTCATTGGTGATTTTCCGCCTGTTGCGATAAACTCCTCCTCTGTCACAACCCAATACCACCACCTTGTCCCTCTTAGACTGCTTAATGGTTACTACGTAGCCCTGAGACACAGCAAACTCGCCCACATATTTGATGAGTTCTTCCCTATCAACAAAAGTCCCAGGAGGAGGAGGAAGCATTTGTGAAGTGCCATAAATAGAATTTTGGACATCCATCGGTTAATTCTTTCTTTCCTGAAATAAATAATGATAAACATTATCAGCAAGAAGTATCCAACCAAGGTTAAATTATCAGCAAAATACATCTGCCTGAGTTTCAAAAAGGTTCAATTTTTTTACAAAAGAAAATGAATTTGTTACAGAATGTAGCACTTGACTGCTGACTAGATCAAACAAATCAAATTCTCAATTTAATTTATATTGAACAACCCTTGATGGATCACATACTCTGTCACGATCCTCATTAATTTCCTCTCACATAGCTGTTATATTCAATAACAGGTTTAATATCTTAAGATTTGCATGTCAACCTATGCTATCCCGATGTTCAGTCACAACAAGTAAAAGCATGCAAGGACAGTTTTACACAACACAAACCTTTATTTTCTGAGAAAATAGCAAAAGGGAAGAGCAACCTCATACAGCAGCGACATTACCCTCTTTACATTAAAAGGACCTGGAAGCCATTAGGAGCAAAAGGCGCCACATATCTTCTTAACCTTCCTGCTGTAAAATGATTTGCGAAAACAAAATAATGATCACGATCCACCATATAAATTTTCGCACACTAGAGAAGGAGAAGTCACGCAAACTGGCTTGCAACTTCCTGAAGACAAGGCAAACTATCTCTAGATGATTTCATCCTGGGTGCAGTAAGGATTCACTATATTTTATATCCCAACTGTAACCACTGGAAAGATAGAGCATTTAGAAGGTTCTGCTGAACACGTGACGGTTTGTTCAATCCCAACACCATAAAGGCCAAGACTTTGCTCTTCTCCGTTTGAAATTCACGCATTTCACTCGGACTCTTTCACGGCATCAACAGCTCGCGCTGCCATCAATGTGAAAAAAATCATTAATTTGCTCTAAACTCTGTTCGAAAATCAAGAGCTCATCCGACTCATCGAAGGATAGAACCTGTCCACACTCTCGACTTGTTTTCTGGGAGCCGAGCAAGAAACAGAAGCTGTAGCTACTGAAACTGAAAAGGTGATGTTACCTGCGACGGCGATCGGAGAACCCGAGGTCCCGCAAGCGCCTGATCACTCTTCCTTCTCCGGCGATATTTTCGGTCTGGGAGAGCTTCGTCGAGGACCGTGGTAACGCGAAGCCAGACGAGCCGGGGGTTTGTTTGGTTGATTGAGAAACCGTAACAGTCCAGACATCGCTTCGTTTCAAATTTTCAGAGCTCTTGAGGCAGCCCAGCCAAACAGGGCCTTGGATCTGATCCATTTTTTTTTCTTTTTTTTCCCCCTTTTTTCTTAGGGTCTTCTTATTTTCTCCCTTTTTTTTTGATTCCCCAAAAGGAATATGAGAAAAATATTAGATGTTTGAACAATTTTTTGATCATTTATAGAAATATGGCAACCAAATTCTTAATTATGGAGGCATTTAAAAATTTTAAAAATGCTCAATAATTCAAAAAGCTCACAGATCTTAACTCAGCACGTGACAGAATAAAGTATCAATGGAACTTTAACAATTGATATAATTAATATTAATTATTCAAGCAATTATCATAATAATTATTAATCGGAACAATTTAATTGATATTTCTTTAAAAAGTAGCACAATCATGTAAAATTTTATCCGGCGACAACATCTGCTATTATTGCGGCTGCAAGTGGCTAGTTCATTAAAGCCTATCGCTATTTATGGATATCGACAATCATTTCCAACTATTAAGTCAGGTCCGCTGTAAGCAAATGTTGACTTATAAGTCAGGTTTACGATTCGATTCTCACAAAAGTTGAGTGAAAATTTACCCGACTCGCCTACATTATAGATATAGGACCATAAGGAGGGCGCTACCCCACTAACTGGACGCGAATATAATCAAATACCTCAGTTATCAAGAAAAAAAAGTTAATTTAATTATTATTTCCTCCTATTAATAGAGATTGGATTATGAAAGAATTTCTCCCAACGAGCTAAATTACCATTATGCCACTACCGACACTGCTTAAATGACCGTACAGGATCTAACGAACCGGCTGCCTTGTTTTCTCCGCCGCCATTTTAAAGTCAAATCTCCAATCCGCCACCGCCACTAACAAACCAGCTACCGGTGCGATCGCCCTATCGGCGACGAGGAAATCTCCTCCTAATTACTTTTCCTGATCCTGTTTCTTCATCGGAGAATCTCGGTTAATCTCTCTGACCGTTAAGAGTAATCATGTGCATTCATGGCAGTTCTTTCCACTGACCTCCGGGCTGCAGGAACTCGGTGTCGGCCGGCAAATTCGGACGCCACTCTCGAGCAATGTTACCGTTTGATTATTTAATTCCGGGATCTGGTTCCTGGGGGAGTATAATTCCTCGTTGCGATCCTCGAGGGTGTTGATGAGCTACGGTCGCTCCTCGTTCTCTTTCTCAGTTCTGAAAAAAGCTGTCTGCTTTTGCATCTTCTGGGTTGACGGAGAACTTGAAGAGGAGGAAGAGGAAGATTGTGGGCATGGGGTGCAGAGCCACTTAACGGTGACGCGGGGGACCACTGCCGCCATGGAAGTTCATCACCTCGGGCGTCTGTGCTTATTGGTAACCGCGCTATTATCTCTTGACCTCTACGCGAAATTCTCGATGGATTCTGTCACCTCCAATGCGGCCAAGTCCTGTTCCTATTTGCTTAAGCTCCACGGCAAGAGTCCAGTATTCGGGGCCTCATACTTCGCCCAGTTCGTCACTGGCATTGCTCTGTTCTTCGCGTTCTCTGTTGGGTTCAAGGTCCTGAACTTCAGCCTCAGGCCCAGTAGTCATCTGAGACATGGAGATTGTCTGAATTCTAAAATTTGTGATCTGATGGAACCGCGGGAGAGACCCGATTCCGAATTCGAGGATGGCAAGGCAATCGGGAATGGCAATTCTCGATCATCTGAAGGATCTGGGTATTCAGACAGTGAGGGCTCTCTGCACGAAGATCAGGTGTTTAATGAAATGTGCCTCAGAGAATTTTCTATGGGCAGTAATATCTGTGGCAGTAAGGAACTGTTTGGTAGACCCGGTTGGCTGATCGAGAACGGTCATTCGGTGTCAAATGGAAATCCACGGTCCGACGCTGGCTCTGAAAATTCACAAACTGAAGAAAAACTCTTCCCGGAAGACCAAACATCCGATGAAATATTGCTAAGGGAGTTGGTCAGGTTTGAGCGGCAGAGGGCGGAGGCGGCTCTGTCAGAGCTTGAGAAGGAAAGGCTGGCAGCTACCACAGCTGCGGAGGAGGCCATGTCAATGATCATGCGGCTGCAGAGGGAGAAGAGCTCAATTGAGATCGAGGCCAAGCAGTACCGTCGTTTAGCGGAGGAGAAGCAGGTGCATGATCAGGAAGTGATAGGATTCTTGAGGAGTGTCATGGCGGAGCTGGAGAGAGACCTAAATGCATTGGCGGAGGAGTTGTGTCTCTGCAGCAGAAGATTGAGTTCCTGTGATCGATGCAATTGCAGTGGTGGGACTGATGGTTTTGAAGACAGAGCTGAAGAACATGATTTGAGGAGGTATGATAATGGAGATTCTACCACGGGAGTGAGCTTTGATGAGGAATTGGAAGATGATTCGATTAGCTCTCCTGTGTTTGATGCGTTGGCTCTGTAAATAAACATTCATAGTTGTAATACAGCAGCTATATTTTCCCAGTTCCATTTGCTGAACCTGAAGGATGTCTTTGCTCAATGGATCGGTTAAAAGAGAAGACGCTGTCGATGGATGGACCGTGGAAACTCGACTATGGTCTTCTCTTGTCATCCGATAACCAAATACCCATTACATTAAAGACTTTCTCCTAAACTTTGTGCACACCATATTATTTATAACACAAAATTCAACTGTTCTGATGCCAATCGATATCCACAACAGTGCTTCTTACATAAACTTGAAGCTAATTCAAGAGACTGGAGAATAAGAATGGAGCAATACATGCAAACCTTTCCTGCGCGTACGGGTCATCAGAAAACTGGGCAACCTTCGACTTCCACGCCTTTGGCCGTTGGGCAAATCGCCAAGTCACAGTGTTCTCCGCCCGTTCCCCACCAGCTTAAGCTCTTACCCGTCAACCCCAGTGTGAAGTACAGAAACACTCCCATGAACGCAGCCCCGGCATCAAGAGCTGCAGAGAGAACGTAGTTGTACCTCTGCCACCATCTCTTGCGGTACCGGTATATGAAGAAGTTGAATACGGTCCCGACAAAGATCCACGAGTTGTAGTTCAGGGGTGTTGCCGGTGGCATCATCCCGGTGGCACCCAGTAAGACGGGGAGGTTGATGAGTGGGATCCAGGTTTTGTCGGGGAACGTCCTGTGGAGCAACCACACCACGAGTGGCCCCAGAGTGCCACCCAGAAAGAACCAGTTCACGGCCTGGTAGTTCCCTCCAGACCCGAACATCCGTTTCGGACCCACCAAACCCCATATCACCGACGCGTCGAAGAAGACTCGGTCTCCCGGGCATGTCCAAGGGCTGTCCGGGGGAAGGAGTGTGTCTTGGCATATGTTAGGGATGGATGTCAGCAACCACCATGCCACTGCAATGTTGATGGTTCCCGCAAGCGCTGTCCCAATGAACTGTGTTCAAATCATGCATCAGTATTCCTCCTCCACGGCAGGGGTTTTTCCGTATCAGTAAAATTGTTTTCACTGACGAAACCTTCTGTCACTAAATATACTTTTAGCGACGAATGGAATTTTCATCATTAATTACCATAATATAGTGACGGTTTTGCTGTTCATGGGGAAAAAATGCTTGATTTTACTAAGAGTTTTCTATTCCTGTCACAAAAAACTTGCTGTTACGGCAATTAATTCGTAGCGATAACTGGACAACTGGGCAGATGTTACTACCTGGACTAAGAACATAGAACGCGGAGGTATCTTCATGTAATGTCCGAGCTTGAAATCGTTGAGGAATGAAATCGCTTGAGCCATGCTCATGTAACCATAGGTTTTGAAGCACACGTTAGCAATCGGTCTTCCCGGGTATATCAGACCCATCACATACTCCGTGATTATGTTCAGCCCCGGTGTCTGCTTCGGACATTATACAAGGAAATGCGGTATTGGACAAGGATAAAGGGAACATATAATACCCACAAGCAGCAGTACTACGTTACCTGGTTCGTCGTGGCAGTTATGATGCTGACGGGGAGGGTGAAGACCAATGCCAGGGTGCTGGCAAGGATGAGACCCCACCACGGCAGCTGGATCTGATCTCTCATGAAGATGCAGAGCGCAAGGGATGCTACAATGGTCCCGACCATCAACACGAAGAACCACCAAGAAGGTATGTCCTCGTATTTCTTCATCAGTCGGGTGTGGATGTCTTCCTTTCCCTGGTGAGAAGCCTTGTACCTCTGGTAGATCTCTCTGATCATCAACCATGGCCGTTGTGTCAAAAACCATATATATGAAGCTGGTACACGATTAAGGGTAATGCATTACATACCTTCCGTGGAACAAGGCCACATGGGTGATGGTAGAGGCGATCGTGGCAAACCCGAAGCCGTAAGTAAGCGCGAAGAACATGCTCAGATGGACTCTTCCTTCCCGCTCGTACGACAGCATGTCGATCTCAAAGTCCTTGTTCACGATCTTCGTTATGTTGTACTTCTGACCTCCGGAATTGAACAGGTGCGAGGAGAAGATCGGGAACTTGTTGGCGTCGTAGACGTTGAATCCCCAGTATGCGATGGGTATGAACACCCAGACGATCAGGACGTATCCGACGGCGACGTTCACAATAGCGAAGAACGGGTATATGAGCGGGCTGTAAAGGAAGGAACTCACCGCATTCCAGTCGAGGGTAAAGGCACCCATGCCGAGCCCCTCGTATCCCGAGCCCAGTTGCTGGGCGGTGACCGACTCCGGGAACGCCCAGCAGACCCACGAGATGCTCGTGAGCGTTGAGAAGAGGTAGCCCGGGACAGTGCACCATGCGAAGCTGCAGATCAGGGCGATCACGAAGAACTTGGTCCTCGAGAACCTCTGATCTTCTCTCTCGTGCATCGCCCTTCAATGTAGATTCGAAACAGGATTGAATAATTCACCGGGATACCCGACTTATTAAAATTGTTTGATATCCATTATATGTACATACACACACATGTCACGTGCTATACAGTCGTGTGTCATGTCTGGCTTACCGGAACAAGGAGACCTGGACGAGGGTGGACGGCCACCACATGTGAGCCGGCTCCACCACGTACTTCCTCAGTAGCCCCGCCCACCCGTACCCTAGTACCTGCACCCGGCCGCTCGCTCAATCAGTTTTCGCAAAATCTCCATTAGTTCTCCACCTTCATCATCAATCGAGTAAGCTAAATTGCACCGGTTACCTGGGTCGTGATTATCAGAAGCCAGCCAGCGACGAAGGAGATGCTCCGGCCGTAGAAAGCCTTGATGATGTTCACAATCCCAACAGCGTAAGCCGACCCGGACCCGAACGCGCTCCCGGCATTGGCGAAGATCGATATGAGCACGTGCTCCTTCATGTTGAAGGGACCCGGGTTGAACGAGAACTCCCTGCCACCGAGCCGGAACCTGGTGGTCGGGAGGACCGCGGCCATGAATCTCCCGACGGGGAGGATCGCCACCTGGACCGTGATCTGGGTGATAATGAGGGGCTGCGTCCGGTACGAGAAGAACTGGTTGAGGAACGAGAGGAGGACGCAGGAGAGCAGCCCCAGGAGCCACATTCGAAAGGTCCACACCGGCAGCGTCGGGTCGTCGGTGACAGGGACGGTCAGCCTCACCTGCTCGATCGGCGAGACTTCATCTTCTGCCGCGGCCAGGTCTTCGGAATTCTCATAATCATTGAATTGAATCTCCGCGGTTCCCATTGCGAAAGGGGGATTGTGAAGTAGAAAGGTTGAGAAGAAGGGGATATTTCTTGACTTCAGATTCCGTCTGGAATGGTTTGGCTACTGTGCATCCTGCCCTTCTTTTCTGAAGAACACGAAATCGAATATTCCCATATGTGGAAACTACGATAGTTGTACTTTCCTTTTATGGTTGTTCCGAGGAATCTTGGCAACAGCTGGTGTATGCAGGCTGGAATCCACAAATACAAATTAAATGGTAATAAAGAGCGTCAATTCCCCGAATCAGAATTATTGTCATAATTACTATTTATTTTTTTAAGTAATTTCTCGCTATAGAAAAACTTGTGAATGGGGGCAAAAAATGCAACTTTCTCTTAAAAGGAGAAAGTCTTTGGCAATCATACCACGTAAGTAATGCTGATATGATATATTTATTCAATCAGAACTTAACATGTAATTAATAATTGTATATTTATGATTATTAAATCCTTAAAAATATTTAAAAAATATAAATAAATTTAAATAAATTGTGAATCATAATATGAAATAATATATAAATAGTAAAAAAAAACTTAAAAAACTAATAAATAGTGAACTATAATTGAAAAAATATATAGATGGTGAATTCCGATTAGACAGGTATATCATGTCAGTATTATCTACGTGGTACAACCGATCCACCGAAGACTTTCTCCTCTAAAACGGATAGATACGTCCACACGGGAAATTGCTGTAAATATTCTCTTATGAACAGTTTTGTTACCTACCCAAAAGAATAAAAACTGTGTATCAATGCTTTCCATGCACTATCTACGTACATAAGTCTGGTATCCACCAAGGTGTTTTCTAATTTCCAGTCTCATATCATCGGATTGCGTGAGAAAACATGTTAATTATTATTAGAATAGTTCGATTATTATTTTCTCATTATGTCTTTTCTTCATCAGTAACGAAAAGAGGACATCGGTAGTGACAATACAATCACCTCTGCTATAATGTTCTGGTCTGGTCGAACACAGCTGCTTCCTATAGTTAATGCAATACCACTAAAAGACTGAGCCCATATCTGCCAAGATCCAAATTCAAATAATCTTTTCTGGCAATTTTATAACCATGTGCCTACCGAAAAAGAGTCCACCCGTAGAAAAATGTTTGATTGTAGCTCAATCTTGGGTTTTATAGCTGAATCGGTAGCTTTGATCCCCACGAGCTCACTTTCTAATTTCTCTGGCTCGGTGATCCTGTTGCCTTGTTTATAATCTGGTTGAATTTCTTTATCTTGGTTGTGGGGGGGTGGTTGAGTGATGGATTCGGCAAAGCAGCTCGGCGAGCAGAGCGCTGCATCAGGTTTAAGGTTATTAAGCGGTCTTATCTGTTCTCTGCGATGATCGACTGCTTCTGTGATGCTACGCTGTCCATCACGTTTGTATTTTCACTCGATCTCTTCTGTGATTGGCATCGGGGTACGCGCTGTGCTGTACCTTCTGCATATACCAAAACAAGTACAAAAGAAGTAGCTCTCTAGCACATACCACTCCAAATAATGCTAGTAATCTCGGGACGTGCTTGAGGAGCACAGATGATGCGACTGATACCTCAGAATTTGCTAAGCTCTGATATACATTCTGTTTACTGTATCATGCTCAGGTGTAATTGAACTGAATTTTCCCCCCTTATGATCAATTTCAGACACATGGAGGGTTCTGGTTCTTTCATAATAGGGACGGACAAATACACTTGATGGCTATGGAGGAACTGACCTAGGCAGTATCAACAGGGTATGAAAGTTCTTGCAATCAGTACTTTACCAAGCTACTTACTTTGACCAAACTAAGTTTAGGGGGCAGAGAATAGGAATGGAATAATAATTACCAAACACTGCTGGAACTTCTCTTCAAAGCTAAGTGCGTAGGCGATATCAGTGAACCGGGCAACCATCAACCGCTATTCCTTTGGCTGTTGGACAGGTTGCTAAGTCACAATGCTCTCCTGCTGTTCCCCACCAGTTTACAGTCCTGTTCTCCAGCCCGAGCGAGAAGTACAGAAGCACTCCCATGAATGCGACCCCGGCATCAAGGGCTGCCGACAGGATGTAGTTGTACCTCTGCCACCATTTCTTGCGGTATCGAAATACGAAGAAGTTGAAGATCGTCCCAACCATGACCCACGCATTGTAGTTCAGAGGTGTTGCTGGTGGCATCATCGCCGTAGCGCCCAGTAAGACTGGGAGATTGATGAGCGGGATCCAAGTTTGCTTGGGGAACGTCCTGTGGAGCAGCCACACTATGACAGGCCCCACTGCTCCACCCAAAAAGAACCAGTTCATGGCCTGGTAGTTCCCGGCTGACCCAAATATTCGTTTCGGGCCCACCAAACCCCATATGACCGATGCATCAAAGAAGACTCGGTCACTTGGGCAAGTCCAGGGGCTGTCTGCAGGTAGGAGTTGGTCTTGGCATATGTTGTTGATGGATGTCAGCAGCCACCACGCCACAGCAATGTTGATGGTTCCAGCAAGAATTGTCCCAATGAACTGTGTTGAATCACGTGATGCAATGAAATTTAGTATTCCTCAAAAGACAGTTACAGCTGATCACCTAAGTTGATCTTTATTATTGAGGAACGCTAAGATGAAACATGGCAAGTACCCTTTAGCACACAGTACACATACCTGAACTAAGAACATAGAGCGCGGAGGTATCTTCATGTAATGTCCGAGCTTGAAATCATTGAGAAATGAAACCGCTTGAGCCATGCTCATGTAACCATATGTTTTGAAGCACACGTTAGCTATTGGTCTTCCCGGGTATATTAGACCCATTAGGTACTCTGTGATTATGTTTAGCCCTGGTGTCTGCAATGGATATGTTAAAGAGATGTCAGACGAGGAGATTTACGGGTAAGAAAGATGAAAAGGAACTTCCATCACACCCTGTTACCTGATTTGTCGTTGCAGTTATGATGCTGATCGGGAGGGTGAAAACGAATGCAAGGATGCTGGCAAAGACGAGACCCCACCATGGCATCTGGATCTGATCGTTCAGGAAGATGCAAAGTGCAAGAGATACTATAAGAGTCACAATGAGCAGTGCGCAGAACCACCACGAAGGTATTTCCTTGTATCTCTTCATCAGTCGCGTGTGAATATCTTCCTTTCCCTGGTGAGAAGCCTTGTACCTCTCATAGATCTCTCTGTTCATCATAGCCATAAGTTAGAAACGATGGAAGAGGAAAGAGCTGATCTTATTGACAGTGCAGCAGACTCCGAACACTTTCTTCTTTTCTTATGAGAAATTTGAATGAAATCATCATTTTGCTTGCTTCTGTTCTTGTAATGAAAGTACCTTCCATAGAACAAGGCCACGTGAGTAAGTGTAGATGCGATCGTTGCGAACCCAAACCCATAAGTGAGAGCGAAGAACATGCTCAAGTGGATCCTTCCTTGCTGCTCGTATGCTGGTTGATCGAGCTCGAACTTGTTGTTCACAATCTGCGATATGTTGTACACCTGACCTTGGGATGTGAACAGGTGCGAGGAGAAGATCGGGAACTTGTTTGCACTGTACAGGTTGAACCCCCAGTAGCCTATGGGCATCACCACATAGATTATCAGAGCATACCCTACGAAGACATTCATTATGGCGAAGAATGGGCATATGAGCGGGCTGAACAAGAAGGATGCCACTGCAGCCCAGTCGAGGGTTACAGCCCCCAGGCCTAGTCCGCGCATTCCCGAGCCCAGTTGCTGGGCAGTGACGGATTTCGAGAACACCCAGCAGACCCATGAGATGTTTGTGAGCGTTGAGAACAGGTACCCCGGGACGATGTACCATAAGAAGCTGCAGGTCAGGGCAATCACGAAGAACTTTGCTCTCGAGAACTTCTGCTCATCTTTCTCGTGCAGTGCCCTGCAAGATACATTTGCATCAGATTCCTAGTTCTTTAGAAGCAGGCTAAGAAGGATTCTTCCACTTTTGTGCATTGATCTGCAGGAAATTTGCAATATGTCCACGCAGCTGTACGCTTTTCTTGCTGGTATATGTTTTGCCCTATACGTCATGGAAGATGGATATCAGAGGACTCTGCACAAAGTCTTTCTCCAAGATTCATCGACTCGTACACGGTCTCAATGGACACGAACAGGATCCAGTAAGATCTTCTAGACTCACAGTCGTTGCTCCCTATTTCTCAACGCTCATTAGTCATGAGTTCAATTAATTCGCTTTCATGTGCATCGGGACAACTTCTTGAGTTGTTATCACCGGACAAAGATGAATCCCTTTGTAGAATTTCTAACCTAAGCTCTTTTGATATTATTCATATGAGCTGATTAATTATGGGTCGGGTCTCGGCACATCGTTGACTAATCGCACACCATACATTTCTAACTCGAGCTTTGGGGATAAGGGTGACCATCACATGATCACAGAGTCTGCTTTACGCCAAAGCCAGTAATACAAAATGAATTAATGGCTTTTGACTCCTTGCAGCTTATGAGAGATTTGTCTAGCCAAGGGGTCTTCACTTCACTTCAGGGGTGTGGATACAATTCGATATTAATGGAGGGGGCAAGCGGCAAGACAAGACTCGACAGGGACTAGAAGTTAAAAGAAGGCCACTGGTTTTGGAAAACTGAAGGGATTGTAGTTGACTTCACACAGTTGACTTCTGACTTTGAGGACTATTGATTACTGGGACCAACTTGTGCCGTAATGCAAGGGACGCGAAATCGGATGTGGATGGAAAATGTCCATCCATAGACCCGACTTCTTCGGACTCGGGACACCGTGGGATAAGCAAATATCGGGAGCTCTCGCCGACACAAGTACGAACGAATCTTGAGCTAGACGGTCAAATCCATCGAGTTTTACAAAGTATTGAAAGGTGTAGCTTATCGGGTCTGATTCGATCCGATATGTAATAAGGGATGCTTGCAAGGATCCAAGATGATTATGGGTAGATTTTTTAAGAAGCACGTCACAAGCTGGTCCAGTGACAGACAAAAACAAGTACATTTTTTTATAATTGTAATATTTGAATTTGAAATTTTATTGAAAGTAGAAAAATAGGAGCCATCTCAGTCAAACATTATTGATATCGTAGGGCCATCGGATGGAGGAATTTCTATCTAGTTGAAAATTTGACTCAATTCATCCAGTGGCGGTGGAGAAGGCCTTTTAGAAGTTCCATCTTTGGAATGAAAACGGAATCTCTTAAAGGGTCCTTTTCGTCCATCACATGGGAGCCGCTAATACCGACAGCCAAGGATGCGCTAATGCAATTGTCATTCTCTAATTGGCAATGTGTGACAGCAAGAATTCTTCTGTATAACGTGGTGATATCGATTAATAAAATTCAGCTATTTGTTGAGGTATTTTTTATAAATCATAAAAATAAAAAAAAAATTCAGAGATAGTCAAATTTTATGGATTTGTATTATCACGTAAGAATTGTCACACAGTGCCCTCGTTAACTGCTAGACTTTCACGTGTGAAAGGGTTGGTTTATCTCCAAATCTCACTGTACGTAGTGCGGACATGGGCATCATCTTAACTAGTTAAGTAGTTTTTACTGGATTAATTAGTTAATTAATTAAAATATATTCTTTAATTATATATATATATATATATTTTTAAGTGAAGCTATTACTTAGAACTTTTGCTCTCTGATATACGTCTTACTGGGTGCACTAGATCAAGGGTCTACTACGTGTACCGATTGAGCACCGGTTATGCTCCGAAGACGCGATACGCACACGCTGAATATAGAACGGGGACATGTTCTTTTTTTTTTTTTTCTAGAACATAACGTAGAAGGGTGGGAATCGGTACCGGAATAAGGAGACCTGGACGAGGGTGGACGGCCACCACATGTGAGCGGGCTCCACCACGTACTTCCTCAGTAGCCCCGCCCACCCGTACCCTAGCACCTGCACCGATTGCGTTAAATATTTAGTATATATTATTCATCCGCTGCATATTTAATGTAATCTTGAAGATTTGCATTTAATATTCCAAGATCCAGATTCGAAACAGTAAAGATTCCACCGAAGGGGAAAATCTGGCAGCTGTCGACGTGAAAGATTCTATTAGAGTTCAAGGTGGTCGAGAGTAATGTGTAAAAAAACGCATCGGCATCAGTTACCTGAGTCGTGATTATAAGGAGCCAGCCGGCGACGAAGGAGATGCTCCGGCCGTAGAAGGCCTTGATGATGTTCACGATCCCGACGGCGTAGGCCGACCCGGACCCGAAAGCGCTCCCGGCGTTGGCAAAGATCGAGATGAGCACGTGCTCCTTCATGTTGAAGGGCCCCGGGTTGAGCGAGAACTCCCTGCCCCCGCCGAGCCGGAACTTGGTGGTCGGGAGGACAGCGGCCATGAACCTCCCGATCGGGAGGGTCGCCACCTGGACGGTGATCTGGGTGATGATGAGGGGCTCGGTCCGGTAGGCGAAGAACTGGTTGAGGAACGAGAGGATGCCGCAGGAGAGCAGCCCCAGGAACCACATCCGGAAGGTCCACACCGGCAGCGTCGGGTCATCGGTGTTGAGCACGGTCAGCCGGACCTGCTCGATCGGCGAGACCTCGTCCTCTTCCGCTGCGGCCAGCCGGTCTTCAGGTTTTTCGGGGTCGAGGTTCTTGGCAGCCATGGCAGCCCCAGCTTCCACACCCAGAGACCCCATTGCGAAAGGGAATGTGGAGTAATTAGAAGATATTCTTGAGTTTCTTGCGGCTTTGCCGTGTTTTTTATAAGAAGGGCTGCGGATATTGCTGTATTTATTTATTTATTTATTTATTTTGCTAATTATATTCTTTTAAATATTTTAAATATCGATATACAGTATCTGGTATCTGACCTTCAAAAATATCAAATAATTGGAAAACCATAGACGGGGTAGGTCTGGACAAATTTGAATGGAAGACAGGTGTGTGTGTGTGTGGGTGTGGGTCTGTGTGTGTGGGGGAAGGAGAGGCGGGTGCAGTTGAAGGTGCGAGTGGAAGCGTGCAGATGGCAAATTGCATTCCGGAACGACAGCTTCGTGCGCACTAACATTAATGTCGTCCCACAAGAGGTCAGGCAGATCCGGCACTGTCGATAGGCCGAGGTGACCGAAGAACGAGCGGCATCGGCAAGAAAGATTTCCGAATCGCGGGTCTAATCTCGTAAGGTTTTGAATCCCGCTCTAGTCGGGGAATCAGTTTGAAAGAATATTGTGTTGGATTTGAATTCAAAGAGAGAACCAAGGGAATCAGTTAAGGATCCGCGAGCAAAATAAAATATATAATAACTCAACAGATGTATCATCTGTTATCGAAAAATTAGTTTGTGATCATACGCTACGTCCGTCAAAGAGGTAACTCTTTTGCAGATCAATGGCCGAACCAAGCACGATCCTCGGATGGTTATCGGCCTAATTATCCGCTCGAGGAAGAAATTAAACCTTTTTACGAGTCCCACGACATTGAGGGAAAATAAGGTTTGATTTGGATGAGAAGGGTAAATTGGAAAAGTCTTTTTGTTTTCTCAGAAGGAATAATAATTTTATCATTACTTAAAAACGAGTATATAAGGAAAAATGCTTGAGAGAGAAGTCGGAGACTATAGTAAGATCCTCCAAGACTAACAACAAAGGAAAATACATGTGTTAACCGCATCGATTAACGCTCAGTACAGTTCTTGAGTAAACTCCAAGAGCGCCCGGGTTCGAAACCCCCTGGAGGTCCGCATCCTGGGTTTAATGGGGGGTCCAGGGCTGTAAATACACCATCCGGTGGATTAATCGGTTGCTACGGCGCCGAACACCATCGATATAAAAAAACAAACACTCAATACAGTTATAGCTAGTCAGCCAGCAACCGGAATTTTGATAACAATCTTCTGTCAATCTACATGAACCGTGGTAAAAACCAAGTTGGATGCGTAGAAAATTTTTCAATCTCTATATAAGAGCAAAACATGAGGGTGTTTTGAGCCGTACTCTGACACTCGACTCCTCTGCACAATAAAAACCCCAAAGGCGTTTCATATCTGAGTGGTACGTAGATCTCAATCATCTTGTACAGAAAATTTTACAATCTTCATACAAGAGCAAAACAGGAGGTTGTCTCGAGTCATGCTCGGGCGCTCGGCTCCTCCACACGACAGAAACTCCAAAGGCGGTTTAGATCTGGGTGACGAAATTGGAAAAGTTGATATTACAGAGAATGAAGATCCATATTTTCTGATGACGACATATGAGGAAGCCTTGGTATCTAAGGGCAGTAATGACAATCCACGAAATTCATTAACATTTTATACGGTTTTTTTTATTTTAGTATTAAAAAATCTTAAAAATAAAAAATTTTATTAGTCTGTATTATTATAAAAACACCGTCACGAGATGTCACTATTATACGAAAGGGTTGCTGGTGCGTGCAATATGGGCGAGAAAATACAAATCCGTCCAACCGCTTGTCACGCTGTCTGGAACTTTTATAGCCACTTGCTCTTTAAAGGGAACGCGTGTCACCGCTTTATATGCTGTATATTATTATTATTATTATTATTATTATTATTATTTTATTAATATTGTGCGGAAAAAAAAGTGGCAAAATTAATTGACAGACCAGAAAATAAAGTTTGAGGTGGGTGGCCGGGTAGGGTTAAATGCTCATAATTGCGGTGGAGAAAAGAAAATTGGCGACAACTACTAATTTCACAATCTTTATTTTTTTTAATTAAAAATATTCACTTTGAAATTTGACCCAATTTATCGGGAGGCACGGGAAAAGAGATCCAGAATCCTAGGTAACTGTCCCTCGCCCATGCTCCATCACCCAAACATCCGCCGGAAAGTGCGAACTCACGTGATATTATTTATATAATATTATAAATTAATAAAATTTAATTATTTATGTGATTTCTTTATTTTTAAAATTTCATGAGAAAAATCTTAAAATGGATTATTTTATTGGCCGGTAATATCATGTACGTAAGTATTGTCACGTGGTGTATGCTATGTGGTATACCCGTTGCATAGAATGCTCCCTACGCGAGTTAGTTTTTAGGATTATCTGCTTAGAAAAGTACGAACTATCCAAGAATTTTTCAATCCACTGTAAACTATTTTTTTTAGGAAATCACGAACTGTACTATATTTTTTTCTAATTTACTACGTTGTTAATTTTGATCATTAATTACTTATTGATACTGTTAATTTTACTGATTATGCAAATAGCGTCCGATGTAGTATCATTCATCTGGTCATAAAAATAAAGAAAGTCTGTTTATACATGTGTTTGCACGTCTATCATGTATTTGCACGTCTGTTTACATGTTCATCCTCATGATAAAATAAAGAATTAAACAATAGCTTGTAATCTTTTATGACTGGATAAATATCGCGTATGATATCACGTCAAACTCCGTTTATACAATCGGTAAAATTAATGATACATATAATCAATTAACTGATAAATTAACAACGTGATAGGTTAGAAAATTCTTAAATAATTCGTAATTTTCTGGATAAAAATATAATTCGTGATAAATTGAAAAATTGTTGAATATTTTATATTTTTCTAGTTAAATAATCCTAAATTTTAAAAAATTTTGTACGTGGATGATATATATATCTATATATATAAAAGAAGAGTGATGATTTCAATTTATAACAATGTTGAATTCAATCCTGTTCGATGGTCTTTCTCGAGTCAGAAACCAGCAGCCTTCTTTCTGCGACTAATGACCAATCTCACATTAATTGCAGAACGATCCTCATAGTTTTCATTCGCCACCATCTTCACCCTTCCCAGCTTCATTTCCTGTTTAAAAAAAAAATGCAAGCCCGGAGGAGCAATTACAATACCGATGCCATCGCCTCGACTTCTCGTCCTCGATTATTTCCGGGTTCTCATATCTCGTCCGCCTCACCTTGCGATGAAGTGCGAAGATTTACAAGCCGAGAGAACCGCCCGTGAACAGTCACGACATCAATAGACTAATTAATAGCAGTGAACTTCTGCAAATCTTGACCTAATAAAAAGTGATCTCAGTAATCAGAATCTCACCCCGACCCCCTAAAAAGTCCGTGTTTGTGGATGAAGATTCCACCGAAGACATCCCATCATTGTCCGACATATCGTTTCCAGCCAGCTCGAGCTTCTAGATTTTCCAATTTCGTCGTGGCTTGAGGGTGGCTGAGACGTCAAATGTGAAGGCACGTCTGCCTAATTATTTCAATGGCAAACGACGTGGCCCATCCTTTGAATTTCGCCCCTCGAATTTTGCACCAAGTCTATATATAAAAAAAAATTGAGTAAATGTACACTTATATGTCTAAATAGGTGAGCGGTAACATCTAATTTTATTACATTCTCGAGATTTTCTTTATATTTTTCCCATGCGAAGGCCATTGGATCTATTTCATTCGATGTCCTTCATCAGGTCTTGGTCAGTCGTACATTCTCCACGGTATCGTTAACATACTGCTGTTTATAAGAAATTCTCTCCCCGTTTTTTCTTTTGTTTTTTGGTTGGAAAAGGGGGACCTCCATGGAAGCTCGCATATATCAAAGAGATAGATATGAACTGGTGTGGGTCCATCTCCTCTTAAGGTCAGCAGCACTGCTGGGTGTCCACGGGAACTCCAGCTCCAGCTCCTGCTCCTTTTGTGCCCTTTATCCCTTTTCATGTTTTCCCACTGGACGAGGGAACCTCGATTCCATCCGTCTGACTTTTGCCCGAATTCTGTCTCGAACTGTGTTAGGCAGGTCAGTCGATGAGACATGATTCATGAAGGGGCACGATCGGTTGCGGAAAAATCATTTTCGGTTGGAAATCACCTTGATCCCGTTCTCTCATGGAGCAAGTCAAATAAGTAGGGTAAGCGAACCCTCGAGCTGTGATGAAGATCGAGAAAGAAACACACCAAGAAATTAAAGAGATCATCATCAGCATCGACTGAGTATTGAATGCTCGATTTCACCGGTGTGCGTGCCCGAACATGTAGAAACACTTTATACGAGATGACATAGGCCAATACATATGATTAATATGTCTAAGGATCATTATAGATTTTGATCATGATTAACTGATAACAATCACACTGACGCTCGTGAAACCTTTCCAATCACCTTGCCATCCTGGCCCAGCACCTGGCCGCGAGGCCTCATGTCGGTCGTCACCTCCCCGGCTGAGCCTTGGAACTGTGGCGGTGCGGGTGCCGCTACCACCCCTCCTGCAGCCGTGTAGAAAACCTGCCGCCCAGTGGCTCCGTCATATCCTGCCGGGGCATAAGTGACGTGATCTGCCGCTCCGCTGCTCGGCCACCCTGCCACAGTCCCTTCCGTGCTCATCATCCCCCCCATCTTCTGAATATGCTGCTGGGGTGGCAGGGTAGGCGGTGCTGCCATGGAAAGCGGCTGCGGCTGCATCGGCACTGGCGGGGCAATGTTGAAGAAGGCCTGATCACGGTAAGCATCGGTGCCCGCTCTCTGCTGGACGGCATAGTATCCGTGACCGGGTTGGTCAGCGATGGGCCGGACCATCTGGGGGGCATGGTATAACCCACCGTGGCCAGGGATTACATACACGGGCTGTTCAGGCGGGTTGGGTGGTCCCGTCATCAGGGTCCCAGCGAAGGCCCCACCAGGAATCTGCTTGTCCGGCCAGTAGCCTGCCGGGACACCACCACCACCGAAGCCTCCGATCACAGCTTCCTCACTCTTTCTCTGGTACATCGCTTCAGGCCCATGCCCACTGATTTGCAGCCTCTGCAACTCCTGTATCTGCCTCTGTATCTCGGCCGAGCTCAACCCGTGATCGGATACAAATGCCCGATCATCCCGGCCCAGCCCCACCTCACTAGCCACTGCTGCAGCCCCAACAGGATCAGGAACCACTGGCGGTGGCAACGGAGGAGGAGGAGGAGGAGGAGGGGACACACCCCTCTCCAGCCCGAACAGGAAATCGACCTTACCGGGCACGGGTTTTGGCAGGTTGGGAGCCGGAACTGTGTCAAGTGCCGCGACGAACCGGTCACGGTCAGCCCCGACGAACCGGTCACGGTCAGCCCCGACAGCCTGGCCCGTCCCCGAACTGCCCGTATTAGCACTTGCCGGGAAGACAAAGAGCCGCATCCTGGCAGGCTTGGTCGAGGACCGAGTGAGCCGGTCGTACTCGTGCATCATGTGGTCGACGTCGTCGTCGTTCGTGACAGAGATCAGGGCATCGAGGTCCTCGCCGGGGAGCTGGTACCTGAAGGCAATATCAGATTCTCCGCACAGGGCGACGAGCTTGGCGATCAGGGAGTGGAACCTGATGTCGCGATCCACGGAGAGGATCTTGGTCTCGCCGCCGACGTAGGAGAGCTGGTTATCGTGGGGTCGCGGGAGGATCTTTCCACCATAGCTGCACATGAACTTAGCCTTGTAGCTCTGCTGCTGCTCATCCCAGGGCTGGTTATCGAACTCCATCTCCCGGCACCGTGGCGACGAGTTGCCGGAATCAGGGTACGACGGATAGGGGCAATTCTCCATCTTTGTCGATGCCAGGACTCGACGGGAAGAAATGCTAAGAAGCCACTAGAGAGGAAGAGGAGAGTGACTAGAGAGGAGATTGGTCGACGGCTGTGGATGATTCTTCTTTCATTTGGTCTTCCGGATCCCCTTTTTTTCTATCACCGATGAACAATCATTTAATTACAATTTAGAAATTTTGAGTTTAATTTTTATTATATAATATATATATATTTGATCTACGTGATTTAATTTAAATTAATTAGAATTTATTAAATTTTTATATACCAGTAAAATAGACTAAAAAGAAAATTTCAATGGATTAATTTAATTTGAATGGAATTAATCATTGTATTAGATATTAGATCGAAATGGATGAGATAAGATCGTGTTTGGCTGACAGGGACCCAACTCCCGTCCTGTATCAATGCACGTGTTTCATCTTCTATGGACGAGTTGTGCTAATGTCGTCTGTGACAGATCAATGCTACCAACCAGGCGTACATTTAGAGACTTTGATTGAATTGGTTCGGTTTATCCTTTAATTCGGACAATTTTTATTTAAAAAAAAAAACCTTCTTTTGATCTTTCTCCCATAATATGTTTTGATCCCTTGGTGCGCAAATCATTATGTACGATAGCTCCTGCATGAAGATTTCCTCCGGGACGCGGAGACGTATGGGTTGTTTGAATGGAATCCGAAGTAAGGGCTTCATATGTACCCAGAATTGTCTAGTCGAGCGCGTGGTTCTGGACGCGACCGAGAAAACTAATCTGAGGAATCTATGCGGGCGAGAAATATAATTTGGACGAGGACTGAGCTGCAGTGCCTCGTCGAACTCCTTCCGGTGCGTCCATCTCCTGCTTTCCCTTAGCAACTCCCGACCACACCGTGGAGACACGTCGACGAGATTCCTTGATTGTGAATGGTTGCTTGCAGATGTGGTTCAGATTCAGTGACATGTGAATCTTGTGCCAGGTGAAATGAAAGCAGACAAGGGCACTTCCAATCCATCACGTTCGGAGACAGATCAAAACAGATGTGGCCTGGATTAGAACTAACGGATAGAGACCGATCCGTAGAACCAGGGGTTAAAGCTACAGGGAATGGATTCAGAGGGCACTGAGCTTTATCTCAATTGAATTCATAAAGAATTTCATGGGATGTTTGGTTAAGGAGGAGTGGGTGCGGAATAGGAATTCCCAAGTTTGGTTCGTTGGAATGGGTTAAAACGGAATAGCTATTCTTGATGTAGCCTCCATCAACAAGGAATAGCTATTCCTTCCATGAAGGGGTCGAATAGCATTTCTGATTAGGAATAGGTAGCGGAAATAAAAGTTTATCCTTAACTATTCATCAAATTTTCATCTTGTGCCATTGCTTCCCCTACAGTCCTTCATGTTGCATCAGCTCTTTGCCACCGTCATCAGCTTGCCACCGGCCTGCCAATGTTGGTTTGTCTCACCTCCCATGCCATCCCGTGCCTCCCCCGAGCTTTCCCCGAGACTCCCGAGCTTTCCCGTGCCCCTTCATCTATTCATCGCTACATGAATTTGTTGACTGAGAATAGAGAGAGAAAACTTTCTCTCTCTACCGGTTTTGCTCGGGTGGAGGAAGGAGGAAGGGGTGACTCGGGGGGTCAGGGTGACATGAGGGCTCGGGGTGGACCTCGGTGGGTGGGAGCTCAAAGGTTTAGCTGTTTGTGATGGATTTTCGAGGGGAGACGATACTGTTCTTTTTCTTTTCTTTTTATGTTTTTTAATATATATTATGGGTAATTTTATCATTTAACTATAAATACACTATTTCACATCACTTTATTCATTTTAACCGAATAATATCATTTTCATTCTTTATTTTATTTATTCTTCTCTCGATTCCCTTTCACATTTTTTTCTATTTTATTTCTATTTCATTCCTACAGATCAAATGTAATGTCAGCTCTGACGGATGATTCATAGACAGACAGGAGTTTGCTTACCGACAACTCTCCGGAAACCTTGAACCTGGTCTTGCACCATGCGGCAGGCAGCAATACCTTGAGACCTTTTTTTTTTTTCCTTCCTTTCTCTCTGTTTTCTTTTTTTTTTTTGGTAAATTATCGTGATTAATTTAAATTTAAGATGGGGTCGATCCATATTGGTTACAAGTTCTAATTTCTAATTTATGAAGGATTGTAACTAAGTTATCTATCGCTGTATGTCCTTGTATCAGTCACTATACAATTGATACTCCCGGTCAGCTTATCCGGATGGCTTTTTCATCCCCTCCTAATCTCGGTCAACCAGCAAGGTCTCCTTCCTCCTCTTATGCTGATTATTCTTTCCCTTTCTAGTGTGGTGGATCCTCACTCCTTTCAACACAACTCTCCGAGTAACCATCTTGAAGATGGAAAGTGTGAACAAGCCGAGATCTACTTGAATCTTCCAAGATCCAACCAGATCTGGTTGTTCAAAGGTCTACATCTGTTCAGATCTTCCAAGATATGACCGGATCTCACGTTCTTTTACTGTCGGGCTCTGGCAAGCGAAGGAGATCAAACCCAACCGAGAGGAACGTCGGGGTTCTGGTGTTGCAAGAGCCCTTGGCGCACGAGTACAGCTCAAGACCCCTCCTATTTTGCTCTAACGGTGATATTACATCGTAACATCTCTATTAGAAGATTGAAATCTTAGTAGACTAATAGTGTGAGGACCCCATTCCTAATTTTAATCGGGGTCTACATAGATTGGCAGGGGATTTCGATTGGAGCTTCGGTGGTTGCGACAACTGTATTTGTGCTTGTCCCAATGTATTTTCCTTTGTAGTTTGCCAAGAGGATCCTTCCGATGATTTTGATCATGTAATTTTCCAGCTTTCTAGATCATTTTCAATGTAGTATTTTTTAATGAAATTACCATCACTTTCGAGGAATATAAAAAGAATGCCACACATGCGTGTGGAATTTCCCAACCTCTTCGTACTGTTATCCCTATTATCTTTTAGTCTGAAGTTACCTTGAGACGTTTGTTTTCATTTCGAAACCAGATACAAAACTGAAACTAGAATGGGGATAGAATTCAAAAAATGTAATGAATTTCAATTTTTGTTTGTTCCAATTTGAAATAGAAATCCACCAAAGAAGGTTGGCGCAAGTGGAAGGGGCTTGTGTCGCTTAAGCAGAGGTGCCGAGTTCGAGCCCCTGTGAACGCAGCAAACCTTCTTGGGAGGGGTCCCCGGGAAACCGCCCGACAGTACCCCGAATCCGGATTAGTCGGGCCTTCGGGTACCGGATACCGGGTGGGAAACCAAAAAAAAAAAAATAGAAATCCGGTTCATTTATTATTATTTGGTCTACCGGGGGATAAGTCTCTAAAAATATCATTAAAAAAAATAAAAAAATACTCCCAGGGAATTTTTCATTTTTTAGAATTTTTTAAATAAGTGAAAAATTGTAAAAAAAAATAATTTGTCTGCGGAAATAATATTAGAATATTAGAATAAATGGGATTAAAACACAAATATTGAAAATTCCAGGGAAGCTTCCAATTCATTACAGAATCTCCCACCTAAACCTCAATCGATCCACCTCTCATCCCTCCCATATCGTCTTCTTGTATGTCGTAGCTCCGCCGCTCCCATGGCGTCTTCGGAGATCGAAGTGGTCTCAGCGGAGTCGGCGAAGTCAGAGAACCCCCCGGCTGAAGCCGCCGTGATCGATGTCTTCTCTGCCGCCGCCTACGGGGACCTTGAGAAGCTGAGGAAGTTCGTCGAAGAGGACGGGGCCTCGCTCTCCACTCCTCACGAGAATGGCTACCATGCTATTCAGTGGGCCGCCCTCAACAACTACCCCGATATTGTTCAGTACATCATCGAGGTACTCTGCTTAATTGATTTAGTGCTGCTGGAACTTGCAATCTGTGCTAATTTTGAATTGAGGTGGTGTATCGATGCTTACTAGTCCGTCGGAGTTGATTTCTTTGTGAAATGTGTTGAATTCATTGTCAGTCCAGTGCTTTATGCCAATATCCAGTCTGTTTAGTAGTAATTAAGCGACTTACTCTAGAGAGTTTTGATGATAAGCATCACATCGCCTTGCCTTATTCCTGTCATGTCTTGCCTTGACTGAAAGTAACCTGAGCGCTTAATGCTGAGCTTATTTTAGAAGAAATCAGGCTATGTTTGTCCAGAGTGCTAAGTTGATGCGGGCTCCCAATTTTCTTTCGGGACTTTAATGTGTTGATAATATTCAGGCTCAATGTCTTCTGCCACCTGGCTTGCGATGACAAGTAAGAAAGCCAAAGCCAAATAGAGTGCAGTTTAGTACCTTTGATCTCGGCAGGTTTCTGGACATTACTTGGAAAAGTAGTTGTTTCCAATTATTTTTAGACCTGGTTTGTTGTCAGGCATTAAAATGTGTTTATTACTGGTTGATTTCTTGGTAAAACTGAATGGTCGGTTGGTCGTGATTGAAGCATGGAGGTGATGTGAACTCAACTGACAGTATGAAGCAAACAGCATTGCATTGGGCAGCTGTTCGGGGCTCCATTGCTGTTGCAGATGTGCTCTTGCAAAATGGAGCTAGGGTAGAAGCTACTGATACACACGGTTTTCGGGTAACTATTTGCATTTTCCCTTTATTTCAATTCTATTGAAATGTAGTTGCTTATTCTAAGATTTTATCAATGAGATGTCAATATGTAGGAGGGAGCATAATTTTTTTGTCTCCTACCTGAGGTAAAAATATTTGCATTAATGGAGAAGTCATTTAATACATGTAACCATTTTTGGTTTAAAGAGGGCCAATTTTCAACCGAGTTTTCTTGAACAAGTGTCAATTTAAAGCTGTAATTTATATATGGACCTCTGCTTTATCAGTGAATCTGTAATTACTATCATTTGCTGCATTTTGATGCAGGCAGCTCATATTGCCGCCCAATATGGACAAACAGCTTTCTTGAATCACATTATTGCTAGATATCATGCTGACTTTGATGCTCCTGATAATGATGGGAGAACTCCTCTTCACTGGTATGTGAAAAAGCAGATCCATACATGATATAAACATGGATCCGAATGCTTTCAAAGTTGAAGATCACACACACATGCATTTCTTTCTTAGAAAAATAGAGTAATAGTAGCTTCTTGCATGGGCTAAAATATAGCTTTCTGGTGACACCTTTTCTGAGGATATTTAATAAATATTCATGCCAGCAGTTCACTCCTTTGAACTTTCTGCTATCCTATAGATACTATGGCTTATGGTTTGCTGAAGTTGGGCTAAAGCCTACCTATTTATTTTGACCACTCTTTTGAAAAAGGATCATTACTATTATCTTTTCCATTCTAAAGACTATGGAAGCAAGATATTTGTATCATAACTTGATGAAACAGTAAGCGAGATAAGCATCTCTCTAGAAAGTTTATTTTAATTCTGAAAGTACCACTAGTTTAATGTGGCTTTGCACTGTTCCGAATTTTCACAAATCAATCATAATGATGTGACACTGGAATTACTTTCAGCCCCTTTTTATGCAAGATTTCTCAAAACATGAACTTTTACATCTGATTTTAGGGCTAGCTGTTTACTTTTGACTTTTAATTATGTGGATCTTGTTCATAGAAATCTGATCTAGTGTTAATTCTGAGCAGGGCTGCATACAAAGGTTTTGCAGACACAATTAGACTGCTTCTCTTTCGAGATGCCTCACAGGCAAGACAGGATAAAGAAGGTATATAGATAACAAGAAGTAATTCCTTCCCTGCATCCTAATTTAATCTACAACTAGATCTCCCCATCTTGGTTTGAGTGAAGCTTCTCTCACTCACTCTCTCCTCCCCTCTTGCTTGATGGTCGGAGCTGTTCTATTTTCATTACCGAAGTATCACAACTTGGATATTTCTACATTGTTAGGCTGTACTCCTTTGCATTGGGCTGCTCTAAGAGGAAATGTGGAGGCTTCTAGTGTACTTGTCCAAGCTGGCACAAAGCATGAATTATACGTCAAGGATAAGGCTGGTTTTACTCCTGTTCAACTCGCATCTGATAAAGGTCATCGGCACATTGCATACTTCCTTGTACGTATATCATTGTATTACAAGTTACCATTAAGCTGTTTGATTGATTTTGGCATTCTCTTTGGAATTAATGTCAATATCAATTAGTAACGTGGTATGAATCCAGAGAGCATTTACACTTTCATGTTCTCTCATGAAATATCCTTGATTCCATTAGTTCATTTTTGTTGTCATTTTTAAAGTCATCTTCTAATGAGCACTTATTCTCCATGTTCTTTGGAGTTTTCCCCAACTTAAAAATGAAGAGCGAGACATTTGCATACTATCAAACATGTTTAAGAAAGCCGCTCATAATTTCCTCCTTCTTTCCCATCTATTTCATCGTCAGGAAGGACATATAAAACATGAAAAAGAATGAAAGAGACCAGAGTTCTATAACTTTTATGTTTTTAAATGCCTTTTCAAGTGCAATCCAAATTTATTCCCTATATTTTTAGTTTTATTTATCTTTAAATGAGTCCCAGTTTGTTTGCAGAAACTCATCTCTCCTTTCCATTTTTCATTCTTCATTCCTGAAAGCACAGACAAGGCGTATTTCACTTTAGACATGATTTTAAATGGAAAAATTGAAGTCAGCCTGATTTTTTAAGGATGTTTAAAAATGATGCATTCTTATAACAAAAAAGAAATTTAAAAAAATGGTACTGCTCTCCAGAAGTAACTGGAGGTAAATTCCTTCACAAATATGGGCAGATGTTTTTCTCATCTCAATACAGCATCTCCACTTCAATAAACCTTTTGCAGATAATATCTACTTTACATTTTCAGTCCAGGGCACAGAAATCAATGAGCAAGCGCTGGACAGATAAAATTTGTAGCGGGGTTATGTCTGATATTGGTTATGCACCTTTATTGTTTGGAATGGTTGTTATTGGGATAGTTCTCTTCATCAACTCGGTTCTTGCAGGTAAGAGCTTCAGAAATTTATTACCTTTGTTATGCATACACTTCCCACCCATTTCTCATTTATATATCTGTAATCATGTTGTTGATCCTCATTCAGCACCTAATCTTCCAAAGCTGACTGCTATCGTTGCCCTATGGGGATGGACAGCTGTATCTCTCGCAGTTGCTTCACTGTTGCTATTTTACCGTTGTAGTAGGTACTCCTTTGCTTTCCTCAGTTTTATTTCCAGAACCCTTTCCTTAATTGACTAGTTGCTTTTAACTGAATCTTGCTTCCATTTCTCTGTGGATATTCACTATGTATATGGATAACTATGTTGTAATGAAGTCTCTTCAAAGAAATCGATCTGCGTGGATTTATGATATTTCAATACATCTCAATGCTGAACTATGAATTTCTTGAACAGTTGTAATAGAGCAGTTTTTGCAAAATCAAATTAGTCTGTAAATTGCTACAAAGCACTTCTTTTGTTCATTAGTAGTGATTTCTATTTGCCCTAAATCTGTCTGCAGGAAAGATCCCGGGTATATCAAAAGCTTAGCGGAGTTGAGTAATCACCAGGATGTTGAGGTATGAAGGCCTACCAGTGTAGGCTATTACACAAATTGGCCTTAGAAAAACTAGGAGTTTCTTCTGAGAGCTTGATAGAATTTGAGTACTGATTTTCATTTGCAGGATCCTTTGCTCAATCTTGACCTGAGTAACTCCCCTGGATGGATGGGAAATTGGTCTCAACTCTGCCCAACATGCAAGGTCTGTTTAAGTAATTATCATTTGGACTGATCAATGTCTTTATTATTTAAAGCTTATGCAATGCGATGAGTAAGAAACTGTTTCACTTACATGCAATTGGCCCATTCTTCTTTTGCAGATAATTAGACCTGTTCGCTCTAAGCACTGTTCTGCATGTAATCGCTGCGTGGAACAGTTTGACCATCACTGCCCTTGGATATCTAACTGTGTGGGGAAGGTAGGAAGTTGTGCCGCTGGTCATTTTTATGACATAAATTTAGATTCAAATGTTGGTTGCCTTTAATTTGATTTGTTTTCTTCTACACTTAATTTTTACTACCGCAGAGAAACAAGCGGGACTTCTTTGCTTTCGTTTGCATGGGTACCTTGACATCATTCCTTGGTGCTGCCATCGCATTTCAAAGTACATGCATCGTTCAGTTATCCATCTTTTCCCTTTTCTTTGTCGTATCATTTACATTCCATAAGGAGCTCGACTCTTTGGCAGGGGTATGGACAGCGCCTTTAGTATTAGTAAACAACGAATCATGGATTCGGCATGTCATATTTCAAAATCTGGGCTTGGCTACATTTCTGGTGTTGGACCTTATGATTATGATACCTGCTACGACTTTAACAATAAGCCAAGCTTCCCAGGTAATTTGATTTGTTCTGCAAATTCATCATTCATGAGGATGGTTGTGGAGTCCTCTGCTCCTCAGAAAATGTATACCCCGGTGACCGTGTAATTTTTATTCTTCAAAAAGGTTGAAGAATACCGGTGTTGGGAGGGTAGCTATAAGTTGTGAGTGTCAAGCTAACTTTTCCCCGCATTCTGTGGCAATGCAGATTGCTCGGAATATAACTACAAACGAGTTGGCCAATGCGATCCGGTATGGTTACCTCCAAGGCCCAGACGGACGTTTTCGTAACCCATACAATCATGGCTGGAGGAAGAATTGTACGGATTTTCTCATCACCGGTCACACGGCCGACGAGATTGCATGGCCTTCATTACAACAACAGGTTCAAGGTTAGAGCTCCCTCCAAGGTACATATCTTGAGTTGTCTCAAGTGCCAAGGTTTAGAATTGGGCCTTAGTGCTGTTTTTCCGTCGTGCCTCGTCATGGGGTTATTCCCATAACTGCCCCGGGAATACATACCTGTCAATGGATATCTGTACTTTTTGTTCAATGTCTTGTTGTAAATAGGATTGGGCCGTTGTAAGATGCCACAGAGAATGCGTTTTACCATATGTTACATGAAATTCATACTTTCTTTGTAATCTTCGATCGAGAAATACATGAAGCCGTTGACATGACAGTCATATATATGTTATTCGTTCTGTACCCAAAGCTTCTCCACTAGTTTCTATAATCCAGAGTACTGCAAGGAAGGCATCCCAGGAGAACGAACTGCCCTCATATTAAGTTTCAGCATCGGACCTAGAGGGTGGTAAGCTCTCAGCCATATCCTATTCCTATCACAAATTTATGATCTAACATATGTGGATAGGACAACCTGTAGAATCTCGGATCTATCATGGGTACGATGTATATGGCATTTTGCCAGGTCGTTTTTGGACCCCACATGGCCATGGCATCCCTGGTATTTTAGGCAAACATTACAGCAATGTACAATGAGTTTATTGTGTAAATTTCTGCATGGTCTTAACACATAAAATTTTCATAATTTTCGGGGTTAACTTTATATGTATCAAGATCTGGATTGGTAATTTACACCTTGAACTTATCATGTATTGCAACACAGTGAATATTTGCTATGATATTTTGGTCAACCCGTATCTTAGCCTCGTCAGCATCAATTATTCGGTGTGTGAGTAATTTATATTCTTCTATGCTTGACAGCAACAGTCGAGGGATTGATTTGAAAGACGTCAGCTTGCATTTCTCTTATTTTAAGCAATCCCTATCAAGTTGGTTGAACCTCTCTATATATTTATATGCGGTGCCAGCCAAAGATTCCTAAGTTCTACTAGCCTTCCGGATCCCGTAGACCGATAAATTGTCTGTTCTGAGTGACCGGGATGCTCACACACCCGACCTGCCGACTCTGGATCATCCACACAGATGATCGAGGATCGCGTAAAACATCCGTGGTTCCCTGTTTTGCAGGTCACTTCTACTCACGGAACTCGATTCATTGCCGTGTAAAATAGTAATTGTCCTCATTCTTACCCGAATTTCTCTGAGACATAAACCTACAGTTGAGCAGAATGTGAGCAGCAGTATCTGGAGACGTCGATCATGGTTTGCTGCATTCGTTTCAAGGCGGTCATATTATACATCAAAGAAGCCATAAATTATTGAATTATCAGGTTTCAATGGCAATTCACGGGTACTATTATTTGTCAAGTGATGTGAACCAAGTCCTAGAAAGATTGGTGACCGCAAAGCAATGGAAAAGGGATCGAGGCACAGGATAGTGTTTTGTAGCGTGTCATCGAGTCTTTAAAAACTCAGACCCGTGATCTTCGGATTATAAGTTTTCTCTATCCACGAGAATTGTGCTTCGTTTTTAGGGTACTTACATATGTAGTCTTTATCAGTATCGTCAGGCTACGGAGAAGCCACGGCAACCTGAATGGAAATTCTGTTTCTTGACGGGTGGGGAACTGTACGGCAATGGGGGACACTTCCGTGTTCCAGAGGCCCCGATTTTGTCGGAGGTGGGAACACGTCACCCACCAAGAATCGGTGGACTGAGTCGATAGATGCTAACCAAAAAAAAAGAAAGTCAGAAGGCGTAGGGAAGGGAACCTTAAATCATCCAAATCAATCAATCAATTGTATAATTATGCATTGACTAATCGTATAGAGCAGCGAAAAAGGTGGCGCCGTGGACAAAGGGGACTCTGGCCCCCTCTCCCTCTCTAGTTCACATGAAGAGGAACTGTTGCATCACTCGCTGCGTTTGTTCTCCCATGAGATTCGATTTTACCTATAATTCGGGTGGACAGATCCTGATACAAGAACATATGGTAGGAGAGTTCGCGTTGTTTCTCTCTCGATACATGCTAAGCTCGACACCCGTGACTCCATATGTCCCATGTCTTCTTCTCAGCCACGCATGAGTTCGATGGGTCGAGATGAGATTGCGATTCCTATCGTTCCCTGCTCAGTAGTTCTTCAATCTCTATCCCACAAAAATACCATCCTCTTTCCCTTTCTCACTCCAATAAGTTTTTCTCTATTATGCAAAACTCGATATTTAAAAATTCAAGAACTTAATTAATTCATGTTCGAATTAAGTTAGAAACTATAGATTCCTACCTATCGGTTCTAAAATTTCTCCAAGATCTTAATTAAAATAAATTCTTTTTCCCCCCTAAACCGTCAGTGCATCTTCCTTGATCCCACAAGGTTCTGTTGGCTAAGAAGCTATTGGGCCCTTTCTGGAATCTAAAAAGGGTGAGAGGTGTGTCTCCATGACAGTGTGTGATCGGTGAGTGGCCCCCAACCCAATTTTCTGTTCCTCCTGCTGCTGACTCCTTGCTGCCCTTTGATTGGTCCTCTGGTAATTTTTCAACACATAGTTGGTGATAAAAATTTCTCCCTTTTAATTCTTTGCATGGCTGGCAGAGCAATTGGATTAGATCTCCTCAACAGTTGTCCCTTATTTAAACAAATAATAAATCAGAAAAAATTAAAAGTCTTCTAAATCTGCCACGATGACCTGTTAGTGCAAGCAACCGCTATCGTCATTAAACTCGAGCCAGCCAGATGTACAGTGAACGGTTACCGTCATTCTCTGTAACTACTCGATTCTGACAGTGCTGTAACTCATGGAAAGTGGGTACTGATTATGGTCTCGGGAAGGATCAGTGACGATGGCCGGGTAAGTTAAAAGTAAGTCTCAGTTCGAGTTCGAACTTTGTCAAAAATTTATGGACGGTACCTTTTCAACTGCAAGGGTGGGAAGGGAAAGAAATAAGGGGTAAACTGATCTGGTCCTTAATGAGTAACTAGTCTCCGAGATCAAGAGTTGTCAAGTGGAGCCCAGCTTGCGAGGACTTTTATGGGGAAATCTGTACTGGCGAAGGGCTATAAAAGTTGAGCAATCCCAAAGTCTTCTCCTGCAGTCGGTGGGGTTTGGAGAAAAAAGGGAAGCTCTGGCCATTTCCTGGGAGTGGGTGAGTACGGGAGCTCCTTCTCTCTTACTTTCTGCAATCAACTTCATGTTTTTCTCCCCCGACATGTCTCTTTTCAATCTTAAAGGCACCGACTTTTTTTTTTTTTTGTGGGTATATGCAGTATACTGAGTTTCTTGATTTGATGTGCATAAAAATGTTTGCTTTATTGCTTCACAGGATCCCCCCAGCGGTTCTTTCGTTCGGAGAGAGCTTCGATGTCATCCATGAGAGGAATCCCTGAAATGGTACGTCTCGCAAACCCGATGACCTGTAGCCCTTTTTAATTCGGACGGCTTTTATTTTTTTTTACCTTTGGGTGGAGATTTCTCGGAGCAAGGAATCGGCTGAAGTGATGTTTGTTATCTGCGTGGCAATTGACGTGGGATGGAAACACTGAATACTGATAGACAATACTTAAGCCAGAGATTAGAATGTATTCTGATTCCACTTTGTTTTGATACAATGAATGCGCGGTCTCGGTTCTTGCCTTCCCCAGCTTTTATTTTGGAATGAAAAATTTATCAAGCTTTCCTGAAAGAAACCTTTCTGATAGAACCTCTGTTTTTCTTCCTTGAATTTCAAAAAAAAAAAGTCAAAATGATTAGTGGAAAGGTAATCTTTCCACAAAAGTTGGAACGACTTTGACGTGAAAGCTGTGGATGTTAAACGTCACAGGGATTCGAGGATATGAGCTTCATCAGTCAGTTGTATATGAACACGATGGATGAGCTTAGCATACTACCCCTAACAGCTGCCTTGGGAGGGCATATCCCCAGCTCCTTCTCCCAGCCCAATATCAACTTCAAATCTTCCGTGGATGATTCTTACTGCAGGCCATCAAAGCAGCTCAAGCCAAACAGCTGGACCTCGTGCAAAAGCGACCAAATATTGACTCCCCAGGCTGTTGATTCTCCAACAATCGTCTCCTTTGTTAATTCAAACCTCACAATCTCGAATTCAAACTTTGCAAGCCAAAATGGTGGCGTAAAGCCCAAGGAAGAGGAGGTGGTGTGTTCTGACAGCATTGAGAAGAGCTCCTCCGACTTGTTGTTCTCTCAAGTTTCATTTGGAAATCAGGACTTTGCGTTCAAGGCCTACCAGGAAGGAAAGAAGATAAGCGTGAACAATGGTAATAAACTTTCTCAGACCCAAGATCACATCATGGCGGAAAGAAAGCGGCGAGAGAAACTCAGTCAACATTTTATTGCCCTTTCTGCGCTCATTCCAGGCCTCAAGAAGGTAGTCAATTTGGATTCTCCAGTTTCCATGTCCTGTCTATGGAGGGAATTGAGGGGAACACGTCTTGATTTGAACTCAACAAAATGCTCTGTGATTAAAGGTCATTTTTATGTTTAACTGCTCATAGTGCGAGGAAAGCAATGGAGAACTTGATAACAAAAACTCCTTGGGGTTTTCCTGGAGCCAAAGAAATGGTGTTTGCGCTTCTCTCATATCCTTCTCGTAGAATGACTGCCTGTTCAACTCTGAAGGCATGGGCGGAGCAGCATGATACCCATTTTCATTATGCCAACTACCAAAATAGCGAAAAATGTTTCATTTCCAACTTGTTCTATCCTAGACAATTGAGACGTGACATAACTGTAGCTGTTGTTCATTTTTCTTGTATCTTGTTGTGTTCTGCTGTGATTTCAATTTGGCTGTTGAGCTATGATAGGTTGTTTCTCTCCTGGTTAATATGATAGTGAAGTTTCTGTGCTCCACTCTCTCTAACAGGTGGACAAGGCTTCAGTTCTTGGGGGTGCAATTAAGTACTTGAAACAGCTACAAGAAAGAGTTAAGATGCTCGAGGAGCAGACAAAGAAGAGAACTACTGAATCAGTGGTCTTCATGAAGAAATCTCAGATCTTAGATGATGGAGGAAGTTCTTCCACGAGTGAGAATTCTCCCAGTGACTTCTTTGATGACCCACTGCCTGAAATTGAAGCAAGAGTTTCTGAGCAAGATGTTCTGATAAAGATTCACTGCGAGAAGAGGAAGGGAGTCGTGGAGAAGATTGTTGCTGAAGTGGAGAAACTGCGCCTAACTGTAACCAGCAGCAGTTCCTTGACATTTGGGAGTTTCGCCCTTGATATAACCTTCATCGCTCAGGTGATTTTAGCTGTCTTTGTAATTATGGTCTTCCTGATTACACGAGGGATAAACTTTATCACATTCTCTAATTTGAGCATCTATGGAAAAACAGTTAATGATCATAACACAAAGGATCACATTTGCCTTTTCAATTATTGAAACATTTCTTGAAGTAACCTTACCAGGCACTTCCAGAATCTTGTCTTCCGGAGCACACCGAAACTGGAAAAGTTTAGGAAGAAGATCAAGTGAGGGCCATCTTCTCTCTCCTTTGCAGCAAAAACTGATCAATCTTTTCATCCCTCCTACAGATGAATCCTGACTTCCACCTCTCTGCAAAAGACCTCGTGAAGAGCCTCCGATCAGCTCTCAAGTCATTCATGTGATTAGAAAAGCATGTCCGATACTCGACATAAAGAAGAGGATCCACCTCCATTGCCACTCATGCCACTAGTTCTACAGCTGTTTTAACAGGAAGAAAGAATCCTAATATAAGCAAAACAGTCGGTATTACTTCCGTTTCACTTCTCCCGTGTCTGTTTTGAGGCCACCTGGTGTTCTTCGCCGTACAAGACCATCATACCCATAACCCTGTTCTCTGTGAGTTTCATTTTTCAGGTGCAGTTTTTGATCGTTTCCGAACCGATCTTCCTTTTTTACATGATTAACACATCCCAACATGTTAATCATGTTCATGACCCACCTGTTTAGGATCGGTCTTGCAGCATCATTAGGGGTATTTTGGGTCTCTCTGTCACACCGAATAATGTTGTGGAAAGGGACTGCCGTGGTTTTTCTTTCTGGTGAATGAGCCAGTGGCCTTTGTTAAAACTGTCTCTTGTTGCTGTTCTACACAAGTGTTTTTGAGAGGCGCAATTGAAATGTTCTTTCTCGCTTAAGCCTCTTTCTTGCTTGTAAAAGTTTCAGCTGGTAATAACAATGGAATAAACATTGCTCTTATTTTCACTTGTGTTGCATCGGTTGATGAACTATGACAGTGCTTCTGCTTCGATTCCGTATACACAAAGAGCATCACTTCCTTTCGACAACTGTCACACCGCGATCCCACGTTCGTTCTGCGGGATGAGGTTTTTGTTATATTTTTAAAGTTCGGGAATTTCAAGAGGTGTTGAAGATATCATCTTTGGACTACACAACTTGCACCCAGAGATCTTTTGTACTTCTACTTAATTCAGTTCAAGTTTAACCGGTCCATTAAGAGATAAAACTCTCATAGTACTGACTGAGTGTTCTCCATTCCGAACCAGATGCTTCTGCCTGAGGGTAAGTTTATGTCCCGTCAGAAAATTGCAATTATTGAAAGTTAAAAGTTTTTGAGATGGAGCCAGGAATTGAACCGGTCAGGGATAGCGGTTCAAAATATATCATATTTTATTTTATTTATTTAATAAATGAAAAAGGTTTTTCCTTAATTTTTTGTTAAATAATTAAATTACGCGGAAAAGAGTTCAGATATTACTAATTTTGTATTTTAAGTTATCGACACGCGCGCAATCATCGGCGTGATTCTAGCGGCACGGAAGCAGGTAAGATCACGGCCGTGGATTCTTCCATGTCACCACCCGCAACGAAAGAGGACCAATCAGGTGCAAACACCGCATCACTTTCTCTTCTCCCATTGGTCCGAGACGCCACGTCATCATTCCCACCGAATCTTCCTCGACTGCTCCGGAACCTTCCAGTATATGTTTTGATCTCTCCCCCTTCTGCTCTCCCCGTCTCTCTCTCTCTCTCTCTGTGAGATTTCTTCTGCTTCTTCCTCGTCAGAGGCATTGTAAGATAAGAGGATATTCGTGGAGCAAAATCCTTCCTTTCAGATTCGGTGGTCGCAGCAACCCCAGAACTCGGTCGGGTCATCGAGGTCTCACTTTTTCTTTGGTGCTCGTGGCTGGTCTGCCCCGTATGGCTTTGAAGGGCATTCGATTGTTAGCCGCGTTTCTGGTCCTTTCTTGTCTGGGAACCTCGTGGTCTGCTTCCGATATTCGGAATTCCTACCCCAAGGCCATCTCGGTAAGTACTTGGTGCCTCTTTAGGCCACCTTGGTAGGTACATATGTTGGAAGTTCTTTGGTTGATGGCATATATTTGGCCAATTGGTTAGTACGAGCTTAACTGGTGCATCAATGACCACAAATGATTGAGTAAAAAGGATGAGGAGTTCAGGGCAAGGAAGATGAAGCTTCAAGTTGCCAACTTTATTGAAGGGTATTTTTATTTTCTTTCAGGATTTGAAGGAAGCGATTGTCAAGGGTATGGGTTTCCAAGCGGATGACTTTAAGATATCGGGGTTTGATATGAGGGATGCGTTCGTGGGTCACTCTGTGGCCTACGAGTTTGATATCGAAATCGATAACAAGGTCCTTCCATTCAAGCTACTGGAGGACGTGAACAGGTGGGAATATGTGGATCTTCCCATTTTTCAGGTTGAGGACCCAGTGGCCGGTGAAGAAAATCAATTGATCGAGAAGCGGAAATTGGATGAGGCCTTACCTGTTTTGGCCCCATTCCAGCTCGCTGGACCCATGGAGTTATGGATCCAGGATGCGAAGGATATGAGGCTCTCCCTGCCTGTAAGTGCTGGATCTGTCATCTTTTACGGTATTCTTTTGGCTTTTATGCTTTCTATAATCTAGATTATTTACTTCCAATACCTGTTTGAGATTTCTCGATAACCTTTATGCTGGTTCTGCCTTAATATTTTTCCCCTGCACATATCGCTCATATCTTGTTCCTGCAAAAGAAAGTGTTAAATTGCATTTAATCTAAAGGTTTAACCTGTTAGAAGATAGCTTGTGAAGGATTTGATGTCTGGTTGAAATATGAGTAAAGAGGTCAGTAGAAGGGCATTGGGGAGCACAGACTTTAATAGATCTTTGGGCTCTATCAAATCTTATCATTAATGTTATTGTTTCTGATTTAGATGGGTATATGGGATCTTGCCTCCAACAATGGAGAGGACTGTGATTGAGAATGGGGCTGATAGGGTATAGATGGATAGATGTCGCTGTTGTAGTTGATTATTGTGTATCAGGTTTTTCCAACTCCTGAACTAGCTGTGCCTTTCAAACCTACCTGTACTCAGAGTCTGTCTACCTTGAGGTTAAGTGGTTCAGGAGTTTCAGATTACTTCATTGGAGTTGACATGGCTGCCTCCTGATAATGATTTCTGTAGCATTGCTTCGTGAACACATTTGAGGGCTTAATCAGTTGAAATAATTCTCTAGATTTCATTTTAGTAGGCTATTGTCTATAACTATATTTCCGGTGGCTATGGCAGCATGATGTGGATGCTGGAGTCCTGAAGAAAGTAATCTTAGCAGATGGAGCTGTGGTTACAGTCAAGGGTGCCCGATCAGTGAGCCTCCGTCAACCGATGAATCTCCCATTGCCACTGAACCGGACAAACGATGGGTTTGCATCAGGAATCCTAAATCTGGCCAAGCAACTCCGCCACTTATCCCAGTCCCAGGGTTCTCCCCTCCTCTCCCTCCGAATAGTGGGCCCAACATCCCTCACATCACCTTCAGTCCCTACTGCAACTAACAACAGGCTTAAGCTCAAGCGCCTTGCCCCGGGCCTTGTAGAACTCTTCTCCACATCCTCCTCTAAAGCCCTTGAGCCCTTCTCAGACATATCCCCTTCTAAGGAAGCCAGTGTGCTCCTAACCCCGAAACACTTCACAACAATGTGGCCTCTGACCTCTGTCGATGGTTCAAACCAGAACCTTATAGGTTTTGAGACCCTCCTTGCTTCTATGCTCGGGCCCAAGGCAAATGAGGAGGGCTCCTTCAAGCTTCTGAAGGCTGATGTTTCAGCTCAGACATTCCTCAAGATTGGGTTTGGCGTGGAGAAGAAGCTGAAGGCAGGGGATGTGCTCGTGGAGGGTATACCTGAGTGGAGGACAAAACCTGACACTGTGAGGATGCACTTTGAGGTTTTAGCGAAGGTTGATGGGGATAAGGTTGTGCCCGAGAGAGTCATGCAGGTAAACCCAGTCGTGATTGAGGACACAGTGGCACCTAACGTGCTCATGAACAATGTGACCATGTCTAAGGTCCCAGTAGTTCATCATCCTTCTAGCCCCTTCACCTTATAAGACATAGTGGTTATGGAGCTGATGAATGTAACTTTTGATCAAGATAGAGCTGATGAGGAAAGATAAATGTATAGTTCTTGTCTTTTTCTTCTCTTTACCCCAATTTTTTTTGGGGGTCTTGTTTGCTCGCCACGTCTCCCTTGCTTGGTTATCGAACAGTCTAAAGAGAACTTGTGAATGAGTACATCTTTAATTAAAGTTCAGTTCCAGTTAATGCGTCTATGAGCAGTATGGCTCAGGAAAACGAAACAAAAGAAAGAAAAGCCAGGAAAACGGTACATAACAAACATATGTTTTGGTTTTTATACTGTCCAACCTATGGTCATACCAGAGATGATAATTGTCTCCCTCTTTGTTATGTTCCAAAAGTATTATAATGTTTTCAGTACGTAAATAAATAGGATGGCAGCCACAAAACGATGGATAGACAGGCATTTTGACAGTAGTTCACAGCTTGTATACATTCACTCAGCATGATCCACGACACAAACAAAACTGATATGAAAACCAGCAAAAGCTTCAGCAAACAGATAAATTCAATGAAACAATTGAACGCATCAGTGTCACGACACAAAGACTCAGACGCTGTGATTAAAGGATCACAGCAGCTGAGCCAACTTCTGAGTGCAGCTCTTTGGGACATGAACTGTGTGGAAATTTGGTTCCTTTGGAATGGTCAGTGGTTTTCTCCCTCGTGACAAGGACCTTGATGCCCCAGGAGAAACAGTTCTACTGGCTGAATTAGCTGCATTTCCGTTCAGCTTCGGTCCTTCTTTTGAATCCATACCTTTACTTGAAGTTTCCCCAGGGACACGACCCTCATGACTCACAGTTGACACTGTTGCCTTTTTACTTGATGTGGTACTGCAACACAGCAAACAAAGCTTAATCAGTATAAGGTCAAATTGAGTCCCATCTCATGAAAGATTCTCAACATTCAAACTTCTAGCTTGAATGGCTCTCTATACGTGAAAGTCCTGTTTCTTAAAATTTTTTACTCAAATTGCTTCAACTCAAGTTTCCGATGTAGAAGTTCTGAAAGCAGCTCACCGTTGAGACTGTTGTTTTAACAATAGCAGCTTCGCCCTCCTGATGCTTTCCCTGGACTGTGGTTGCACACTAACAACTGTAGATCTCCGCTGTTTTGTAACCACTGTAGATCTCCGCTGTTTTGAAACAATACGTCTTTCGGCAGTTAGTGTTGAAAGTTTTTGCACCCCTACTCTCTGTGAAGAGCTGGAGAATTTACTTCTGATTCTCTGCGAGAAAACAGCAGTATTTATACATTAAGATCAGTATCCAGAAATTTTTCCATGATTTTGTTTGGCAGAATGTGTATTAACAAGACACTGGACTTACAGGCCCATCCTGTTGCATTCTGTCTATTTTTGCTCCACTCTTTTGATGACTGCTCTCATCTTCACATTGCCCAGAGACATTACTACTCCTCTGTCATTAAAGGCAAAATCAATGCTCTGAGTTTCTCGCTTTCCATACCGAATCACTGAAGTAGTTAAGAGAGACTCTCACCTTCTGATGTTTGCTTGCTATCAGGTTTCCATCAGAAAACCCAAATACCGTCGAACTTGTCTCTTTCAAAGGTGTAAGGAGTTTTTTCTCCAAATTTGTTTCCTTCAGAACTCCCCTTTCCTGAAATTTATGATAAAGTTAACCAAAATAAATGAAACGAGTGTCAGAAACAGTTGGAATTTGACATTCATGCGACAGTTGGAATTTGACGTACATCAGTTCTTAGTCTGAAAGGTTTTGGGTTGGTTGGCCTTGGTTTTACATACTTTCCACCTTGAACACTTCTTGACTCAGCAGTCTTCTCTTTCGAACCCTTAATGTCTTTTTGTGTTGCCTGTGACATTGTAGGTACAAGTCAGAAGCTGGAAGGTTGAACATTGAAAAATCACAACGGCGGACTGCTAGAACCACCTTTTGAATTTTCCTGTTGGTTCCTTGCTTGAAAAGAATCTTGCCTTCAGTTTGACTACTGATCAATGGCACAAATGTTATCATATTTCACAACCCAAAAGGAGGAGAACAGCTAGGTAAGAAAGATCTTCTGCTTAAGCTCACTGGTCAATACCTGTTATCATCTCGAGTTGAGGCATTTGCTTTTTCATCATTCTCTGAAGCTTCATTCCTCACTCTGCAATTTGATAAGAGTAAAAGCATTTGCGGAGAATCAATTGTTATAGAAGCCACATATAAGAAATGGACTGAAATTCAAAGCCACAACAGCACAAACAGAACAAACTGCGCATGAGCTCACGAGGTTAAGATACCTGTTGTCATTGATGACAGAGATATTCTCTTTGTCATCAATCTCTGAGACTTCATGGCTGCTTTCTTTACCATTAGCAGTGGCAGCATCATCATTCTCTGAGACTTCATTGTCAAGTAAATTTTGACTTGTTTTTTCCTCCAAACTCGGTAACTTTTCAACTTGAAGAGTTATTTCTTTTGTTAATTCATCCAAACCGGCTTGGATAACTGGAACCTCGAACAAATCTGACTTGGCAGCTACTGCCGCAGAAGATTCTTCTAAAGACCCGCGATGTGAATCTACTTCCATGTCACTGGAGTCACCTGAAGATGCATCATGTCTCGCTGGTTCCACATAAGACGTAAGTTCCGTTTTCATGCCTTTCTTCTTTATACATCTAGAAGGCTTGTTTTCCTTGTCCTTGTGATTTTGAGACCTTAATGAATCAAAAACCCGACTTTTGACCTCCCTGACACCCAGTCTTTTCTTGGAAGCGTCCAGGTGCAATGCCTGGTTCTCATACCCCAAGATGTTCTTCCTCTGGCTAGTGATCTCAAGCTTCTTCATCCCTGCACAGATCTTTCCTACGGATTCGTCCAATTCTGATGATGTCTTCTTCCTCATTACCTTCTTTGGAGATTGAAATATGAGAGTTTTGGCTACTATCTTGCTGGATTGTACAGGAACTGCTGTTTCTTTGGGTTTTCTAACACTGCAGAAGAGTTCCGGTTTCAACACACTCCTTTTGTTCCCTAGAGTGGTCATTGCTTTGGATGTTGGAGCTGGCTTCTTTGCTTTGGGATTTGGAGTTGCAGCGATAGGACGAACCAGTTTTGTTTCCTTTCCATCTATCAGTTTCTTTGAGATGGAAGATAATACAGCTAATCTTGATACTCTTGGCCTGGACGGCTTTGGAGGAGCGGACAGCGGGCATTTTGATGAACTGCAAGAGAAAGCCAAAAAGAAACACCAGCTAAATTACAACTATCAACAATGCAAAATCATCGAGTATGTGAAACTAGTACTCACTTTGTCGGTTTTCGACTCAATGCTCTGCGCAGTCTGACATTGGGACTTCTTGCCGCCATTACCTGTGTAAGTCAGCAGTTTCTCTCATAAATACATTATACACATGCTGAATGAGCTTTTCTGCAATAGGAGGAATGTGTACACGTGAGGATTAGAACTCACCCTAAGGACAAAATTTTTATAGATTTCATCTGGGTCGATCTCATCTTCATGCTTTTGATCACATCCTGTTGAACAGAAACGCGGATAAAAACGGACATTGAGCCCAGGAAGCTAAATGGCATTGCATCACGAGACTCAACCTATAGATGCATCCGACGTATCATTCACTACCAACGCAACTCCACCAAGCTATGCACAAAAAGTGCACCTCAGAATTGGCAAATCTCAAAATTTAAAGGGATCCATCTAACATACAGAGGTTAGCAGCTCTTCTAGGAAACCATCAGAATATACAGCTCGTTCCATCAAAGAACTCCTTGGTAGAACATCGATCTACAGGCTGACGGGATCATGCTCTCATGTACCTTTTGTTTCCGCAGAAAACAAAACTCGACAAAACTCTTGCCCTTTGAGGGTTGATGGAATTTACCGACGCGGGAGCAGAACCAGTAGCGGTCGTCAGGGTTGTAGTGATCGGGAGCGGTGAAGTCCACGAACTTGGGCGCCTCAATGTCCTCGTAGAACTCATCTCCTCCTCCTCCTCCTCCGCCACTGACGTCGCTGCCGATCTCCTCCACCTGAGCTGCTGACCCCATTCACAATACTACCAGAGAGAGAGAGAGAGAGAAGTAACAGTGAGATCTAGGAGCGGGAGCTAAGCTTTTGGCGATGGTCAGAGAAACGATATGCCTCAGGCTGTCACTTTTAAATCTCAACAATGTACTCTCTCCCCCCTGCTCTGCTCGTTGGAAATAGCCGTTAGACGGAAAAGAAAGTTCCAATTTTTATTTCTTATATATATATATATATATATTTTGTTTATATATAGAAAGAGGGACGTTTGGGACAAGGGGATCAGAGAAGCGGACCCTGTCTGAGGGGTAGTTTGGTCATTTAGGACTAATACTAGCCAAGGGTTGGGCTGGTCCGATTTCGGAGGTGAATTTCGTGATAAGCTCACATCTTACATCCCACCCACCAAAATAATTTCACAGATTATTATATCAATTTTTTATGCATCACGAAACATTCAAAAATTCAATATAGATTCAAATTATATCTATTCCCTGCATGTTAAGGTTATTTTAATCATGATTTTTTTTTTACAGCACTTGGATTGAAAATTTTGCTCGATTGAAGGAGTCCATCTGTTGAATGACAGTTTTGCCCCCCTTCTAATTCAATCTCTGCAGGATGGCTGTTCTTGATTCCTGATGGGCAACGGAGAGTGCCTGTGGGAAAATTAGGCCGTGAAGACAAGCGTGAGAACTATAATCAATTTGGTCCCGTTGATGGGTAAGTTACGGCGTTTTGACTAAGACAGTTGACAGACTGATCAATGACCTGATCTTTTTTTTTTGGAGGTAAACCGATATTGGTTAATGTACGCTGGTCTAGTCGCTATTAATGGGTTTGGGTATCAGCTTCCAATGCCCCTCTCAACTTATAGGTTTGAAAATCAGTGCCACCAATACATTCCCGATTGAGGAGAAGAGAACGCCTCGTAAAAAGCATACGGTGGCACTCACCCAATCCGGACGGACATGGTTTACTTTTTCTCATCTGTTCCAGCCTGAGAACAGTCGATCCACTACCAATGTTTAGAGCTTCATCCCAACGAATCCGGGCAAGTCTATGCTTGCCTAAAGGAATAGTAGATCTTAGGGTCGGGTAGGAAAAGAGAAGAAAAGTGACACAAAAAACATAATTAGGATTAAGCCATAATGATTAACCGTTCAAGGACATTAAAAATAACACCCAAAGATGCTCCTGAGATCTTTATTACTCTCCCACCGCCTGCCATGAAGGAGCAGTAGTTGGAAATGGCAAAATGGAAGTCCCCAAAACAACTTTCTTAACCTAAGAAGAGGACCACGGACTTGTGGGGGAACCACGGCCCACCCCACTTGGTTCTTTAAATTCTCAAAATAAAGCCAAAAAACACAGACCTAATCCCGCACAAGGTACTCACCTCAATACTTGTAATCCTTCACGTGAAGGCTCTCCGAAGCCCCTTCGCCCAGCTGGGCATCACCCTTGTAGGTACCGAGTGTGGCCTCCGAGTTGGCCTTGCACCGGGTTATGAACGCCTTCTGGGCCTTTGGCACGTTCTCATCCTTCCCGGACCAGGCCTTGAGAGTGCTCTGTTGGAGGGCACGCCCGAAGGAGAAGGACAGGGACCAAGGCTTCTTGCCCTTGAGCTTGTTCATGGCATTGAGGTTGAGGGTGGCCTCCTCCTCACTCTGTCCGCCAGAGAGGAAGACGATGGCAGGAACAGCAGCAGGGACTGTGCGCTGCAGGGCACGGATAGTGTACTCAGCGATCACCTCAGGGGCAACCTTGGGGGCATCAGATCCTGGGGTGACCATGTTGGGCTTCAGCAGGGTACCCTCAAGGAGGACATGGTGGTCGTTCAGGGCCTTGTAGCAGGCAGCAAGCACCCGCTCAGTCACTTCCGCACACTTGTCGATGCTGTGGGGTCCATCGACAAGGATCTCTGGCTCAACAATGGGGACGAGCCCGTTCTGCTGGCAGATAACGGCATACCGAGCCAAACCATTAGCATTTTCGTTGATGGCCAACTGGGACGGCTCATTAGGGCCAATCTTCAGCACAGCACGCCACTTGGCAAAACGAGCTCCAGCGGCATAGTACTTCTGGCAACGCTCAGCAAGGCCATCGAGACCCTGGGTGGTTGTCTCACCGTCGGTGCCGGGGAGTTCGACAGTGCCCTTATCAACCTTAATACCGGGAAGAACCTTGCCATGCCTCAGAACATCAACAAAAGGCTTGCCTGCGATAAAAATGATTCAAGTTCAAGGTCCAATAACTACCATCAGATCAATTAATAGGATTATACATTTCACATCATTACATCCGTCACCAAGATCTCCCAAAAATTTAACAAAGAAACTAACTCAAGATAAGGAGGACACCATGTCTACTCACCATCACGTGTCTTTTGGTAGAGGGTTTCCTCAAAGAGAATAACTCCGCTAAGGCATTCAAGAGCACCGGGAGTGGTGAAAAGAAGCTCGCGGAGATTCCGCCTGTTCTCCTCGATATTTTCAACATTGATGCTGGAAAGACGCTTGCCAATGGTACCAGTTGACTCATCAGCAGCAAGAATACCCTTCCCAGGGGTGCCAATATAGGCAGCATTGACAATGAGCTCATCTGTATGACGCAAGTATCATGTGAGGTCATTGGGCCAATTCTTTTACAGCGCAGAGATCATTCCTTCAGTACAACTCAAAACTGTCTCGCTTGACCCAGTTGGAGAAATTTCAAAAATCAAAACTTTGCAGCTCCAATAATATTTGTACTTGTAGGATGTATTGAAGAAGTAGTAAAGAAATTCTGCATAGTACACTTGTACAGAGTAATTCATTCACCAATCACTTGCATTTTTCATTCTCAGATTTATGAGAATTGCCTAACTTTATGAAGCTATCTCAGATCGTATGATTTCGTTCAATAGAAGGCCAAAAAAGGCCTAAAAGCAATATTCAGATACAGTAAACCAAAGAAACCAATAAATTAGCTGAAAAGGACAGACATGATACAACAGGACGACGAACAATAGTAGAGCATGAAATAGTTATTTCCCGTGGGCAGAATGCGTAAATACAATTACAGATCTGTTATCCAAGGGCACCACTTTTAGGTATTTGCATGTAATCAGCCAAGACACAGTAAAAGGCCATCTGCAACTAACCAGACATCAGAAGAAGACTTATAAGAAACGATCCGGCCACGAGCGCTAGTCATCAAGTAGATCACGCGAAAATGGATTTCACAAAACATCAAGTCGTCTAGACCAGCAGCCAAGGATTCAACTACACTGAACTGATGGAACTTATACTCGGATCAACCCGAAGAAGTACCGATCTAAGCATCTATAAGCAAAACGAAGCAGGGATAGTACAGCGAAGCGAGCAGGAACGAGATCCAGCAAAGAGATTTAGGAAGAATGAGATCGAGAAGCGATCAAGCGCATAGCAGTAAGTACCTTCATATTTGCTCCTGAAGCACGACATGGTTATAGGACAGGAGGTGCCGGACGATCGAGACAGGAGCTCAGAGAAGACGGAGGAATCAGAAATGAATAGACGCAGACGGAGATGGGGTTTTAGGGTTTTAAATATTAGGAGGAGGGGTGGGGAGAGAGAAAGGTAAGTGGGGAGGGGGAAGAGAGATGGACGACACCTCCGCTGGTTGGTGGCTGCGTCCGCCCATTGGCTGTGTCTGCTCCTTTTACCTTTTTGCCCCTCTCCTTTTCATTTTCCTAGTTAGGTTAAATTTAATGAGAAAGCACATAATTTTTGAATTTTCTGAAAAAGCGAAGTGCTTGAATTTTCTTGGGTAACGGGGAATTTATTCACCGCCTTTTTGAATATCTTATCTTATTAATTTTTACACGAGTCGTATGCACGTTATATTTACTTAAATTAATGCTTAAGGGTTAAAAAATTTTAATTGTAAAATAAGAAAGTGCAATATTTTATATTTTTTTCGAATCAAGCTGAAAACCAGATATTATTGGTTCATTCTTGTGCTTTGCGGAGTGAAAATAAGGCGCTTTTGAAGGGATAAAATTGGTACAGGAGAGGAAGAGTTGGTTGGCTCGGGGGGTTTCCAGGCTTCTCTCGGGGGTGGAGAAATTTTCCTACATGGCTAATAGAATTTAATTATTTTTTTTATTTATGAGATTTTATTTAATAAGTAAATTAAATTAAAATTTACTATTTGGTGTGACAATGCTGTACAGAAAGACTTGCTGCTTCATGGGAAGGCCATGACCGGGCTATTTATTAGGTGGCGGCTGATACGGATGCAGCTAGAAGTTTAACTTTACTTGATATCGTAGACAAATGATACATGTTCGCATCCACAGATCTGATCACGAGAAAGTCCCATTCGCGACAGGTACATCACAATCGCCCAAGACATTCAAATGTCACGAGCCCGTGCATTAATCTGTCTTGCCATGCAGCTCGCACAGCATAATCGTCACGTACGGTACCTCGCGTGGTTGCAAGAACAAGCCGAGAAATTGTCGACACGGTTGGTAAGGATGGGGGCATGTTCTATTGTCGGTTTTGGTGAGATGGAAAAAGGACCTTAGCGTTGAACCGTTAAGGTAAACGATCAAATGGAGTGCGGAAAAAGAAATCTGTATCCACCATTATTCAATTCTACTCTTTTCTATTCTGGTCGTCTGCTTGGAATTCTCTGTCTTCGCTTCAAAGTTCAAGGTTTGACCCACCTCCAAGAACGTAATTAATTAACTAAACAATTGAAAAACGAAAAAAAAAAAAAAGACACTGAAAAAGTAATAAGAACAATATTAAAAATGAATTTTAAATTAAGAAATGCACACACTGCCTCCCTTCAAAAAAAAAAAAAAGAAAATGGTAGGCGACATCGTGCAGCGAACCGAGCCCCTTCTCCTGACGAAGGGAAGAAGACCTTCTGGTAGCAGTAAACCGTTGAATTATCGTCAGTTTTGAATCTAGGAATTAGGATGCACACCTTACCTTCCAGATCTTCCTTTGGTCATCGTCTTTCCTTGGGCTGAACACTGGCAGCCGAGCAGGGAATAAAGATATACGAGAAATTCTACCGCTAGAAACCGAACATCAAATCTAGAGAGTATCTTTATTCGAAGTTCATAAAGAACCTTCCAACCAGACAGGGCTATATCAACTCTTTATCTCAACCTGGAACAATACTATAAACTCGGAGAGTATCGAGAGCCGCCTGGTAAACTCTGCTCCTCATTAAAGACCATTCTTTACAGTTGGTTGCATATTACAAGCCCTTCTTTACATAACAAAAATTTTTGATCGGACATGAAGCAAAAAATTCACAACTTTTCTCCAGCACCAGATGATCAGCTCAGCCAGAGCCGAAATAATAGATCCTGACAATGAAGAATATAATGCTTCTCTGTGTTAAAACCCATAATTTACAGGGGCATTTCTGCAGCAAACTGAGGGGCAAGGAAGAACACCCAATCATACTTTTGGCTCATTTCCTTCTCCAGTGATATGTAGTCAGATGCGGAGGAGCCACGCACCAAATGCTTCTTGCAACTTTGCTCCTTGCCGGAAAATGTTATTTGAGGAAAGAATGCTGTGTCGTGTGAATATCTCATTACTAGCGGACTTCACGTGATCAATGGCATGTCTGCACGGCTTGGTTGAGGTACTGGAGGTTTGATCAACGGCCTCAGAGATTCCATGATACTAGAAAAGGATGGACGCTTCCGCGGATCTCTGCAGTAGAGAGCCATCACAGTCCATGAGAACCAATGACGCGACCACGCGAACAGGACTGGATAAAAACAATAAATTTCAAATCTCAGGGAAGAGAGGGAGGAGGTGTTCACTTACTTATCCCAGCAAGCTTCGATTAGAGAAGCAACCTGAGGGTTTAAATCGCGTGGAATCTCAAGCCTTCTATCCTTGAAACCAACAGCTGCTACAACCTGGAGTACAAGATTATTTAGATAATGTGAGTTGGGCTGACACTGATTAGGTAAAGTTTGGAAAAAACTTCCACACAGTTGAATTTAATTTATACCAGCACAAGGAGAAGCTCAACAAAGGGTTAGGGTTACTTGAACAAACCTGGGCAGGATTTAAGTTACTCCATGGTTGCTGCAATGTTGCAAGCTCCCACAAGATTACACCGAAGCTATAGATGTCTGCCTTCTCATTTGATGGCTCATCACGAAGAACTTCTGGTGCCATCCATTCAGGCTACATATAATTTAATGAAGTTACTGAATAAGACAATGTTTCACATTGTAGACTAGAAGAACGTTACCAAATCTTATAGGACTTACAGTTCCCGCAGCTGACTTTGACGTAAGAAATGTCCTCGCCTTCAAACGGGAAAGCCCAAAGTCGCAGACCTGAATTAAAAGGAAGCTTAGCAACTTAATATACATCAAAATCAATTTCCTGTAAGAAAAACAGCAATCAGAAAATCATTGAAGAGCATCAGCTGAAAAACAACTTTTGAACCAAAAATAGGTTTTCAGAATAACCTTGAGAAATTCCAATTTATACCTTCACAGTATATTTTTTGTCAACCAGGAGATTTGGAGATTTCAGGTCTCGATGAACAATGGGAGGTTTGCGCTTATGAAGATAGTTCATTCCTTTTGCCTGAAAGGGTGAAAATGAATCATCAGCACTAGCTATGTAGGTGCAGAAGGACAGCAAAGTTAACTTTCCAGACTTCAAAGCCCGTGAAAATATACCACATCATAGGCCATGCTCAATCTACGCCTCTCATCCAACATTTCTCGGGGTCCGGGTTTATGCAGAAGCCTATACAAGCTTCCCCTGTAATTTAACATGGACATTTTTTTTAGTGTTACATAATGGTTATGGACATTATACAAATGTTAATGTAAATCTGTCATCAGCAATAGAAAAAATACTAGACCTTGACAGATACTCCGTGACAATGGACAGATTAGGGGGTTCAGTAACAGCACCCATGAAGAGAACTATGTTTGGATGCCGCAGTCTTTTCATTATTGCAACCTAGCAATCATGGGAAAAGGAAAGAGAAGTATGATTATACATAGATAAAAGTCTAGCATAAGATGAAAGCAAATATACTTTAGTCGCGAGGGAGAATTTTCTCATAATTATACCTCTCTCAAGAACTCCTTAAAACGCTCTGCATGAAAATCTTGCTCCATAAGAATCTTCACTGCAACATCCTGGAAATAAGATCAAACATAAAGAGTTAATAGGAAACATCAATAAGCACCTGTTATAACTTGAAATTATAGGATTGGCACTGGCAAGTATACAAGTAAAGGGGCATAATATTCAATCATTGTAAAACTGATAATAAACATTAGAAGAGGATTCATATTCAACAAAAATTGAAAAAAAAAAAATTCCACATCCACAGATAAACTTGTAAAGGGTGAGTAACTTCACTTACAGAACCATGCCAATCAGCTCGATGAACAGTTCCAAAAGAACCTGAAAAGAGTACTCAGTTCTTAGAAAACTCGGCAGCAATCAAACGGTTCGATTGATGTTAAGGGTAATACATTTGTATCTCTCTTCTCCTGGCATGAAGTATGCACAATAAAGTAATTTTCAGGAAAAAAAGAGAGAGAGCATTACCTGCTCCAATTCTCTCTTTCAGAACAAGATCACTCCATGGAATCTTCAGGTCCTCTATTTCAAGGGAAAGCTCTTTCGTTGTACGAATACCACCCTCAGTGAGTCTTGAATCTCCAAAAGCATGCAGCTGTGCTTCAGATGAGGCTAATCCTGTTTGACCATCTCCATACCCAGTGGAGATTATATGCTTCTGGGGAACAGCATCTCCAATCACATTTGTCGAATGCATAATATCATGGGAAGGATTAAATGATCTGAATGGTTGGGAATCAGCTTCCTGAGCACTTGACTCAGCAGCCTTTACATGCAGAGGTAACTGAGGAGTGTCATAATTGCTGTTCGAGCTCTGAAAATTGCTGCTCCTTTCATTGTACCTCAGATCAGCTGGCTTAGGATACACTGGGCCTATATTGAGAAATACCTAGTGATGAGAACCCATATGTGGGACTTGAATAGTTCATGCTCCTATTTGTATTGCCATAGCACATAAAGGCACCAAGAATTGCTCAATGTTCAGTAGCATGACCACAAGTGGTAAGCCTAAAAACTAACCTTTTTTTTAAAGGTTAAAAAGAGCTTTTTGAGCAACAAGGATCTACACTAAGCTAATGACAGGACATGCAATTTTTCTTTACAATTACAAGTTATTGAATCATAAAGGATATAGTCCAAGTTCATCAACTAAGTAAAAGAGAGGTCGTTATTATATAACCACAATAAGCAGGGGAGGCTGGGAAAAGAGAAGGAAAGAGATGGCAAAACCAATAAGCCTAAGTTCAGGCATTCAATTTGGTAGGCTGGCCAATAATACAGATGAGATCCTTTCACAATGAAGATAAGCATACTCATACGATCGACCATGCAGAATTCAAACAAATGAAAGCATGAATGTGCTAGATTCCAAGTTACATGGATATGCAACTCCGTATATTGGCATCAACTTAACACTCACCAGCTGATGGATCATCAAAGACAATATTAAGCGTCTGCGAATCTGAGAAATACTGTTTGGCCAGTGACCTGAAATCAATTGTAGGTTCACAAGGTTTGTGTCTTGGAAAGCGTAGCGGTGAAGATATGGAGATGGATGATGGACCATTGAGCAAGGAATTGGGCTCACATAAATGACCTGGTTTCTCAATCAAATCTACAAGATACTCCCTGACAAAATATAAACGAAATCATGAGATGTTTCCGCCTTTTGTTTAGATTGAACTATTGAAGTAAGCAAGACTAAAAGCACAAACCATATGTTTACTGAAGAGAGCAGTTAAACAACACAGAAATGTTTGGCCATCAAAAGAGTCATGTACCTTTTTACCGTCTAATCTAATTTAACCATCGAGTTAAGATAGAATACCTGAAAATTTAAATCGACCAAAAAAAGGCAATCTAACAATGATGTAGATGCTAGATAAGTAATTTTTGCTCAGCGAAATTCTAAGAATACCTATCAAGTCCAAATCGCACAAGGCAAGAGGAAGCATCATTTCTTTTACAGTATTTACAGCCCTTAGCAATCCGACAGGGCAAATCAACTGCATCAGCAAGAACCTGCAAGAACAACAATTTAAGCGGTTGAGTTCTTCTAAAAAGAAGCAACAATAAGGAAGAAGACACTAAGCTCCGGTAAAGAGAAAAAAGACAACAACAAACTCACTAGCAAAAGAGAAAGGTAAAAACAACTAATATCAAATAGCAGGAATCAGACAGAAAAAGGGGAAAAAAATCGAAACCAACTTTCTCACAATTTCTTTAGCTAGACACTTCTGTCAACATATCAACAAAAACTCAAAATACAAACCAAAAAAACGAGGCAACACAGATAATTAGAATCTTACTTTGAATAGCAAAGCACGATGATTGCAGAGACCAACTGATAGGCTACCTATCGGCATAACAACAGATCCTATGCATTCTTTTAAATCATCACGACACTCCCTCCATATGGAAATTAAGTTCTCTTCGTTGGTAGAGGCTGAACCACTTTAAGAAGCAAAACAACCGGTTGAGTATAAACACAAGCGTCAAATAGAACTTGTGACATGGATGAGAGATGTAGAAACTCACCCCATGAGATTGCATACAAGCTTTGAGAGTTGCTGTACAATCTCATTTGCAGTAATGTAGCTTGACGAAATGCTGAGAACTCTATGCAGGAGATCTTTCAAACTATGGTCAGCACGCCGATCAATCAAAACCACCTCAACTGAAGAATCAGAGCAAGGATCGATAGTCTTCAAGAGTTCAATTGATGGAATACGACCATTTTCATGAGGATCACTACAGATTGTCCAAACATAAGGATCCATCCCACTGATTAGGTAAAATCCATCGGGAACTCTATCAGAATATGATAGGCAGCCATTTACCTGAGACACATTTACAGGCATAAACGTGAGGTGCCTTAGTGATGATCACAAATATGATCAGAAAGAACAACAAGGGCAGCGAACAATGCATAAAAAGGCAGGAAGAATCAGGAAGGATTAGTTACTAGACTGCAGAATACTTTGCATTCATAGTAGTTAAACTTCTGGACTTAGTGAAGGGAGAAAAGACTGGCAAGGAAACGGAGGGAAGCACTAGGATGAGACATCACAAAAAACACAGCAATCCATTGAGCTCTTTGTTAAGGCAGTGAATGTTGTCCCAGCAGCAAACGGATACATGATCATCAAATGTCCATAGCCCTCAACAATTTACCTCACATCGAACACATCTGCATCTTATTCGACCAAGAATTAGACAATCAAATAGCACTTCTACGCTGCTAACACTGCACTCAATCTGCATCAGGCAATTTTACCTGCAATTCAAATTCCTAGAAACTGAATAGAACTAAGAACAGGAGCATATTCAGACAATTCAATAACTCTAGGGACTCGGTAGATGAAAGAGACTGCAAGATTATATAAGAACGAGTAGTGAGATAACTGAAGCATACCCAAAATCGATGAGATACCGCCTCAGAGGAGCCGGAATAGGAAGACGACCTCAAGGCGGACTCGTCAGGGACAGGATCCAAAAAGTTCGGATCATCCGCGCAAGCGGCCTCGGATGAGAGCCGAAGAGCTAGAGCCAGCTGCAGCTGATAACTCTCCTCCGTCTGCTGCGCCCAGCTCTTCCCAGATGACGATCCCCCGGGGGCCTCCGCCGCCTTCATCCTCAGCTCGCCCCCGCCGATCCTGTACACATCGTCGTGTCCGTACCCAAACGCAGCATCAACCTCGTTCCCCCCAGCCGTGGACAGAGTAGGGGCATAGTACTCCCCGGAGAGCGAGCTCTCGCCGAAGCTGCTCCCGCTGGACTCCCGCTGCAGCATGATCGGAGCGTACGGGTTCCCGATCCGGCTGGCTGCCCAGTGATCGCCGCCGGAGTCCCAATCGAAGCCCCTATCCAGCTTCCCCCTGGGTGCCTTGCCCTCGCTAGACAGGGGCTCGGAGAACGAAACAGAGGCCCCGCCGGCGGCGTACTGGTCGTCGGGGATCTGGCTGAGCGGAGTGTAGTTGGATCGCCTGGCAGGCATTTCCATCGGAGAAGAATCGAGCGCACAAAGACACTGAAAACCCTAGAGAACCGCCATTGATAGGCAGGCAGGTCAGAGTCTGGGGGAATTACGGGGGGGCGTGGGTACGATTTTTGGCCGAAATTTTTTTTTTTTAATCTGAGCTCAGATTTTTGGCTGTCGGAGCACCGAGGGAGGGGGAGGAGAGCAGGAGGCGTGGTTCTTGTCCGGTGGCGAAATCGTAATATTCAACCTTTCTTATATTCTTTTTGGGTTTTTCCCCATTAATTTTTTTTAAAAAAATTGAGAACAGCCTAAATAAATGAACTCCACTTTAATTCGTAAAATGGTAGATAATTCTCAATTTTATCTTAAATAAACTCCGGGTATTTTCTTTCAATTTCTAGAAATATTACAGCAAGAGTCAGGCCACGAGCCCAAAAATTCCACAGTGGGGTGGGGGTAAAACCGAAATTTACAAATCAAATGTTTTCTTAATTTTTTTTTATTTCTTCTGTCACAGGCACCAGAAAAGAAAAAGAGATTGGAGAAAATTGATGTACACGGATTTGAAACTTCTACGGTTAAAAAAATCTCCCGGAAGAGATGAAGAAAGTCCGCGATTTGAGTTACAATTTACAAGCCTAAATAATTTCTCAACTCGAACTGAATTAATAATAATTCGAAAAAGAATAAATTACTGTTATCGGGACAGTGACGAAAATGTGAGAACCGCGTTCGCTCGTAAGAATAAAGTAATAGACGAGCACGGACGACTCACCGATTAAAAATAAATATTTTAATTTCAGATCAAGAATGATTTATCGAATTTTCTATTAGTCGTTGGCTTATTTTTTTCTTTTATTTTTTTTTTCCATTCCACTTGCGGGTTGCGGCTAAAGAAATTATATGCATTAAAAAGGGAAAGAGGAGAAGAAAAAAGAGAGGCGCGGCTTTTTCCGATTGGACGCCGGCGAAAGTCGAAGGCGACGTCGGAATTAATTAATAATTAATTTGTGGCCCGAAGCGGAATTTTATGCGTCTTTCATTTTCGAATTAAGGAAGCAAAGGTGGGAAAAACAGGGGAATATTCTTCACGTGCTGCAAGCGCCGAGGAATTTGAGATCTCTAAACAAGAGTAATAAAGACCGACGATCTAAATAGTTTCAAGATTCAGTCTCGTACGTACATGAGAAAGTATTGCATGTAATAAACGTATCACGTGACGGTGCTTCTGTATTATCACGAAATAACTAGATCAAATTATTTTTATGGTTATTTTTTTTTGTGAACTTATTAAAAAATTATAAAAATAACATAATCCTATTAGGTGGAGACACCACGGTAGTGCTGTCACGCGATATACCCGTCGCACGCGAGGCTCTCTCCCGGCACAGTTTACCGAGTTCAAAATCCAAAATTCCGGTCCTTTTCACGAGACAGCAACTTCTTCAATTACAGTAGATATTTAATAAGATATTTGCGCCGGTCTCTTACTCCGACTTACCGAATTTTACGGTCAGTCTAGATTGGTCGTTTCGACAATACAGCTCGTAAAATAATGAATGTTGCAACTGGAATTTTGATAATTATTTTGAAATATTCTGGTATTTAATTTAAGGTCCGCTCGAATGAGTAATAATAGAACTCAGATCAACTTGAGATTGACCTGATAGTTCCCTCACTGGACCCTTAAATGGGTGATCACAGGATAGCATCTCAGGTTGGGACGGTCGACGAGAATTTTTCCAGGGATCCCGGTTCGATCGCAGATTAGTCTCGAGGTACGCTTCGGTTGCTCCGGAAATACTGCATGCTGCAAATAAAAAAATAATAGAACTCCGCTAGCTGCAAGGGATAAAAGCTGCCTCGAAAGGGCCAGAAAAAAAGGGGACTGTGTCCCATGGAATTTTAAAGTTTCACGTGACAGAGAAAGCAGCAGCAGCGGTTTTACCATTCGCCGTCCCTTGTTTTTGTTTTTTTAATAGTCGAGCTGTCCGGACATCTTTCGGATCCCGCTAGCGGTGTTTGCGATATCCCCTCATCGGTGCACACGCAATAGTCTGTAAATTACGTGTGTCGGGTAATAAACCAGACGGATATGACGGGATTGAAGGGTATAAAGTTACCACTCACAGAGAAACGTGCTCCCTGTGATTCGAGCTCCGGCGCCTGAATGTGGCTGCTCCCTTTTTTTTTTTTTTTTTTGATATCGATGGTGTCCGGCGCCGTAGCAACCGACTAATCCACCGGAGGGTGTATTTACAGCCCTGGGCCCCACATTAAACCCAAGATACCGACCTCCAGGGGGTTTCGAACCCGGGCGCTCTTGGAGTTTACTCAAGAAGCCTGCCACTGGGCCGTTGCCCCTGGAGGTAATGTGGCTGCTCCCTTGTTTACTGAAAACATTGGATGACGTAAAATGGAAAGAAATGTTTATACTACGCTCCCGCGGTCTTATATAATTAATTATTTATTTTTAAAGTTGTATTTTTATTTTTAAAATTTCATAAAAAACTTTAAAATAATTAATTTTTACTCATTTATAATATCACGTGAGTAGAATAATATAAAAAAAAAGGTGAAAAATGTGCGTCTCGAGTAAGGAAAAGTTTCGTCTTCTAAAAGAAATTCTCGAATTTAAATAATTTAATATTAAAAAAAAAGTATAGCGTTCGAATTTTACTATCCATTTAATTAAAAGCTGTATTTGTCCAGAGCCATTGGAGCACCAGGAAAAAGGGAAAAAAGACATGTACAGAGAGAAATAGCCGTGGTACTTCGATTGTCGGCTAGCTAGAGTGGAGATCAGCTCGGGGGAAGAATTTTCCGCAAGTGGGAATTCTGGAATTTAGTAAAATTCCGCAAGTGGCTACTTGTTTAAATACCAACTAGTGCATAAGATGGGTCTGAAAGACAGTAACGCCGACCTCGAAGTCCGAAACTTGGACCGACTCGGCAGAGAGACTTCTCGAGCCCCTTTTACTCCCTCTTCATCCTAGCTATATCTTCGAGAGAAGAGGACCGAGCCGGTGCGATTTTACCGAAACGGGCAGATGAGATTTGAAAGAAAGGAAAGAACTTTACTAGTTGAAGGCACATTCGATGAACCGAAAAGCTGTGATTGGGAAAGGGATGAATAGTGAACCTCGCAAGTGGGAAAATATTAGAATGGAGCAAAGCTTGCCAGGCTGTTGTCTCTGTCTTCCTCGCAATCAAAACCGAGAATTGATTAAGAATAAGAAAATAGTGATACAGTGGCAAGGAAGATCATATCGAACTTTTTGAAACAATAATTAAAAAAAAAAAAAAAAAAAACCAGGCATTGAGAAGTGTAAGTTTACCTGCTAGTCTTTCTCCAGATGCATGCAACTGGGTGCAGTAACCTCCATGACTGCCCAACATGCTGCTCATCCTGTCTACAGGAGGTAGAGCTTAACAAAAATCCGGAAATGAACGCCGGACAAAACCGATGAGGCGCCCCTGTTGATGAACTCAAGTTGAAGACCGAGGTCAGTAAAATAGATTTACAGTGACAAGTTGCCTGTTTCAGGACATTCGAATGACCGACCAGCAACATGGTACAAGAACTCCAGCACAGGAGATGAATTGAATTCCCTTTAGGCTTTAGCTACTAGCAAGAGAGGGCCACAACACTGTTAAAGGGCATAATTCCAAACAAGGGCCCGTCTGATTTCTTGCTCAGGGCAACCATAAACAGTGTGGGGAGGTGACAGACGGCGGACATCCACACACAATAAAGAGGATTCTCCCAACCACATAATAGATTGTCCAATTAATCTTGTCAGCTGATTAGGCTTATCAAGATGATTATTAGGTCCGAACAGGGGCTCTCAATCATCCAATAAAGTAATCATTGAGCTTGCTACTGGAGCTCGACTCTTGTCAAATGAATACCTGCCAAATACCATTGATGATGTCCCGCACTTCTACTAGCGGTACTGGATAACTTTGCCAAGGAAAGTAAAACCCACTGTCAAAAGACTCTCAACGTACCATTCAAATCCCATTTTTGACTGGAGGCTAGATTTATGAAGAGCAGCGACCTTTTTTTGATAACCAAGCTATCCTATCTGGGCCCGACTAGTGGAGGATGTGTCACCTCCTCCTCGGGTAAGCCGGGCGAACCTAACAGCTATAAAACCCCCAACCCGGGAGAACATCTTGGCATTGCGCCTACTGGGATTGAACTTGGGAGGTCTGGGCCGGCCCCTGGGGGCATGAAGAGCAGCGACTTGAAGCAGCAAGGAAACGGATAAGGGATCACCGTAATTCTGCAATTTCAGATGTGTTAAATACCCAAATTTCATAAACTCTGTGTCCAACAGCAATCAACCAAGCGAACATTCAGATACACCAGCCAATCTAATAGACAATATTTGTTTTTTTTTTTTAAGTGCAAGGAATTTAATTGAAAGATTCTATCATCAGACAAAGAAGAAGAATGCTGAAGTGGAGGCGCTGCTGCTATATGCTGGAGAGGAGGAGGGAAGTGGGCGGCTGACGGTGGGCTTGTGAAGACGGGAGCAGTGGCCGCCCCGCGTTCAAGCTCCGAGAATGGACGCCAAGTGCTCCGCCATCTTCGACGGTCACCCAGTGGTAGCAGCCTACGAGGATGGGGCTACGAGCTACGGGCCTCCGGAAACAGGCGGACGCGTCCATCGGTTTTGAATAGAATCGTACATTAAAATCATTCTAGTACGCAGCGAGGAGCAGGTTTGCCCGAGTGGTTTAAGGGGGAAGACTTAAGATCTTCTGCACGTAAGTGCGCGTGGGTTCGAACCCCACAGCCTGCATTCTCTGTACTAATCATTTTTTAACTTCATTTACTTCTACCCTTTTTCCCCTCTTGCGATAATTATGTTTTATGGCTTAATCTCAACTCAAGGACACACTCAATTACTTCAGCCAACTAGGCACGAGCATAGTTCAATCACGAATCTCCAATTACTTTCCCTCCTGTTTCACTTGTATATAACAAAGCTTCATTCCAGCAGCTCCGGCTGAAGTTACATATTTGATTTCTTCGCTTCCGTGCAGATCAAGAACTCCGCCCACCGATTGATTATTCGATCCAACTATGTACCATTTGTTGCAGTCGATTACAGTCCGTCAGTTGCCACATCTCAGGGAACACAACCCAAATATAATTTAGATAGTAAACAGACCTCCAAAATTGGGTCGTCTCTTCGAAACAGTTCACAGCCCAAGAGAGACTCTGCCTCAAGATTATTATTCGATGTGAGAAAATCACCTCACCAGCGTACAAAACGCTCCCCCTCCCTACTACAACTCAACCGTAAGCTGACTGCGGCAGCTGTTAAAAATTCGATCTAACGATCGTCCGTTCGATAGAAAATTCAGCTCTTCTTCTAGTAGGGCTCGACTGGCATGCGGAAGTTTGCTCCAGCATAAACAGCTTCTTGCCCGAGCTCCTCTTCAATTCTCAAAAGCTGATTAATACAGGAGGAATGATCAGAGAACGGTACGGGAGTGACGAAAGTTCTGAAAGTTTCAAGACGATATCATATGATCGGGCAAGCTTTAGTCAGTCAACCTGGTTATATTTTGCAAGACGCTCCGATCTGCAGGGAGCTCCAGTCTTGATCTGACCCTGCATTAGTTGAATGCATATAGCAATATCAGAATTACTGGCTTCTAAGAAATCAGGCTGTGAATGAGAATCGGTTTCCAAAATATCAGTCAGTTCGGATGTTACTGTACTTACAGTGGACAAACCTACAGATAGGTCAGCAATGAAGGTATCCTCTGTCTCTCCACTGCATTCAAAAAGAGATCATTTAACCCAGTGGAGTTTCAAGAAGCAAAGTGAGTCGTCAGAATGATAATGGCAGAGCTGTAGACCTGCGATGGCTGGCCATCACGCCCCAACCGGCATGCTTGGACATCTTCACAGCCTCAATACTCTCAGTGACAGACCCGATTTGATTGACCTTTAGAAGAAGGGCATTGCAAGTTTTCTCCTGAATTGCCTTCCCAACCCTCTGCAAACAAGAAAAGCATTTACCAGAGACAGTGAGAGAGAAGGCTAGAGAGACAGAGACTGTGTTGCGTGTCTGTCTCAGAGAGACAGATGGTCGGTCTTAACCTTGGGGTTTGTAACCAAAAGATCATCTCCCACAATCTGAATTTTTTCACCGATTTCACGGGTCAGCTTGGAGTAATTCTCCCAGTCATCTTGGTCGAATGGATCTTCAATAGATACAATGGGATAATCAGCCACAAAGGCCTTGTAGAGATCTTTAAGAGCTTCACCAGAAATCTTCTGCGATCCATCATTGTTCTGTACAAACAAAACAGACAAGCACGAGGTGCTCTCAATGACCTAGGATGCTCTTAATGAGGCAGTGAAGAAAAATTTCACAGCCCAAACTGTGAATAAACTTTGTCCCATCAGGAAATTGAGAAACAGGAACAATATTCAGAACATAATTAACACTAATATCTTATTATTTAAACTAGTGGAAATCTGCAGGCAAATCCTCAAGAAGATTCATTTGAAATGACACGGGGAAAGTATAGGAGTTCACCTCTTCCTTGAAGTTCAAATCATAGGTTTTATCAGATCCATAGAACTCTGATGCAGCAACATCCATTCCAATGACGACCTGAGTTGACAAGCAACCTGTTAGTTTCCTATGGACTTCTTGCGCAGTTAGACCTCTCAGATTATATTGAGATAGTATGGCATTATTTGGGGGCTAGGAGTGGTGGAGGCTTACTTTGCCAGTGTAACCAGCCTTTGCAATTGCTGTCTTGAGCAGTTCCAAACCTTCCTTGTTCTCCTGAAGTCAACATGAATGAGTAATCAATCATTAAGGCACCAAAACTGCAGGGACCAGATGAAATAAAACAAGAGAAACTCATTTAAATACGGGGCATATCATAAAGTGGAGATTGACCTGGATATTAGGAGCAAAACCACCTTCATCACCAACATTAGTGGCATCCTGACCATACTTCTTCTTGATGACAGCCTGAAAGAAAGGTGATAAACAATGTCTATACCATTAGCCAACATCAGCATGAATCACATCCAAGTGTAGCTTGCAAGAGAAAATATATCCAGAAACCAATGTATTTCACTAGCATCATCCTGAGAAATTTAATCCCATTGGAACATGGAGGTTTTACTGAATGACCTATGTCCAACCCTTGCAAAATAAAGTTTAAAAAAAAAAACACACTCTTGCAAAAAAATCTCACCGCAGCATGCATGGCAATAGCCCATCAAAGGGTTTAAACTAGTATATTATTCAATCTCCCTATCACAAAATGTGAGATATACAAGAGTTGAAACTTATGATTAAAGCAATTCATTGGTTGTCCCCGTTAAACAGGTTACAACTTATTGATTTCTCTATTGATAAGCAATTAACAGATACAAATCAGAGTGAAAGGAAACTGGGATATGATTAACAGAAAACTGCTAGGAAGATGAGGATGCCGGACACCTTCAAATGGTGATACACTTCAACACCCATCTTCATGGCCTCTCTGAAAGAGGAAGCCCCCACAGGAAGAATCATGAACTCCTGTAAGAAGAGGCGGACCAGTAAGACTTAATGAATGACCATAGACAGGTAAGTAGATAGAAAGCCCATAAACCAAAATATACCTGCATGGCAAGTTTGTTTCCTGCATGAGACCCGCCATTGATGACATTGAAAGCGGGAACAGGCAACACCAATTTCTTGTTACCAGCTAGATTGGCAATGTGCTGCACAAAAGGAATTTGATATTTAACTGTTATCAATAGACAAATTGACAACCAGATTTCTAGCTTGCAGCAGTCAGGTAATAGTACACTATCATCTACTAGTTTGCATCCATAGATCAGCCTCATATCGACAGAATCACTCAGGCAGCACTCTTCATCCTTCCAACATACCTTATAGAGGGGAATCTTTTTCACAGCAGCCCCAGCTTTGCAGACAGCAAGAGATACTGCAAGGATGGCATTGGCCCCAAGCTGAACAGATTCAAAACAGTTAGACATGCTAATATACGTTGACATGAAAACTTATGCAAATAAAACAAGACATTTTTCACCTTTTGCTTGCACCAACCCCACTCGTTTACAGTTCCATCGAGCTTTTGAACCATGAAGTTATCAATAGCGGCCTGTTCAGTGGGGTCCTGGAAAAGCAATGGCAAATAAAAGTTGCAGTTCATGGACAATAATTATTAATCACTAGAGTAGACCTAATGGAGCAAAAAAATTAGATCATAAATTGAAATCGAAAAGATAGAGGTAAAGAGGATTATGTACCATTCCAACCAATGCGGGGCCAATGATGGTGTTGACATTAGCAACAGCCTGCGTAAGCAAAAGATAATAATAAATGTTTGTTAATATCATTAGTCAAGAAGATCTCCATGTTACGGAGACAATGCAGAAGCTAGAATGTAAAGTCCGGACCTTGGCAACACCCTTTCCGAGATAATCAGATCCTCCATCCCTCAGTTCCAAAGCCTCGTAAATTCCTTAAAAAACATATAAAAAGAAATTGGAAACATCATTTTGATACAAATATCGTGTCCTCCTCATCAAGAAAGTTCCCCAAATCAGTCACAGCCGAACGAACAAACAAGAGATTAGCATATTTTTGCATGTAATCCATCTGATTTTTCATCGAGCTGGATAAAGATAACGTTTCTATCGACAGAAATGCCCGAAAGTAGTGGGATTGAAAGTCATCTTACCAGTGGATGCACCACTTGGAACAGCGGCTCTAGCAAATGTATCATCGTCGAGGGTCACATCAGCCTGCAAACAAAAACCCGAACAGCTAATCAGCAACGGAAAACTGAGAAATGCCGACGGGCCCTCGCAGTCTTCACAGCGGGTAAAAGCCTCGGCAGAGACAAAATAACCATTCCAATCGGAATGAGAGATGAACGTCCCAAAATCAATCTGCCAGGTTCACTATCCGACTTGCAGTGCAAACATGGGAGAAGATCGCGACCGAGTTACCTCAACGGTGGGATTGCCACGGCTGTCGAAGATCTGTCTCGCTTTGATGCACTTGATCTTCGCCATATCCGAGCTCGAGATCCGATCTGACAAGAGGGAGAGAGAGACTGGGAGAGGACGAAAGTGATCGTGAAACTCGAGAGAGAGAGAGAGAGAGAGAGAGAGAGAGAGAGAGTAACAACTGACGAGTAGCGAGGAGGAAGACGAGGAGATTTTATAGAGAAGGGCTGGTCCACGGGAACCGTCGGATGCAGCGGGCTTTTTTTAAAATTTATTTGTGAATAATGGACCTTTTTTTTCAATTAAGTCTATGGAAGGGAAAAATATTTTATATTATCTGTATTATGATTCCGGCCAATAAAATTTAACCATCATTGGGATTATTTTTTAATTTTAAATTTTATAGAAAATTAAAAAATTACCAGATCTTATCGGTTAGTATCACGATGTCCCACGAATACTGTGCCCTCTCATCACATGCCTTTGTGGTTCGACATCCTTTTTAAATAAAATTTTAATTTTAAGTCTTTTTTTTGAGAATATTCTTTATTAAATTAGTGTATAAGTTAAAGTATTTAACTTAAATTAATCATGAATGTATTGGTTCAGTTAATAGGTTTTTCATATATCGGATTGTGGAAAAAGAAAAAAAATATATTTTCCGGTATATCTTTATAATTTATTAGTTTATTTAGTTTTTCCACCTAATATTAGTTTATTTAGTTAATAATAATAATAATAAAAAACAAGTGGGAGGGCGTGGTTTTCTGACTCCACATATCACTCCCGAACGTGCTGACTTTCTCCGGCTTGGCTCGCGTGCTTTTCAGAGATTCGCTTCGTTCAAAATTAACGGTCACATTCATGCCTGCGAGCTCCTCCGTCGGAGAAAATCTTCCTGTATCCTGTCGAAGGACGGCCCACCGAGGCCCAAAAGAAAGGCTCATTCATCCTTTTCAACGCCTAGGAGGGTGGCCTTACACTTCTAACGCTGCCCCTGCTACTGGCGTCGCACTGCAAATCCGGCGCCGATCCGTACGCCTGACGCCCCCTGCATCTCTGACACCGTTCGTACGCTAGAGATTACGTGCCCCTTAAGTTACCTTGATTTGTAATTATTTTATACAAATCCCTGCTTATATATAGACCCATGTAATTGCCAAAAGGGATATATTGAATAAATTTACTTTCACTCGACTCGATTACTGTTCTTCATTTTTTATCACCAACACTTCCGTGTAATAATATTGCTACGCGACTATTTAATTAACTATATGTTTTTATTTTTTAAATTTTTTAAAAAACTTATCTTAAAAATAATTGAATATTATCAAATGGCACGCATAAGATTGATTGTTAACTTGAGACACATAGTGACCCTCTCAGTCAGATGTCGGATCTTCTTCACCTGCGTGCTAAATGCATGGGAGACACAATGACATCAAACGTCCACACCGACGGGATCTGTGGATTCATCCCGCGTCGGGGTAAGGAAAGATACCTGAATCCTCTCCTCAGTATATCTACACTCTTTATACCACTTATTACTCTCACGCATCTTCACTTAAGTATCGGAGAGTCGCTCCGACCGACCATCTCGAATTTAACTTCTCGCAGATCCGGTGGGGATATGTTTAATTAATCAATCTCCACCACCCCAAATACCTACTCAGGCTGGTTGCCTCGAGGCCCAAGGGACCCACAACCCACACTTTATGGGCATGGACTCCTTGACTAGGCCCAAGGGGCCCGTATTTATGGGTATGGACTCCTTGACGAGTCGGGTGGGTCTACTGGAAGATGAAACTCTCCCGAGGTGAGTTCTCTTCATTGACAATATTCGAACCAGATACCTTATTTGAGGGGGAAATATGTCCTGTCATTTTAACCGGTACATGTAGGAGATCTCTGAAGCTTATGATTCAACATGATCGCACGTATGTTCCGCTAGGGTTCTACGCCGAGGTTTGCTGCTCGTAGATTGTATACCGAAACTGGTCAGGAGTCTGCTGAAAACCATTTCTTCTGATGCCATTGTATGTACACTGGCTATTGAGAGATTGGAAGGGGCCAAGAGCACAAGAGTCCTCCTCTTCTCCGCTCCGTCTTCAAAGCCTTGCCTCCTAGCTAGCTAACAAGACTGCTGCACGCATCGGACAACGGTTCACCAGCAAGTCGACATCGCTTTTCGGGTTTTCTTGTTCAGAGTCCTGCGGAATATCCCTTGAGACAATTGCTATGCATGCTCTACCTACTAGGACAAAAGGAGGACAGGACACGCTGAGGAACATCCCCGAGGATGAAATCTGATCCCTTCCATTGGACCAAGAGGCAACAACTGTACAACAGCAACAACAACAACGCACAATAACAACAATAATCAGACAGACATTGCACGGCTTCAATCATGATGAGGCCGTGCGATTCTCCGCATCCCCGCGAAGAAAACTATGCAGCATGTCGTGCTATCAAAAGGAACCGACACTAGCACTTCTGTGCATTTGGAATTTAGCCCCTGCTCACATTTACATCAATAATAGCTGTAAAATGCCTAGAGCCCACGCGAAGGAAAAAGAACTCTGGAATGACAAAAGTTGACCAACGTGGTTAAATGTCGATCGTCTGTGCCATCTTTCCACTCGGTAAGAAGGTTCCGGATTTAATTCTGGTAGTTGAAAAAAATCTGCCATTTATTTGACATGCCAGACTTAGATTAAAACAAATGGACATGCAAAATGGACCTTCTAGATAACAAAACTGTATAATTTCGAAGTTCATAGATAAATACTTTCAATTCGAGAACTTTTTCAACCGACGAGAAAGGAGAGTAGTGTATTTATTGGGATGATAAGAGATACCATTCTTTCTCTCTTAATCATTGCGTCGCAACTTTTGTAAATAAAGCTCTTTGTACGCTTTTATTCTTCTTATTTTTTATCCCTTGTCAGGAGGGAAGAATCTTCCATGTGATGGAGAAAGTCTCGTGTGAATGGTTCATACTATGTGATAATACTGATGTTATACATTTGTTTAATTGGATTTATCATTTATTAATTTGTCTATATTTCTTTAATTTTTTTAAGATTTTAATAATTATAACTATATAAATGATGGTTATATGTCAAATTCTAAATCAACTATACATCATCATGTTGCATGTGTAGAAATATTGACTTTTAAAAATGTGATCACAGCCGCCCTCAGACTTTGTTTGGATTGAAGTGGAAGGAGGATTATGGAAGGGGTTTAACAAGGGTTATACTTAACCATTGTTTGGTAAAACATGAGATTTATGGAGGTGTAAATTCAGCTATTATTAGGGAAATAAAAATAGGATAATTATGGAGGATTATAGAAGTCCTTCCATAAACCTCCTCCAAGCAAATATTTTAACCCCCAAATTGAGGGATTACGGAGGGTTGAGAAACACTCCGCGATGTCTACTTTTAAAAATTTCAGTAACCTTCCACCACCATAACCCTCTCATCCATAAACCTCATCACTCCTCAATTCAAACAAACCCTCACGGAGCACGTGAACCGGGTTCGTTTAACAGGAACCCAGTTTAAAAGCCAACTGCTCCAGCTCCAGGAGGCGCGCAAAACGACACCTCGTAAATCCCGACGGAGTTGGCGCGGAGGAGCTGCGCCTCCGCTACGGCTGGCTCCACCGCCGTCCCTTGTCTTCCCCAATCGCCGTCCCGAGAGAGACAGCCGACAAGGGACGACCCGTCCAAGCTAGCAACTGACAAGCTGTTGCCTTCTTAACCTTCTTCTCTTCGGCCCCCGTGCCTTTCCCTTCCCCGTAAGATCCGCAACCGCAAGTTCCCGTGGGCATAAACCCCCTGATTTGTCAGATATTCCTCCTCGATTTGACCGACTTTCGTCCCCTTCTTCAGCCTCTCTCGCCCTCTCCACTGCACTGTTCCCTCCGCCTCCACTATTTTACGCCGGGCCTTCTCCGAGTGGTTTGCTCCCCAGCTCCGCTCCATCTATCCCCATCCACTTCTGCTTATCTTCTGCTGCTCAGTGAATGCAAATCAACTGTTCCCTGGTCAGTTCATTGTTTGGTTGTTCCAATGGGAGTGCTTTATAGAGGGAATGCCATGTTTGGTTTCTGAGAAATTGCGGTTCAGGTCCCAAGTTTGTTTTTTTCGATGTTTCTGGAGGAGCTTATTGTAGAATTGAGTTGAGTATTCGTTCATGTGTTTAGGGGCCTCTTTACCAAATTGAGAGAGCAAAAGGAGCACATTTATCCTTTACGGAGATCCAAGAAACCTCGGAAAATAGTTTCCAACTGGAAAAAGGAGAGACAGTCATGTTCCTGAAGGGTTACCGTGTTCCTCACTAAAATGGAGGGAATAAAATTCATGTACATGTAACAGCGCATTAACGTGTTGGATATAATTTCAGGGTATAGAAAAATGGAAGATGACGAGAAAAGGTGATCCGAAAACATCTCCACAAGCAACTTCTCTTTTTCTTTCCCCTGTAGAATACTTGCTTCTCACTTTCACTGAACTTCACCGGGCAGAATAAAAACATTTGACTGTTTCTTGCTTGTAATTGTTTGTCCTCATGCCTTTGCTTGCTTTTGCAGTGAGCCAAGTACTGTCTTTATGCGTCTTCATGTGTGATGTTTTACATCCCTCTTGATCTGTTAATGTGCTGGTTTCAATGCTCGAGTATCTTCTGTGCAAAATTGGACTTGCTTTTTCTGGCACTTTGTGCTCGTAGGTGATAGGAAAGGTTATTGCTTGATTTAGATGATCCAATTATATAATTCTTTCCGTCGATAACTTTTGGAATATTTATATATCCTCTGATGCAGGAATTTGGTGATTCAAGAAGTTTGCTGCTAGGGAAATATTAATAACTGCACCAATGGGGGCAGAAAGAGGGACGGACTCTTGGTTCAGTAGCCTGTTGCACATTCCATGGAAGGCTGCTGAGGCGGAGAAGGGAGTGATTGGAATTCTGGCCTTTGAAGTTGCAAACCTAATGTTAAAGTTGGTGAAGTTGTGGCAGTGTTTGAGCGACTTTGAGATCCTTAAGCTGAGGGAGCAGATCTCAAAGTCAGTCGGGATCAGGAAGCTTATCTCTGAAGATGAAGACTACCTCATGGATCTCGCATTAGATGAAGTAATTAGAAATTTGGCGTACGTTGCGAGGTCAGTGGTCAGACTTGGGAAGAGATGTGCAGATCCTAGATATCACCAATTGCAGAATTTCTTTCTCAACCCAGTAGGTGAAAGATTCGAGTGGTCAGGATGGGAATATCGGTGGAAGAAGATGGAGAGGAAGGTAAAGAAGATGGAGAGATTTGTGGGCCTCATCCTTCAGCTGACCCAAGAGCAGGAAATATTATTGGAGCGTGAGCAGACTCTCCGAAGAATGAAAGCAAACCCTCATACCGATAAGCTCAAGCTGTTCGAGTGCCAACAGAAGGTTACCTGGCACAGGCAGGAAGTGAGAAATATCCGTGATCTGTCCCCATGGAATCGGAGCTATGACTATATCACTCGTCTCCTTTCTCGATCGATATTCACGATATTGGAGAGGTTAGGCTTTGCCTTTGGGATGAATGATCCTGCTGATTGTAGTTTTCAGAGCCACTCATTTGCTGCTCTGATGCAATCCTCTGTTCATCCTTCTGATTATTATTATAATCTTCCCGACGGGGATCGGATGAGCAAAGCGTGGGCACACATGGGGCCTCTGAGGCCTCTGAGAGGACTGCGATGCATAGATGGGGGAATCGGTTCACCTATCGAACAGAGACACGTACCCATGCTGGGTGAATCCACAAGAAGAGCAAGTGATATCAGTCAAATTTATTCTCGTCTCTCACTCTACTATTCAAATCATGCTAGGCCCCCACAGGCCCTGCCACACACACTTGGGGAAGCTGCGTTAGCGGTTCACTATGCTAATGTAATCGTGCTCATTGAGAAGCTTTCTACTTCCTCGCCAAACCTGATTGGTCTGGACACAAGGGACGACCTCTACAGTGTGCTACCCTCTTCAATAAAAGCTGCCCTTGGGGCAAGACTTCGGTCTGCTACGAAGACTCTCAAGTTGTCCATTTATGATGCTGCCCTTGCTGCAGAATGGAGCAGGCTACTTGCACATGTGTTGGAATGGTTGGCTCCTATAGCCCATAACACAATAAAATGGCAGAATGAGCATAATATAGGGGAGCAACACATGGCCTCTGGTGCCCATATTCTTCTTGTGCAGACCCTCTACTTTGCTGATCGGGCCAAGACTGAGGCAGCCATTACAGAGCTTCTTGTGGGCCTTAGCTATCTTTGCAGGATCCATAGAGTGCTTCGCAGGAAAGATCTTTCCTGACTTACACTCGAAGGAACACGAGCTGACAGTCAAACAGCAGAAATGTTACCCTCAGATGCGGAACACATCACAAGCTCATGTCTTCAAGCCAATTAATCTGAATAGCTTGATTGGTAAGGTTCTGTGAGCAAGAATTTCCACTTGGTTGCTCACAGTTTTGCAGGTGGAAAGTATGGAGAGGTTTTGTTCTTTGCTGCGATAGAAATGATAGTGTCTGAAATCTGAGTATATAGATGTGTCCGACTCACTTATATCAGACTTACTATCACAGTAATGAATTGGTACCATGAGGTGCACTCTTTAGATGCTGAGATTTGTTTTATGGGGAGGTTTTGGTTGATGAGTCAGTGGTGTTTCCCTTTCCCTGTAAATTGCTTTTATCATGTATTATAAAATAAAGTTCTTCCAGAATAGATGAAAGGCATGTATGAACACTTGTGCAGATGATATGTATTAGTCTAGACCATTTTGGCGTTATGGTGTCATGAAAAAAAGAAGGATATCTTCAATTATCATGGGTCCTTGTTTTTCACCTATTTAAGAGAGAATTCAATAGACACAATCTTCAATAAACCTTGTTCTTCTTGTTTATTAAGAAGGGAGTATATCTCTCCCTTAAATCTGGCTCACAAACACAAACTCGAGCAAAATTTGGTGTTCAAATCTTCTGCTGTTGGGTCTCACTCCGCATGCAACTGCTAACAATAACTGTTAAAACTGCACCACCGCCTGTGTGTGTTGCAAAACCGAATTGCTGGGATAGATGTGAGAATGTGATAATTCCTTTCCCCTATGGGATACGCCAAAGATGTTTCTTGAAGGACTGGTTTGAGGTGGTCTGCCAGAACGACAGTTCCTTTGTTGAAGAAGGTTGACTTGAAGGTCCTGATTATCTCTCCTCCACGACATTGTGAAGGTACAATTGGTTGGATTCCTGATGGAATCATTGGGGTTCGTCTTCTCATAGACTTCTTTGATGAGAAGTCTGACTAGTAGGAGCTAACTGTCTGGTAAGCGTGGAAGGAAACGCTTTCGCATTTTTCCTGGGATGAACGCATCTTCACTGCCATTGGCTGCCAGCACCTAACATTGATCAATAATATTACTGTACCAACTGCCTATGGGTGCATCCAGAGGAGCCAAATCCAGCAAGCTCGGCTATTATTATGGCATTGCCCATTGCTGTCAGGTTGAGATACCATTTGCAATTGAAACATTTTTAGTGGACTTTAGTGATGTCACTGCAGAACCTGTTCCTGTGGCAATCCTATCTCACGAATTGATGTCAAGGTAAGAGCACTGCAATTGAAAATCTGATTCCATTTTTACATAGTTCTTAGTTTATCTTCATCCTGATGAAACTGTACATATATATTGCCAAATGTTATTGTCCTCTCTGTAGACATAAATAAGTGTCGAGATAGTTACGTCAATATGTCCCTAGAAGCTTGTGAGAATCGGCTAGGGGACTACTGCACCAAACACAGTACAACCTCTGACAGATTCATGGCAAGTGACCCAAAGATTCGAATTCTTTTGGCGGTTTGTGAATTTACTTGTTTCCTGGTCGTTCGTGATTAAGTTAGACCTGCACTTCTTCTTCAAGTAACTTTAAACATAAACGTCCCATTATTTCCCTGTGATCTTGAAGTTTCTGTGATGGATCCCATCCTTTATTTCTCCCTTTATTCAAACCACATGTTACAGCATCGGTGTCTACTTTTGGCCATCCTTCTGTTTATTGGACTACCCACGTATAGGAGACAGGAGGCTTAGGATGTACGGAGTCCCTCCGAGAGGAAGACAGACCGAGCTTCAAGAAGTTACTTGAAAGAGATGGCGGTGTTCTCTACTGAAGGCAACGTTGAGGGAAGAAAACTGCCAAGGAACTGCTTATAAGGGGAAATCAAATGGTTCAAGTTGAAGCTTGGATGGATACCGAATTCAGAGGCTATTGCTCTTCTTAGGCACAGCAAGAAGTGGCTCGTACTTTCTCATGGCTATCCCGAGCCTATCCCTCATATCTATGGTCTTGGCATCAGTTCTGCTATCGAGCTCCCAGTCGACTTCGTGAAGCAACGGGGCAAGAATAAGGTACAGCATGCGCTGGGCCAGTGGCACACCAGCGCACATCCTTCGGCCTGCCCCAGACGGCATGAGCTCGTAGTTCTGACCCTTGAAGTTCAGCTTCGAGCCCAGGAACCTCTCGGGCCTGAACTCTAGCGGATCTTCCCGTGCATCGGGGTAGCTCCCGATCGCCCAGGCGTTCACGAAAACCTGCGTGTCTTTGGGTATGTGATATCCCATGAACTCGGTGTCCTCCATGGCCCGTCGTGGTACCAAAAAACGGGAGCGGTGCGTGCAGCCTGAGTGTTTCCTTGACAACAGCCTGAACGTACGGGAGCTGCTCAATGTCGGACTCATCGACCTTCCTTGCTGTCCCGGCTGCTCTGCGTAGCTCGGCCTTGGCTCTGTTCATGGACTTCCGGTGAAGTACAAGCTCAATGAGAGCCCACTCTATTGTGCTACTCGTTGTTTCGGAGCCGGCTAGGAATATTTTCCTGCAAATGTTTGACAGATCAATGCCAGAAAAGGTTCAGAGTTGACAACACGGAAAGACAGTCCAAGGCAGTTCCATCCACAAGAAGATGATACAGAAATTTAATCCAACAATAACATAGTAACCAGTATGAGTATGTGGAGGTCATGATCGGAGATCTTCGCAGGCTCGTCCTTCCCATTACCTTCAAATTGGATTAGCACATCCAAGAAGTCCTCCTTCTTCTTCTTGATCTTGTCATCTCCTCCCTCTAGTAATTCCTTGTTTTGATCCTCCAAGCGCTCCTTGACGAGCATGGAAGCTATTTCCAGGGCCCTCCCAGTGTCCCTCTCCGCCCTCCTCCTCAGCCCTCGTGGATCGAGCCACCTGAGCCATGTGAACGGGAATAGGTACACCGTTCACCTTCCCCGCCCTCTCCATCATCCTCATCATCACCTCGAAGAACTCGGAAGCCACGTCCGAGCTTGAGTCCAGCAGGTCTCTGGACAGCATCAGGTTGCCGAGCAGGTTGAAAGTTGTCAGGAACACGTGCCACGATACATGGACCCCGTGCCCAGGCATGGACTCGCCTGCCGCCGCCGCCTCCTCCACCCACCTGAGCATGTCGTCAACCCACTTCCTGCGGATGGAGGAGGTCTTGTTGAGCGTCTTGCTGACCAGCATGTCCACCGTGACCAGCTTCCTCAGCAGCCGCCAGTAGGGCCCGTAGGAGGCCAGGGCAATGGACCCCTTGTCGTAGTCGTGAACCCGCATCACCTCTGTGATCTTGCGCTCGGCGAAATGCATGTCGTGGTTCTTGAAGAACTTCGCGGCTGCCTCCGAGGAGACGATGACCATCGTGTTCACTGACCCGAGCCTCAGCCAGATGACCGGGCCCTACTTGTCTCTCATCAGGCCAGCGTCTGGTGGGGCATGGGGCCTTGGGAGAACAGATTGCCGAACAACGGCCATCCCGGCGGCCCCGGTGGGAGCCGAAGGGTGGCGGCCACCTCCTGCCGTCGGCTGATCCCCAAGACGACGACGACAACCGATGCAGACAGGAAGAAAGAGAGGAGAATGATCGAAGTCAACTCCATATGTTGGTAATTTAAGGTGAGGTGCTTCTTCCTTGGCTTCCTCTGATCATCTCGTCGGGGAGCTCATAAAATAACCTGCCAATCCATTTATTGGCTGAGATAGTATCACTTAATTTCTGGGATTTCGGTTTGATTCTTGTAAATTGAGAGAATTCACCTCGGACAGCTTTACCTTCGGTGAATCCGCTCGGTTAAAGCTCGATTAGTGATGACTACCCTCGGTGAATCCACTGGGTTAAAGCTCCATTAGTGATGACTGATTGAATTTCTAAATACTATTGATACAAACCGGAAAAGATGGCAAATAGCGAGCAACGAGTACAACCATGCTATTTTTATTTCATGTAATAATAAAAATGAAAAATTTACAATATACCTCTTTATTTTCACTTTGAAATTTGGCACAGGTTGACAATTTACGATAGAGAACAGTATGCGCTTAGGTTACAATTAAACATGTCTCGTATCTAAACAAATTAAAGATATGATATATTCATATTTAATCATATTTGAAATTACCTTGCACATCATGTGCTTATACATAAATAGACATATATTATAAATTATTATCAAGACAATAAATCTCGTTTAGCATGCCATTTGACAAATCTCGTATTGCATGCGACATTGGGCTTATTTCATTCTCTCGAGGCCCAATAAAGGAAACTCGGGCCCATCTCAGGCCCAAATTATTCGGCTCGGCCGACGACACCTGTGGTATGTCCATCTTCCATGGGTGATTACTTACATCCGATGTTGTTTTTGGTGCATGGAGTTCGACATCCAGCATTTCGATTACGTAAACCAAAGCTGTTGACATTCAACATGCCATAAGTTAACAAACAATGCGATCGACTCGCAGCGGATAATCCCGACTTATCTTAGAGTGTTTTTCCGTTTTCGCCCCCTACCACCTAAATCTGCTTGTTGTAGGGCGTCGGTGTCGCTCTCAGAGGCACGGCTTTCCTAAGCGTGATCCCCATTCTCTCGCTCATGTCCATGTCCTCCGGCCGGAGGCCGTCGGCCAGCTTCCAGTCAAACGAGTGGAGGAGTGACCCCAGCGCCAGTGGCAGCACGCGCGAGGCCAGGGGCACGGCAGGGCACATCCTCCTGCCCGACCCGAACGGTATGAACCCGAAGTGGTGACCCTTGAAGTCTGCAGGGTCGGGCCCGAGGAACCTCTCGGGCCGGAACTCCAGGGGGTCCTTCCAGGTCCTCGGGTCCCGGCCGATGGCCCACACGTTGACCAGGACCTGGGTCTCCTCGGGGATGTAGTACCCCAGCATCCTGCAGCGGCTCGTTGCCATGTGAGGGACCAGGAAAGGGAGAGGTGGGTGGAGCCTGAGCGTCTCCTTTATGACCGCCATGAGGTAAGGGAGCCTTTCTATGTCCTTCTCCTCGAGCTTCTCGCCTGCGGCCACCGTCCTCCTCAGCTCCTCCTGGGCCTTCCGTAGTGTCCTCGGGCTGCGGAGGAGCTCGGCCATTGCCCATTCGAGCGTGCTCGTGGTCGTGTCGGTACCGGCCGTGAACATTTCCTAAGAGAAGTACAACGGAAAAGTTATAAATAAATCCAACCCCTTACTCGTGAAAAGTTCAGTATCCCATATCATTAATCAAAATTCCGGGTTGGAATCTTATAACTGAAAATTTCATATCCGTAGAGTTTTATTTCTTAGGGACCGACCAGACTCAAATATGAATTAGTCAGAATCCGTTAAAATTTGAAATACTAGTTGACATTAGACCGAGAACAAAGAAAGAGAGATCGAGAAGCAAGTGAATATCATAGCACGAAACCGAGGACATTACGAAAACGATGACGTTGATGGTTCTGGAAGAGAAGCTATAGGGCCCGTTGACGCCGTTGCCTCGGAACTCCAAAAGCACGTCCAAGTAGTCCTTCTTCCTGCTCCTCTCTTGGTCTTCCCCGATGTCCGGACCACCGGCCCTCGTGGCCTCCTCCGTCCGCCTCTCCCTGATGAATTCCCCGGCGATCTCGAACGCCCGCTCCACGTGAAACTGCGTCCTCCTCCGGATCCCTTGCGGGTCCAGCCACCTCAACGCCGGCAAGAAGTCAGCCACGTTTGGCTTCCCAGCCAACTCCATCACCTTCCCTACATCCAGCAAAGAGGATTAATCGTTTCGGGCACACCGCTTAATCTACTTTTTATCTAGTAATAATACCAATTTTCTGAACTTAACAGAAATTTCATTCAAATGGGTCTGAATGAACTCATATTTTAAGGTACAATCATTAAAGAATTTCTCGTATTCAATTTATATTAACTGGACCGACACGTTAAATGAAGGTTTTGTAACGATAAATGAAGGTTAGCAAATTCAAATCGTGTCTAATTTTCTATCCTCCCAGCCTCTCTTTTTTTTTTCTTTTGTAGAAATAATATAATAAAATTCCCTTTTTTTTTTCATTTCAAGAAGCTCTGGAGAATTATAAGAAAATAATAATAACAGATGATTTTAATAGTAAGAATTAAATATAAATTATCTTGATTTTATGTCGGTGCCGACCGACAAGTCCTACTTACTGTACTTTCAACCTTCAACCTTCAACTAGCTATACTATTAAGACTAATTAATTAATTAATTGATTAGCTTTCTATAAATAGCAAGTCCTAACTAAACTCCACCGAGTATTAATTTACCAAAACAAAAACATATTATTAGAGATATTTTTCTTTTATTAAGGAATAAGAAGATACGATCAATCCAATTGTTATATTAAAAAAAAAACTGAAATATTGTTTCAAATAATTCCAAAAATTAGCTATTGGCTAATTTAAGTGATTTGACGCCTCCGTAAATAAGTGGTTAATCTTGGTTACCTGCGTGATAGAAAAATTTGGCCCCTCTCTCCGACTTGGGATCCAGAAGATCCTTGGAGAACATGAGATTCCCTATGAGATTGAAAGCCATCAAGAAGAAGAACCTCCCCACGTCGATCGCAGCGGTCCCCGAAGCCCCGGCGTCCCCCACGAACCGGACCATCCGATCGATGCACCTTCCCCGTACGCTTCCCATGGCGTCCAGCCGGCTCGCGACGAAGAACTCCGTGGTGCAGAGCCGCCTCAGCATTCGCCAGTGCGGGCCGTACTGGGCGGTGATCATGGAGCCCTCGTTCCCGCGGTCGCCCTTCATGGCCTCGTAGATCTTCCTTCCGGCGAGCACCACGTCGTGGTTCTTGAACATCTCCCGGGCCACCTCGTCTGAGGAGATCACCACGGTGGTCATGGACCCGAGCCACAGGGTCATGATGGGGCCGTGCTTCCGTGCCAGCTCGGCGAACGAAACGTGCGGGGCCCAGCCCAGCTGGAAGATGTTCCCCACCACTGGCCACCATCTCGGCCCCGGCGGGAGCTGCCCCAGCTCATCCATCTGCCGGTGCCGGCGTTCGGTCGCCGCGGCCCACACAACCCAGAGGAACAGGGCGATGACCACACCGAAGACCCCGTAGTATTCCATACCTCTTTCTCACACCAATATGACCTTAATTATGTTATATGAGAATATACACAAATGGTATACGATCAAAGTTTGTTCTGTAATCTAATCTCGAAAATCTGTCACGGGCTACTCGTGACGATGTCGAGTTAGAAGCACTGCAGATTTAGCAGAGGATTCACGATGCCGATGCAATTCTTTCTGAGCACGCACCGATCGAGCACACGCGTTTCTCTGAAGTTTTGCTTGTCACCCTAGCTATATATATAGAGTATTGGTGAGCAAACTACGTGACGCAGCCATGCAAAACGTCAATCTACAACAAAGAAAATTAACCAATGTGAATTGATTGAGACGGTTCGACATCTCTTCCCCTTGAATAATGTCTCGGTTTCGAGTCTTGTAAATGAGAAAATTCCATTATCGGGAGAGTCTCGCTCCTTTAGCGGGTCGACTCAACTCGAATATGAATTACCTATGATCCGTTGGATTTCTGAATAAAAATAAAAGAAATTGGAGAGGGTCGTCCTTTGTGGCTTGGAATCTGAAGGTGACCTATCTAAATCTTATGGTGTGAAGCTACGTGCGTGCTTCCTCTGTCTCACGAGATGAGATAAAAATAACATTAGTTTTTCGATTACAAATAAAATCCAGAAGTCCACTTATGATTATCCGATTACGGTACGATTTAAATATGAATCAGTTACTCGTAATTAATTGCATTTTCTGTATTGCAAGTGATTCTTACTTGGGAAAAAAAGTACGAAAATTTAGAACAATAATTAGATTAGATGGTGAATATTCTATGCACAAAATCTGTGTACACGAAATCTAATCCAATTATACTTAACTGAATCAAATCTTGAAATTAAAGTAAAATTGTATAAATAATGATTATTGGTGAGATTTTATTCGAATCCTAACGATGCTCCCGCTACAACCCAGGAAGAAGGGGACAGGGTCCGGGGCTGATAATTCTTAATTCTTATGTAACGATTTAGTCATCTTTTCTTTCAATCTTTTATTTTCGGATTATTATTTTTATCGATTAAAAAAAGTCGATTTATTAATTAAAGAACAGAGAAATACACAAAAATTAGTCAGTGCTTGATTGGCTAATCAAGTGTCGGAGCGATCGAGAAATGGAATGTCGTGTGTGTGGATGTTCGCACTGGACAGAAGGGTGTCGGTGGCCAGGAGACTTCCGTGTGATCGTCGGTGAGTTTTAATAGAGATTGAGAATAAAATTTCCGATCGAAAATTTTTTTCGAACGAGATAATGAAATGAATTAAAATCAAAACTCGACACCAGAGTCCGAATACGATCTCTCGATTCATGTAATTCTCACTTGTACCTTGAAATCGGTTTACAACCCATTCATCAAGTCTTCTAATTTTTGAGATATAATAATTTGTGGCGAGACATCCCAACAAAATTTAAGAGGGGTTAGACATCGTAATTTATCAACTTAATTTTTAGGATGTAGGTCATATTATCACGTGAAACGAATCTCTAAGAATTTATTTTATTTTGAAAAAAAATATAAACTAAATCCTGAAAAATAAAGGTATCATCTCCACCGTTTGGGTTTGATTGTATCCACAAGACACGGGAATATTTTATTGCAAAAAAGGATATAAATAATATAAATATAGTGCGATTCAATCTCATGAATTATCTCTAGCGGATGGATCGTGTCAACATTTCATGAGCAGTTCACGAGAGCATATGGGTCCGATTCCAATTCCCCGTTGTGCGGACATCCATTGATAATGTCATCCACATAAACCTACATGAATTTACGGATTTGTAGGGTATTCATACGTTTGACGAGGTCAATTTGTTTTCTCTTTTTTTTAGTACGCACAGTTTGATATTTCAAAATATAATTATCTCAATTAATAATTTAGATTTGAATCGGATCTGTCCGCTAAAAGAAACAAAACTCTCTCAAATGCGAATTTGGGGTTTTGATCATTTCAGATGCTAAACAAACTCGTACTATGCATGGTACGTATCATTTTAATGAAATCGATTAGAGACACTGATTGATGTCAAATTTGGATCACACCTATGCTCTCTGTCTTCCACTCCATTTCGTCACACGCGGAACTGCCGACAACGTCCGTAGTTTTCAATAAATGAAAAGAAAAGAAAATGAATTATTTAAATAAAGAAAGAGAAGACTCATTAGATCTTTGCTTTCCAAATGAATGAATGAGTACATGCCTTTAGTATTATATCTCCTATTGATTTTTATTAAAGAATAATCATAATAAAATAAAATAAGTGGTAATTATACTTTTAAGGGTTATTTTACGATTTAATATTCATTTTTTCTTCTTCTTTTTTTATTAGTTTATTTAATATTTATCAAGAATAATTTTTAAAAAAGTCTAAAAATGAGACTAACTAACCACCTTTCTTCCTTTGTTTTATATGGATATATGAGTCATATGACATGTCAAGAAGATCTGACGCCTCGAACGTTATGTACGTATATGTCTAAAGAATAATATATATATATATGTCATATGGCATTTTATATGTATGTACCCATGCATGAATTATATAAAACATTCACGAATTGCTATGATATACACGTGGGGACCAAATATATATATAGCAGCAACTACGTACCAAGTCAAATGGAGAATCCGACGTTTCTTTAACCGGCATTTCTCCGACACAAGGGACAAGCTTTTGCATGTCCCAAGTTTATGATTGACACATACAGATTTTTTTTTTTTGGGTGAATACCGCGTGATATTAAGGAAAAATGATGTCTTATTATCTCCATCCATCCTACCCAGGTGGATTGAGATTGACCCATGTAAATTTAGATCATGTATTCTAATATAATATTTCAGTTAAGCGAAAAAAATTACCGACTCAAATTGGATTAGTTATAGTCCATTGAATTTCTGGATACCAGAAATTTAGATCGAAAAAAGGAAATGAAATGTAGATCACTTACCAAGGAGAATCAAACACATAACTTTTTTTTATGTGTACCACTAGTATTCAAAAATTCGACGTGTCATGACTAATCCAGTTCGAGTCAGACAAGCTCACTGAGGAGTAAAGCCCTCTTAAAGGTGAATTCTCTTCATTCAAGATTTAAACCGGAGCATTTCTTGAAGGAAAGAGGTACTTCACTATCTCAACCGATTGATTTTAGTAAATACATGAGTTTTTAATTCAGGTTGAGCATCACACCGACTGCATCAGATCTTTGAAGGCAAATAAAAAAAAGGGTGCTTAATTAGCCCTAAAAATTATTTCGATTGCATCATCCAAACGGGCCTACTTTTTTTTTTTTTTGGGGGGGTCTTTTGATCGGTCCACTTTGGACTCTGCTGAGGTGAGAGCTTAGCTCAGCCTCCAATCTAATAATCACTTAATTAAGTTTCTTCTCTGTATTACCGGTATTCAGAAATAAACGAATATAATTAATTCAGTTCGAGTCGAGTCGGTCCTAACGTTAAATCTCTCATAAAGTAAATTTCTCCTATTTATAAAGATTCGAACCCAAAACTTTTATTAAAGGAAAAGAAACATTGGATCAACTATACCAATTGGCTTAGGGTTTTTTTTTTTAATTACTCCTCCAAAATGGACTACTTAAATGGTCCCAAAATTTTCAAAATAGATATGAGAACGAAGGTTTGAGACTGAGTATTACTACTACCACACACCCATACGTACGTACTTCATTAAAAATGTTTTGCTGTACATTCAAATTGGAGACGGATGTAGGAATCTAGTCCATGTACGCACCTCGATAAATGTGATTTAAGTTCGTCTCTAGCACGAGATTCTCCAGCTTAATTAGGCCTGCTAACTGAGATTAACTCACCTAACTGTGGCGGCTGTCGTGTCCACCTTTTGATCGAGTCTCCCTCCCTTTTTTTTGGTAATTAAAGGGTTTCATTAATCAAAATGGCTATACAAAATACAAAATGTTGATTACAAGATTTGCGTATTTTATATATATATATATACACACACACGCACACCACCACCACCACCATGTTAGATGTCAACCGTGCGATACATTACGGGCAACGTAAAATATGACTAATGTAGTAAATATGCATAATTTTTTTTATGTAATCTTTTATTAAGAAGAAATAAATTAATTGAGATGACAAAAATGGCTTAGAAAGATAGGCAAATACTCTAGAGTAAGGAGTTTGTGCATGAAATGATATTAGGTTTCATATATAATTAATTATCATGAAAATAAACTCATATAAAATTAGTTAATTTTCAAATAATTCTTGTTGATATTAGTTGTCAAAGAAGGGAAAAAAAATCAAATTTATCCTTTAGACCAATATAGTAATAGAATTGGGTGGAAGTGAATTGTTAGTATTTAAAGAGAATTTTAAATATATAAATTATATATATTTATTATGCAATTATCCATACGTATTTTCGTATATCCATAAATTCTGTAATTTTTTTTTATAGAAAACTATTAATACTGATATATTTTTCAAGCTTACACATAATAAGGGCAAATTGACGGTGATAGTGACACATTAAGTAAATACCAAGCACAATACAGTCAAATTTCATCTTAAAGATCGAGTCAATCTGATAGTAAAGGGAAAAATGAAGTATCTTTTCATCCGAGGTTCGAATTTTCTTGGAGCCGACTGCTACCTCTAAGTTTACTATGTCTTATGCAGTTGTCGGTGTGTGCAATAACTGTGGAATTTAATCAGATGAAATCCAGATACTTATGATGTAAAAAAAAAGTCAAATTCATTTAATGAATAATAAAAAAAGACTATATGTATTAGATGAATTGAATTCATCGATTTTAATTTTGATATTATTAATTAAGAAGTTTTGGATTCGCAATTGAAATTATTAACCAGTCATTAAGAAACATATACTGGCTTAATTAATTATTGCAGTGTTCGAGGACTATTCATCAAACATATGTTTAAGACAACATATAAAAGCAAAAGGGTCTGAAAGACACTTCTGGTGGTCCAAATTAACATAAAATAATATACTTATATAGTCATGCATACATGCATACATACATACATATATATATATATATGACTAATAACTATCCAAATTCAACACGAAATTGTTTGATCATTTGAATATTTCAAAGCTGTTACACATTGGGGGGCATATTATAACACTAGCATTCACAATCTTTTTGACATAACGTTCGTTTATCAGAACACGATCAATGTCAGGTTGCTTTCATATTTACAGTAGACTTCGAAACGACTCGAGCGAATCGACAATTGTACAGGTCATTAATATATATATATGTATTTATACAGTGACAAATACATACAACTATTATAGTATACAACTCCTCATCAAGTAGATTGGATCTTATATGTTCGCTTGTTGATTTGAACATTTTGTATATATCCTTCCATGGAAGAAGTGTGAACAAGAAACTTCGTTTAGCTTCAAACTCACTGTACATACATACATACATGTATACATGTATAAGTCAGTTTGATCCTCATAGTCCTACTAATCAATCAATCAATTGTTTTTCTTAATATCCCTGTCCAAAATTTCAAAATGAAAAACGAAAGAACAATGAAGAAGAAGAACAAAAACATATTATGCTAAATCAGCTCGAATAAATTTAACAGTTGTATTAGTGCTGGCCACGGGCCGGTTTGGGCCCAGAACCGGCCCGTTCAAAACCGGCCCGGAACCGCCCTCGAACCGTGAGGGCTAAGGTTCAGTGCCGGTTCCAGCTGCCTTAGAAACCGGAACCGCCGGTTCCGAACCGAAACCTGAACCGGCCCGGAACCGTAGAGAAATAAAAAAAATTTTGTCTAACCCTCAGCTGGCAGGGGTTCGAACCGCGGTTCGGAACCGGAACCGTCCGGTTCTGAACCGCCCCTGAACCGTCCAAAGGAAGGTTCAGGGCTGGTTCCAGGGGGCCACGGAACTGGAACCGGCGGTTCCGAACCGCAACCGCCCGGTTCCTGAACCGTGGCCAGGCCTAAGTTGTATAATCAGAATCATGCGGAAAAATTAGAATATATATATATATATATATATATGTTGATGGTCCAAGTGTTGGTTATTTCATCGTCATCTTATCGAGCTTACATGCATGTCTTCATCCGAGGCAAACCAATCGAGATAATATGTCACCTGTCCCGGGATCGACTCGAACAAAATAATAAAAACCTCTGTGTGTTGCCATCAACGTAGCTTCCGGGCAGGACTTGCTTCTTAGTGCAGAAGTTCCCACGAAAATAATACGTACCGATAGCTACTCCTAACTCCATTGATGCAAGGGCGCCATCCAGCAGTCGTCGCATCTCTGGCTAGGGTTTTCAGGAGACAGCCTCGAGGCTCCCATGTAGAGACAGAAAGAAGATGTGCGGACAAGTTCGATTAAATGAGTTTTCAAATTAGGGCACCCTGATGCCTTGATTTAGGGTTTGTGCGATTGTGGTCCACGGATCAAGTTGTTCAATTAATCAGATGAGTCCACCCATCCCCGTCGTGAACGAAGTTGTATTTACATGCCTGTCTTTCAATTAGGGGGAAAAAAAAACTAATTCAAAAAGCTATCGATCACAAATTCATAAAAGGACGTATTTGTTTGCGCGTGACGAGTTACATAATATTATAAATTAATAAAATTTAATCATTTAAATATTTTTATAAAACCCTAAAAATAAAAAATAACGCTAAGGATAGCTAAATATTATTGGTTCGTGATACCGCGTACGCATTGTCACGTGATCTACCCGTTATATATATATATATATATATATATATAGAGGAAAGACTCTCTTTAGATTTAGAGATAACATATAGCTAGCTCTCTTGGTCTTCGCATGCCCATCTAGATGATGCAATCGAAATTGAAATCAAACGAGGATTTGGTCCCCCAAAGGTTCCATCTAACTGAAAGCAATATTCAGCACATCAAACATTAAATTAATCCTCAACTCGTAATAATAGTTAATCAATATGCGTAATCTTCTGATTTGCGTCACCTTCGCAGTCATTTTCCCTATCTCATATACATACGTACAAATAAACGCGTGTATGTGTTGTGTAAAACATTTACGTACTGTATATATGCATTTTAAAGAAGGGATGCCAGCTAGGCATTTAAAACTGTGTTTGGTACGAGAGAATCGAAAGGAAATAAGTTCAACGTAATAATATTGAGAGGATTTTTGTGTTAATCTTGAAAATTTTTTTAAAAAAATGCATTTGACATAAATTTATGAAAAGTGAGTGAGAGAGCATTCATGAGTTTTTTTTTTTTAAAGCATGTCTATTCCATTAGTTTTAATAAAAAAAATTATCTAATAAAATGAATATATTAATTTTCAATAATACAATCACATAAAAATATAGAACGAATTAATAAAATTTCTCCTCCATACACCGAAAAAATATGTAAATATTCTCATTCCATTCCATCTCATCCATGTCACCGAAGATAGTACAATATGCATTCTAATTGCTCGTAAACTAATTAAGTACACGCTTCACCTTTGAGCAGTTTTGCTTTAAAACCTGTCCCTTTTTTTTTTTTTTCGTATACAAGATAGATGTTTGGATCATATGACGAAACCGATACCGACTATACCAGATTCACTCTCTCTCTTTCAAATTTGTCTTTGTTATAGTGTTAGTGGTTTTTCGATGGCCAATGTAAGAAATTATGGAATCAGAGGAATGGAGAATAAATGGGCTTCAAGAATCGAGAGCAGCTCAATTAGCAGGGACTGAATTCCGAACTTTTTAATCTCAGTCGAATGATTACCTATAGAGTTAATCTCACTTCCCTTTATTGAAATCGCATTTAGCCCTAATGATTGGTGTTTATCATGTCAGGAATGGACCACCTGTGTCTTATTACATCCTTAAAATTGACGTTCTATGCTAATAAAAGCCAATATTCCCAACACAAAGTCTTTGCAGCCTCTTGTCATTTTCAACATATTTGTTAAGTCACTTTCGAAAGGATGGGGATGAATGGAGTCACAAGCGTCTTCCACTTTTCCTCCTTTTTACTTTGGGCCTGGACTCCCATCTACCCCGTAATGAGCATGGACTGCTAAAAAGCGCTGGCTGAGGGGAAGGGAACTCCATGACCACTGGCTCCCGGAGCGGCTGGGCGCCACGGTTCCAACCCGTAAGCCGCCACCATTGCCTCTCTGGTCTCAATGTCCCAGCCGAAGTAGGCCACCTCTCCTACTTCCAGCTTCAGGCACAGGTTTGTACTTAGTTACAATACCGCTTGTCATACATAGCCTATACGGGGGAACACTGCCCAAAAGATTGATTTATTAGAGACGTGAAATCAATTTAACCGGTTGAAGCAATGCCGTGTTCATGTGATGATCACGAGCACCCTTAATCTGCAGCTAATACATAAGAACTATTTAACCTTGAAAATGTTTCTTGGAGGGTTCAAAAAATGACACTGCTAGTGCTAGAGATCCCAACTACCGTTTTAAAATTGCATCACAAGAAAAAGACCAGAGAAAATAACATCTGACCATTTAGCAAAACCTTCAAACTAGTAGATATCCCTACTACCAGAGACCTTTACTACCACTCCCAAGTTCAGCGCTTCCCACCGCTACCTCCGAGCTTGGGACCCTTCTGTGCAGGTCCCTTTGAGACACCACCCTTACCCTGTGACTTCTGCTGCTTCGCCATCACTTCGGCCTTCTTGGCCTTCTTCTCATCCTTGGTCTTCTTGACCCTCTCCTTGATTTCACTGTTGAAATAGATTTTCTCCAGGTGAATAAACATAGCTTGAACAATGCTGATTGGATGCAAATCAGACTTGTCCACCAGAGAGAATATACACAAACATGAACCTACCGGAGAGTAGCTTCTCTGGCAGCGTCACGAACTTCAGGCTTCTCAGTCCTCCGTTTCTGGATGACCTCCAGAGTCGCACCGACGATTTATCGAGAGTAAGGCTTCTTGGTGGTGCGTCTCCTCTTCTTAACAGCTTCTTGGGCAATATCCTGCATTGATATAAGAACAAGGCACTTGTTAAAAAAAAAGAAGAGTATAACAGTGAGTTACAACTACAAATTCAAGAACAGCGTATATAAGCAGAATAGAACCAAACTCACGAATAATGAAAGTTAATATATACACAGATCATCTAAACAATGAGGTATACAAAACAAATTAGCTCATCTGTAAGGGCTCTAATAGCTTTGCAGCATCAACAGCACAAACATCCAACTGTAAGAAAAGAAAGAAAAAATGACCCAAAGTTTCAAATTAAATATATTAATGTTTAGGGCAGTAAACCTTCTTGTGCTGCTTCCGGTACATGGTTGTCCACATCAGCTTCGACGGCTTCAATCGGTTATGGAAGTACCTCTTGCATTTGGAGTTGGCAAACAGGAAGACGTGTATGGAATGAAATGAACAAAGAACTGCTTACAACATCAAAGAGCTGGAATTTACTCCCATGCTCTTCCAAGGCGTAGCAGCCAATAGAAAAGAAAAACACACAAAGAGTGTTAAGTTATCACCTGGGAATCCGATCTGACGAATCTAATCCCTTTCCCAGGGTAGATCTTTGCCCCGCTGAAGCGACAAAGTTCCGTCCTTTAATGGAAAAAAATTAAAGATCTATAAGCACCATAAATGACTGTAATTGGAGATGGTCAGATCACAAGAGCATGTATATATAGGCCCTGTTCTTCGAACTCAATGATTCTTATCCTTCCGCAGGTACAACACAGCCTATAAATGTCTAAAATCATTAACAAGCTGTAGCTCCGAGAGATGTCCGCATTACATCCATCATATGAGTGGAAGTAACCAATCTAAAAATGGAGAACTCTCAGGTTTATCCAGCCGCTTATGAGAGATCAAGATACTCCTCGCAGTAAGCATCAGACAATCAAATGCACGCAAGATTTCCAAGCTAAATCTAAGCATACGAGGTGGTAGAGAGGTATGTGAGAGACATCGTACTTCAGAACCATGGCTGATGATGCAGCGTTCCTGCCCCGCTCTTGTCCTTGCTGAAAGAAACCCAGAAGGAGCAAGAGACCGGAATTGTATGTCACACCGACGAAATTCGGAGAGGTTACTACAGAAATGCTCCCAGAGGGAACGGCAAAATTGGGCCGGTGACAGGCCCACTTACTACAGTTGGATTGGGCCGACAGTCAAACTTATTGGGCCGCTTTAAAAACAGGGGAAGTTTCAATGTCAGGGATGTGGGGAGAAAATCCAACTATGTGATGAAATTGAGGAAAGGGTTAGATGGTGGATTTTGGTGATGAAATAAGATAATTTAGTAAAAAATATAGATAAAATTAGTGAATTTTATATAAAACTTCACTGGCTTTCCCGAGTTTACAAGGACGATTTCCTCCGCACTCCCCTAAACCCATCCCCACCGAGATCCTCGGAGATTCATCTACAAAAGCTCAGTCAGTAACCTTGACGAGATATAGAGAAGCCACGTCGTTGTTCGGAGATCGTAACGGCCATCCTGTCTGCTCGAATGTATGGGTGCTGCTTTAGGATTTTATGTTTTGTTTATCACTCACATTCACTGCATATTAAATCACGAACCACCGAACGAAATTGCAAAATGACAGCAATCCATCACTTATTTTTCAGGGAAAGCCATGAAAGCTGATCGGTGTTAAGTTGTTAACTAATAGTCAACACTGTCTGTGCACCCCTATCCGACCAAACAACAATGCTTGTCCTACAATTGACTTTCATTTCCGACTGTTTTTCTTCTCAGGCCAGTCAACCGGGCGTTGACAATTCTTCCCTCTTCACCAAGATAGACCGACGGTTTTGTGAGTCAAAACATATTAGATCTTCAAGTCAATGATCGTTGGCTGCTGCAGAAGCTCAAGAGCCCCATGAATTCATGGTCCCGGATCATCGCGACGCTCTTCTCGATCCCCGACCACCCCTGTACATAGGAAGATCCACACGAACGAGAGGGGCTAACGGAGTGCAACAGGACGCATAAACGTTGACCAGGAGAGGTTGGTGATTTGATTAACCCATGGTGAGAGCGCTGACAAAGATGACACTGGAGAGGATGAACGCGATGGTGGAAGCTCTCCCAAGAACTGTTACGAGTTTCTTTATCAAGCACCGTCCCCAAAATCCGGCCAATACGGATGCTGTCATGAGGTAGACAAAAGAACCCTAACCGTCAGTTAATTTCAAGCACAAACCGACAAATTTGTAAGTTATTACAATACATGTGTCAAAATTTTTTTTTTGGTCGCCAGCCACAGTATCCAAGCAGGCCCCACCAGCGGTGAGATGACATCTTTCAGCCAACCATACTTGACTAATCCGTTGGTCGCCCCAGGTCACACGCCTGGCAATGGCCGGTGAGGCTCCCAAGGGAGGTGTCTGCGTACGTGAGATCTCGAACTCGAGACCTCCTTAAACGGCACCGAGCTGCTTACCACTCGGCTCAACCCCTTGGTTTGTGTCAAATTCGACTTTTAGAACCATCATGGAAATTAAGGAATACATATCATAGGGAATAGGGAATCTCTTAAGCAGGTAGAACTTCAACGAAGACAAGTACGATGAGAACATTATCACAAAAGGTTGCAGTTACACTTGCCACCTATGCACCCAGTATTTACTACTTAGCATTTACTGTTACTCTCACAGAACACAATAACAATGGTTTACATCATATAGTTGTTTTGGGCGAACGTATGTGACAATATGTCTGAAATATGATAGAAGGGAGTGAGAATAAATGAGTACGGAAAATTCACTGAATTAAGATCTCTTGATTCTAAGTCGATAATGATATTACTGCATCAAATCTTATATACATATACACACACCTGAGGAATGACACCAAGCTCGAGGAGGAGGGGCCCCAAGACAAACCCACCGTCGGAGCCCAGCAGGCCTCCGACGCAGCTGCAGACTGCACAGAATGCGATGTGCCCGGCGGTCCATTGGATCGTACTGCGTCCGTGTTTCTGATGCACATCCTCCTCCTGACCTCTCTGTACAGCTTCGTCCATTCGTACCCAAACACTGCCAGTGCAATTGGAAGCTGCACGCATGGGAAGTTCAGAAAAGATATCTGCTGTGAAGAATGGTCGGCAGAATGAGAGTGACAGTGACAAGAGAGAGTTAATGAAACTTGCCTTGAAGATTTGGATAGGAAGGAAGGTGACCCGCACGAGCAGGAGCGCTGACATCATTTTCCAATTGAGGTTGAGACATATTACTTGCTGAAATCGAAATAATAAATTAAGATAAATCTCAATGAGGATGCACGACACGACCGTGAAAAGTACTAAAATTTTATATTGTTCATCGTCATTGTTTCTTGGTTGACCATTTGCGACTTCTCTTCTCTAGGTATCAACGGCTCGTTTCGTGCCCTGATTTGAACTGCAACAAATTAATGAGTTGAGATGAACAGAATGTATATTGGTAACCAAAAAGTTTGCAAGAAAATGGGGCAGCTTAGAGGATCGGATGCTCGGTGCAATAGTATCATTCTTAACCTGGGACTGAAAGATTCTAGGTTCGGTTGTTGCCCTTGATCGACATGGGCACTCCTTGCATATAACAGATCATGTGAAGGATCCAGACTAGCTTACGTTCGCCATGAGCATTGGCCGGAGCTTCTTCTTCCGGCCGTGTTCTTGACTGTTTCTGCAGCCTCGATCGAAGACCATTTTACCATAGCATATAGGTCTCAATAATCAAAAGAGAAAGATGAGTAAATTTTACTTTTTAGTTGGCTGCTAATCATCAGTTATAACCTTTGTTTTTTCGTACCATCACGACGGTCTCTTGCTTCCACATTTGGATTCCCTTGTAGAAAGTCCCTGACGAAGTCCACCTGGCGATGTTCGATCACTAATTAATTTGCTACGTACGACTTGAGACTCTCTTTTCTATTCGCAATACGAACATATACCACAAAAAATTCATGCATGGTTATATATATATATATATATATATATGTATATACTCGATTCGAGTCGAACCCGGCATGACAAAGGCGGAAACTGCCCAGTAGTAGGAATTACCTTCTCTTTGGATGTGTTATGTATTTATTACCTAAGAAGAGGATGATTAACAGGGTGACGAGCCAGTAAGGGAAGACGACACTGAGAGCCACTCCGAAAGTGATGCCCAGCAACAGCACCGGCTGGAACAGTAACGCCAGATCGTAGTCTAAGATCGGAGCTTCCTTGGTCGGGTGCTGACTGCTGAACACTCAGACTGTACCAGACCGACGAAGTCGACGCCCCCATTATCATGCCTGCAACACCAACAAACATGAAACATTCACACACCACCAAATATCTGAAGGGTAATGACGGCGAACAATCGAGGAATATGCTGAAGAGTTATAAGCTCGAGGAAAGGGATTTCGGTTTCGGTACATTTAGAGATGGCAGCGGCGGCGGACTTGGTGTCGAAGCCGACGACCAGAGTGAGCATGGGGAGGACGATGCCTCCGCCGCCAACCCTTCCCACCGTCCCGAAGGCTGACCCCGTGAATCCGATCAGGGTTGCCACCAGCGCTCTCAACCCGAACTCCAACTTCTGCCTCCCCAATGGAAGTTTGAATCTGTTACAAAGTCACTCTCATCAAATAGTTCTTCGACCAGCAGGACTATCGCTAAATGAAGGTGACGGAGGATCGAGTCGAGAATGAGAGTACTGTACCAGCCAAACTTTCTGGGCTGTGGAGTATACGAGCTTGAGGTTCGGCTCCGTGGTGGTCCGACCATGGAGTGAGAAAGTCGAGAGAATGGCCATTGAAGAAACAGAGAGTAGGTAGAGCATGCAGCCCGTCGTCGCCATGGCCACGAGGCTTCTTACCTAGAACATGGATTGATTAGGTATTTGCTCTCACACGCACAGCTATATATATATATATATGCTTGCCTGCCGTTTTATAGTCGAATATCGTCCGTATTTAGTGATTGAACTCTCTAGGACACGTGGCAGCGTGGCACCACCGTTGCACCCCAGACTTTCACGAGCTTTATGTTGTAATAGCTATTAGTGACAGGCGATGCAGTAAGCAGTGCTATCTAAATAATAAGCACGTGTTTCAAAAGTGGCCACGATCATAAATCGCAAAAAAGAAAGGGGGGGGGGAAAAGAAGTATCAGATTCTCATGAGTCGTGGAGGGGACATTGGAATGTTTTGAGTCAAAAAGCAACGTCCCACTACATGCCTCTCAACAAAGGAAACGCAATCCCTCCATCAATCTCAAAGGCAAGGAATCTCTTTTATTCTTCTTCACCCATCTTCTTCCATTGTGATTCCGGCGACATAACACCCAGCTCCTGAGCCTCATCGAGCCATCCCCTGACATCACTCATCTGGCAATCGAAAAGCTGCAGGGGGGACTACTACTGTGTTCCAGTCTCCATGGAGGGCTCGAAGTCGAGGGCGGATGTCATTAAGCCTGTGATCCTTAAGGCTGGGATTCCTCTGGCAATATCCATGGCCGGTTTCATATGTGCTAAGATCATTGCGATGAGAAGGAAAGCGGGTGAGCGCTCAGAATCCGAACCCTGTAATGAAGAACAGATGAGTTTGGACGTTCGGGACAACCCCGGGATTCGAGAAGAGGTGTTGGGACTAGGGAGAATGTTGCACGGCCTTCAGGAGAGAGAGTGGAAGCTCGAAATGCAGTTCCTGAGGTACTGCGAATTGAGAGACAGGGAGGCTTTGCTGCTGGAGATCGGGAACTTGCTGGAATTGGAGTTAGGCCGAGTAGAGGCTCTAAGTCGAGAAGTTGTGTCCATGGAATACGAGCACAAGAGGATTGCGGAGATTGCCCTGGAGTATGCCGAAGTTCTTGAAGAGATGCAGTGTTTGAGGTCGGAAAACCAGGCGATGCAGAGGAGGCTGAAGAAGCTCTTGACGAAAGTTAAGGGGCAGTCGGGTTTCACGCAGGAGAGTGAACTGAGGATTGAAGCCCAGGAAAAGGAGATCTCGAGCACCCGATCAACATTAGAGAGTGTAAGATATGCTGTGAAGAAGATGCAGGGCGAGGTTCAAGAAATGAGGCAAGTGATGGAGCAGATGCGGCAGGAGAAAGACGATCTTCGGATCAGGTTGAATTCTGTCGAGGAATCGGTCTTAAAGGTCAGGAAACTTTATCCTTTTGGTGCTTTTTAATTGACATAGAAAACAAAACCATACATGGTTGGAATTTTGGAGATGTCTCTCTCACATTCATTGGAATGGATTTGCAGATGAAAGAGGGAGGAACACCAATGGAGGACTTCAAGCAGCTGCTGAAGGAACAGGAACAGCTGCAGGAAGAGCGGTCTGCAGAGGAGAAGGAGCTCATCTACCATAGATGGAGCAATGCATGCTTGAGGCATGAAATGACGAGGAATCATCAGGACAATCAAGAGAACCGTGACTTTGAGATAGCGAAGACCGAATCTACAGGGCTGGAAGTGGCAGAAGATGAAATTCGGAGTCAAAATCATGAATCTGACCGAGAAGGGCCTTCTCCAAGGACGAAGACGGCCACTAATCACTCTTCAAAGAGGAAGAAGTTGCTGAAGAAGCTGAAGAGATGGGTAGAGGGAAATGGTAGAGAGCAGAACACCCACAACACCCAGTTGAAATTAAGTCCTGCTGATGCCGAGGAGCATCCCATCATTCAAGGAAGAAGACCGTGTTCTAGTGCACAACCAGACCTTAACTTTTAACAGGACAAAGTTGAATTATATGATAAGCAAAAAGACATCATGAGCGTTTAGTAAATTATAACCTTGTTATCTTCTCCAATTTTCCGTGAACCTACCCAAAATCGGGTCCATTGACAAGAATTTTGCGCTTCATAGCATTTCCAACTTTATATCCTCCCTTTGCCAAAGAAAACAAGGCTTCCAGAAGAAGGGGAGATCAGAAAATCGAAAAATAGAACTGGAGAACTGAAAATAGGGAAGAGGGTGGGGGAATCTGAAATTCAAATACCACGAAGCTTGTGGACAAAATTCGCTTCAAGAGAAGATCAATATTAACACTGCTGCCTGAGTACCACAGGAATTAAACTATGGATTTTGGAAGATTTTCTAAAGTCAATCTTCTCACAGCTTCCACTGCAAACGAAACAACTGAAACATCTATACATATCTCAAGCAACATCAATGCTTTCAGTTTTAGATTTCACATTAGTTCTGGGATCAAGGGTAATAATCTCTATCACTAGATTAAGAAGTAGATCACCTCTAGTATCGAATAGTTTCTGGTTGGAGAAGACTGTAAACAGCACTAGATCACCTCCGGTAGCGGTACCGCTTGAAGTTGAAGTACACGTGAAGGATCCCTCTCTCAAAGGTGCACTTGAAGCCCTTCTTATGGGAATACTCCCACTCTTTGTTAACAATTCGGAAAGCCTGCAAGATAGTTTTCAATTCAGAAAATACTCGACAGCCTAACGGGGAATGATTGGCCAACCCCAATGAGTTGGTTGTGTTATCAAGGGAGCAGGGAAAGGGCAGACTAGTTCTAGAGGCTTGTCAGGTATTTGTAGCCCAATATATACTTGGTAAGGACAAAAGCACAAAAAGAGAGAGGGAATTGATGAATTTTTAGCTGAAAGAAATGGTTGATGATTGTCAAAAAGAAACTTACGATGTCTTCATATGGGGGACCAGCATGGAACCTTATAATGCAAGTTTCCGAGCTATTACCATCCTTCTCAATTGTATAGGTGGGGGCTTTAGACTTGTCAACAAGGTCCGGATAGAAGATGTTAAACTTGTAACCCTGCACGATCTTTGGAGGTGGATTATCATGATCATAGTGAGTCTGGTTGTACTTGTTCCACTCATATCCAGTGTGAACACGGTTGAAATATTTCGGCTTTCGAGGCCGGTACTTGTCATGCCACCAGTAAACCTATAGAGACATTCAAGCGTTTGAGATAACTTATCAAGTCGAACCAAATCAAAATCTGAATAAACAAAAATAACTTTTTGGTAGTGGGATGGTGGATCTTATAAACTAAATCATCCTTAAATTAGGAAAATGCATTCTTGTCTATTGCAATATATGTAGCATTTGAATTTTCTTTATGCCTCTTCTTAGCTGGATATTCATGCTAACCATTCAAATGATGTAAAGAGAGCAAATGAGTAGTGATTTTCATGATTCAAGAATATCACAGAAAGTAGAGATATAGCACCTCTGAGTCGAGATTCACTTCAGAGCCAGATCCAAAAACTGCATCCCCTTCCTCCATAGCTCCCATAGCTTTTATTGCCTTCATTTCAAAGTTATCTTCTGATGGAGAAGGCTTTGATGCCATAGCTTGCTGACGCCGCTTTTGTTGTTCTTGTAATACTGCTAATCGTGTTCTTTCCTGCAGATTGATATCCAACATTAGAACGAAAAACCCCAAAGTTCCAATATACATGGAAATCAAATGCATATCATTCACACCTAATCACCTACTTTCCAACCACTTGGCACTTCTTATAGCACCCTATAATTAGGTAAAAAGAATAGTTACCAGGGCAGCTCTGTCCTCTTCAGGATCAATAGCTTCTTCATTATCTTCACCATGCAAAAGCTGAGGGGAAAATGATCCAGCCTCCTCTTCAGGCTCAACAACATCTTCTTGCACTATCAGTTCTGGAGAGATTGCTTGAGCATCTATACATCAGAAGCAGTGACACACTGTAAGTTGACAAGACATGCTTTGACAGCAAACAATCAGACTGGACCGACTACTTGGATCAGAAACACAAGTTGTGGTTGATAGAATAGGATCAGCAAATAAACCCACTGGACTGGACTTATTTTCCTTAAATTTCCTGCAGTTTTTTCTGAACAATTTTGTTCTGCCCAGTAAAACCCAGTTAATAGCATATAGCTTAACCAGTTTGATTATCAATCTAATCTTGAGGAGCATGCTCAGGCACAAAATCAATAGAACCCAATTGAATGATAGAGGCATACCATCAGGCTCAGCTTCATCCTCCTGTATTGGACTCAAAGCATCGGTAGATTCATATCTATCCTCACCGTCAGGATGTTGTTCAAGGCGTTGGAGATGTTTACGCAACATTTTAGTGTGATATTCTTTCAAGAAAGCCTGAGATTTTGCAGAGAAGAGATGCATGAAGAACGAACCAAAAGCATTAAAAAAAATTGGGATGAATGTGATTCACATACCTTAGCCTTATATATATGGATCCGTTTAAGAATGACTTCCCAGAACTCTACAACCTTTGCTGTACCAGATCGAAGCTGACCTTCAACGCCAGAATGTATGTTCTGAAGCTCTTGGTACGTTTTCCTCTGCAAATATTCTCTGACATCCGCTTCGATGCTTGAATGCAAGCCCCTCTCTTCAGCAAGCAATTCTGCAGGTGGTTCCTCTCCACGGACTCGAGCTCTATCAAGTGCATCCTTTCTTCGAGCTTCACCCAGCTCCCAATCGCAAACCACAAGAAGCGCCTGTTACAGAGAAACTTGAGTAATCTTGTTGTACCTATTCTAAGCAAAGAACTTGTTTTTAAACCTATTCCCAACAGAAAGGATGGATATCTTCAGCTACTTGAATGAATCTTTCCTTTTCCTAATATTTACTTATGAGTTACATTTTATGACACCATGGGCATGACCAAAAACAATCACATGCACAGAACTTTAGCTATTAGCCAACACCATCTATATTGCAAATGAGAAACAAGTACCTGCACAAGGGCAGCCTTCGAGAACCCGAACTCATTCAAACATAGACATCTTTCAGCCTCAGACAAAACTAAGTATATGCACATTCAGATACTTTGGACTACAAAAAGAAGAAGAAGAAGAAGAAAGTATTCTAACAACATCTAATACATACGCGCTATAACAACTGCAGATGGTTAAGTTCTAACATCAATGAAATTTGAGAGAGAGAGGACAAGCATATGATTATATTCTGCTCGAAAGCATAGCTAGGAAGCATAAAACAAAGATATTGAAAAGGCATAGTTAGGTACCTTCCAATATTCTATGTGTGTAGCTGTCTCAGTATCCAAATCCAAATGCATCTTGATGTCATCACGAAGCTCTTCCATTTCCTTCACCGTCAGGCCCTGGATTCCATGCCACTTTTTAGCATAAGTAAAAGTTGGGCTATGTAAAAAAGCATAAACAAGAGGTTATAGCTGCAAGAAGATGAAGATTGCATTTGAAAATAATAAATGCTAAAATTTGAATTAAACCTTGAAAACCATGTATGGCTCATTCAGCTCAATGTCCAAATCCTCTGAACCATGGAGGTGCTTGGTGAGAATATCTATTGGCTTCGCACGGCCTTCACGTAAACGTATCTCAGACCTGACTTTACTTTGATCAAAATGAAACTGCAGATTCAACAAATTAATGAGTCATTACATTAAAGAAGATCGTTCTGGTACTCAATCAGAAAAAGTCCAAATGGCATTGAACGGGATAAATTAATGAACCTCTTCTTCTTCTTTTCCCAGTCTTGGAACTCAGCACGAGCGCGTTCCCGCGCAAGCAGTGCCTGAAAAATAAAGAGGAGGTTAATACATGTCAATTCCTACACCAAAAAGACCTTGGTCTAAATGGAAACTTGCCATTTCTTCCTCATGCTGTGCCTTTTCAAGAGCTCTTTCCTCTCTTCTCTTTTTCACTTTCTCGATCTCCGCCTGCATCACAGACAGCAAAACCATATTAGTACAGGTAAATGGCTATCCTTGACCAAAAAGACTAAAACATAGAGGATACAGGACAAAACGATAAAGTGACTGCAAGTTATCCTATTTCGTCACATAGTTTAAACATATGAAAACCCTACATGATCTGCGAATGAAATAGTTTCATAATAGAAACTTCAGGGTAAGAATTGCAAACTAATAACATAAGTTTGGAATTGCACTGTTCGGGCAAATAGGATTGTTATGTGCAGAAATTCTTCTCTTCATGAAAAGAATATGCTATGACTAGACCCAAAAAGTATACGAAGGATAGTAGTAGACAGCAGACAGGAGTGACTGACTCAAAAGTAATCTATGTGAAATTGTTCCCAGAAACTAATCTATGAGTAAAAAAAGACATTGTTTTAAGCATTCAAAGATCATGAGAAATGAAGCAACTGAATAATGTTCCCAAAGCAAAAGGGAACACTGAAGTGCCCAAAAAGTTGTAAAATACCATTCTCTCTCTCTGTCTCTTCTTCTCAGCTTTAACAGAAAACTCGTCCAGAGTCACACCCTGAGCGACATCCCGCTCAATCTTTTTCTTCCAAACAAATCTGCAATTGAAAAATATATGTTTAGATATCACAGGCTCATAATAAAACACGTTGGCTGTGAAAGCCACCAATTCAACTAAGACATCCTAACCCAGGGACTGCTCGTACTTCTGCATAATTTGAATTTTAGATAGGAGCTTCTGTGATCTTGCATCTATACAGATGCTTCTGCTTCTAGTTTAGTTTTATTTCATATAAATGCTCAATTACTATTACAGTCAGCTCACTAGCTCAGTCTAGGTAGCAGTCTACGTTTCAGTGCTTGTCGAGGTTAAGGGTAGAACCATTATTGCTGCAAAGCAAAGGGCTTTAGAATTGGAAACTTACTTTTCATTAAGGTTTGAATCACCAAACGGGTTCGAAGCATTGGAATAGCCAGCCACAGTCTGAGACTTCAATTTTTTTGCCACACGCATAGCCTAAAGCAATTCAAAGTTCCAGGAGAAAATTAAAGCCAGAATTGAGCGAACGGTAATTATCAAATCCCACAAATAAATGCTTCTAGTCACACCTTCTTCTGAGCCTTCTTTGCAATATATGCTGCAATTTCCTCCTCCGTTATATCCCTGGAGGATTCCTCTTCTTTTCCGCGGTCGGAATCGCTGCC
>CM075291.1:2337700-2358434 GCA_037672795.1 Lagerstroemia speciosa
TGGTGATTTGATTAACCCATGGTGAGAGCGCTGACAAAGATGACACTGGAGAGGATGAACGCGATGGTGGAAGCTCTCCCAAGACTGTTACGAGTTTCTTATCAAGCACCGTCCCAAATCCGGCCATACGGATGCTGTCATGAGGTAGACAAAAGAACCCTAACCGTCAGTTAATTTCAAGCACAAACCGACAAATGTAAGTTATTACAATACACGTGTCAAAATTTTTTTTTTGGTCGCCAGCCACAGTATCCAGCAGGCCCCACCAGCGGTGAGAGACATCTTTCAGCCAACCATACTTGACTAATCCGTTGGTCGCCCCAGGTCACACGCCTGGCAATGGCCGTGAGGCTCCCAAGGGAGGGTCTGCGTACGTGAGATCTCGAACTCGAGACCTCCTTAAACGGCACCGAGCTGCTTACCACTCGGCTCAACCCCTGGTTTGTGTCAATTCGACTTTAGAACCATCATGGAATTAAGGAATACATATCATAGGGAATAGGGAATCTCTAAGCAGGTAGAACTTCAACGAAGACAAGTACGATGAGAACATTATCACAAAAAGGTTGCAGTTACACTTGCCACCTATGCACCCAGTATTTACTACTTAGCATTACTGTTACTCTCACAGAACCAATATACAATGGTTTACATCATAGTTGTTTTGGGCGACGTATGTGACAATCTCCGGAAATCTGATAGAAGGGAGTGAGAATAAATGAGTTACGGAAAATCACTGAATTAAGATCTCTTGATTCTAAGTCGATAATGATATTACTGACATCAAATCTTATATACATATACACACACAATGAGGAATGACACCAAGCTCGAGGAGGAGGGCCCCAAGACAACCCACCGTCGGAGCCCAGCAGGCCTCCGACGCAGCTGGAAGAATGCGATGTGCCCGGCGGTCCATTGGATCTTACTGCGTCCGTGTTTCTGATGCACATCCTCCTCCTGACCTCTCTGTACAGCTTCGTCACCATTTCGTACCCCAAACACTGCCAGTGCAATTGAAGCTGCACGCTGGGAAGTTCAGAAAAGATATCTGCTGTGAAGAATGGTCGGCAGAATGAGAGTGACAGTGACAAGAGAGAGTTAATGAAACTTGCTTGAAGATTTGGATAGGAAGGAAGGTGACCCGCACGAGCAGGAGCGCTGACATCATTTCCAATTGAGGTTGAGACATATTACTTGCTGAAATCGAAATAATAAATTAAGATAAATCTCAATGAGGATGCACGACACGCCCGTGAAAAGTACTAAAATTTTATATTGTTCATCGTCAGTTTCTTGGTTGACCATTTGCGACTTCTCTTCTCTAGGTATCAACGGCTCGTTTCGTGCCCTGATTTGAACTGCAACAAATAATGAGTTGAGATGAACAGAATGTATATGGTAACCAAAAAGTTTGCAAGAAAATGGGGCAGCTTAGAGGATCGGATGCTCGGTGCAATAGTATCATTCTTAACCTGGGACTGAAAGATTCTAGGTTCGGTTGTTGCCCTTGATCGACATGGGCACTCCTTGCATATAACAGATCATGTGAAGGATCCAGACTAGCTTACGTTCGCCATGAGCATTGGCCGGAGCTTCTTCTCCGGCCGTGTTCTTGACTGTTTCTGCAGCCTCGATCGAAGACCATTTTACCATAGCATATAGGTCTCAATAATCAAAAGAGAAAGATGAGTAAATTTTACTTTTTAGTTGGCTGCTAATCATCAGTTATAACCTTTGTTTTTTCGTACCATCACGACGGTCTCTTGCTTCCACATTTGGATTCCCTTGTAGAAAGTCCCTGACGAAGTCCACCTGGCGATGTTCGATCACTAATTAATTTGCTACGTACGACTTGAGACTCTCTTTTCTATTCGCAATACGAACATATACCACAAAAAATTCATGCATGGTTATATATATATATATATATATATGTATATACTCGATTCGAGTCGAAACCCGGCATGACAAAGGCGGAAACTGCCCAGTAGTAGGAATTACCTTCTCTTGGATGTGTTATGTATTTATTACCTAAGAAGAGGATGATTAACAGGGTGACGAGCCAGTAAGGGAAGACGACACTGAGAGCCACTCCGAAAGTGATGCCCAGCAACAGCACCGGCTGGAACAGTAACGCCAGATCGTAGTCTAAGATCGGAGCTTCCTTGGTCGGGTGCTGACTGCTGAACACTCAGACTGTACCAGACCGACGAAGTCGACGCCCCCATTATCATGCCTGCAACACCAACAAACATGAAACATTCACACACCACCAAATATCTGAAGGGTAATGACGGCGAACAATCGAGGAATATGCTGAAGAGTTATAAGCTCGAGGAAAGGGATTTCGGTTTCGGTACATTTAGAGATGGCAGCGGCGGCGGACTTGGTGTCGAAGCCGACGACCAGAGTGAGCATGGGGAGGACGATGCCTCCGCCGCCAACCCTTCCCACCGTCCCGAAGGCTGACCCCGTGAATCCGATCAGGGTTGCCACCAGCGCTCTCAACCCGAACTCCAACTTCTGCCTCCCCAATGGAAGTTTGAATCTGTTACAAAGTCACTCTCATCAAATAGTTCTTCGACCAGCAGGACTATCGCTAAATGAAGGTGACGGAGGATCGAGTCGAGAATGAGAGTACTGTACCAGCCAAACTTTCTGGGCTGTGGAGTATACGAGCTTGAGGTTCGGCTCCGTGGTGGTCCGACCATGGAGTGAGAAAGTCGAGAGAATGGCCATTGAAGAAACAGAGAGTAGGTAGAGCATGCAGCCCGTCGTCGCCATGGCCACGAGGCTTCTTACCTAGAACATGGATTGATTAGGTATTTGCTCTCACACGCACAGCTATATATATATATATATGCTTGCCTGCCGTTTTATAGTCGAATATCGTCCGTATTTAGTGATTGAACTCTCTAGGACACGTGGCAGCGTGGCACCACCGTTGCACCCCAGACTTTCACGAGCTTTATGTTGTAATAGCTATTAGTGACAGGCGATGCAGTAAGCAGTGCTATCTAAATAATAAGCACGTGTTTCAAAGTGGCCACGATCATAAATCGCAAAAAAGAAGGGGGGGGGGGGGGGGGGGGGGGGGGGGGGGGGGGAAAAGAAGTATCAGATTCTCATGAGTCGTGGAGGGGACATTGGAATGTTTTGAGTCAAAAAGCAACGTCCCACTACATGCCTCTCAACAAAGGAAACGCAATCCCTCCATCAATCTCAAAGGCAAGGAATCTCTTTTATTCTTCTTCACCCATCTTCTTCCATTGTGATTCCGGCGACATAACACCCAGCTCCTGAGCCTCATCGAGCCATCCCCTGACATCACTCATCTGGCAATCGAAAAGCTGCAGGGGGACTACTACTGTGTTCCAGTCTCCATGGAGGGCTCGAAGTCGAGGGCGGATGTCATTAAGCCTGTGATCCTTAAGGCTGGGATTCCTCTGGCAATATCCATGGCCGGTTTCATATGTGCTAAGATCATTGCGATGAGAAGGAAAGCGGGTGAGCGCTCAGAATCCGAACCCTGTAATGAAGAACAGATGAGTTTGGACGTTCGGGACAACCCCGGGATTCGAGAAGAGGTGTTGGGACTAGGAGAATGTTGCACGGCCTTCAGGAGAGAGAGTGGAAGCTCGAAATGCAGTTCCTGAGGTACTGCGAATTGAGAGACAGGGAGGCTTTGCTGCTGGAGATCGGGAACTTGCTGGAATTGGAGTTAGGCCGAGTAGAGGCTCTAAGTCGAGAAGTTGTGTCCATGGAATACGAGCACAAGAGGATTGCGGAGATTGCCCTGGAGTATGCCGAAGTTCTTGAAGAGATGCAGTGTTTGAGGTCGGAAAACCAGGCGATGCAGAGGAGGCTGAAGAAGCTCTTGACGAAAGTTAAGGGGCAGTCGGGTTTCACGCAGGAGAGTGAACTGAGGATTGAAGCCCAGGAAAAGGAGATCTCGAGCACCCGATCAACATTAGAGAGTGTAAGATATGCTGTGAAGAAGATGCAGGGCGAGGTTCAAGAAATGAGGCAAGTGATGGAGCAGATGCGGCAGGAGAAAGACGATCTTCGGATCAGGTTGAATTCTGTCGAGGAATCAGTCTTAAAGGTCAGGAAACTTTATCCTTTTGGTGCTTTTTAATTGACATAGAAAACAAAACCATACATGGTTGGAATTTTGGAGATGTCTCTCTCACATTCATTGGAATGGATTTGCAGATGAAAGAGGGAGGAGCACCAATGGAGGACTTCAAGCAGCTGCTGAAGGAACAGGAACAGCTGCAGGAAGAACGGTCTGCAGAGGAGGAGCTCATCTACCTTAGATGGAGCAATGCATGCTTGAGGCATGAAATGATGAGGAATCATCAGGACAATCATGAGAACCGTGACTTTGAGATAGCGAAGACCGAATCTACAGGGCTGGAAGTGGCGGAAGATGAAATTCGGAGTCAAAATCATGAATCTGACCGAGAAGGGCCTTCTCCAAGGACGAAGACGGCCACTAATCACTCTTCAAAGAGGAAGAAGTTGCTGAAGAAGCTGAAGAGATGGGTAGAGGGAAATGGTAGAGAGCACAACACCCACAACACCCAGTTGAAATTAAGTCCTGCTGATGCCGAGGAGCATCCTATCATTCAAGGAAGAAGACCGTGTTCTAGTGCACAACCAGACCTTAACTTTTAACAGGACAAAGTTGAATTATATGATAAGCAAAAAGATATTATGAGCGTTTAGTAAATTATAACCTTGTTATCTTCTCCAATTTTCCGTGAACCTACCCAAAATCAGGTCCATTGACAAGAATTTTGCGCTTCATAGCATTTCCAACTTTATATCCTCCCTTTGCCAAAGAAAACAAGGCTTCCAGAAGAAGGGGAGATCAGAAAATCGAAAAATAGGACTGGAGAACTGAAATTCAAATACCACGAAGCTTGTGGACAAAATTCGCTTCAAGAGAAGATCAATATTAACACTGCTGCCTGAGTACCACAGGAATTAAACTATGGATTTTGGAAGATTTTCTAAAGTCAATCTTCTCACAGCTTCCACTGCAAACGAAACAACTGAAACATCTATACATATCTCAAGCAACATCAATGCTTTCAGACTTCAGTTTTAGATTTCACATTAGTTCAGGGATCAAGGGTAATAATCTCTATCACTAGATTAAGAAGTAGATCACCTCTAGTATCGAATAGTTTCTGGTTGGAGAAGACTGTAAACAGCACTAGATCACCTCCGGTAGCGGTACCGCTTGAAGTTGAAGTACACGTGAAGGATCCCTCTCTCAAAGGTGCACTTGAAGCCCTTCTTATGGGAATACTCCCACTCTTTGTTAACAATTCGGAAAGCCTGCAAGATAGTTTTCAATTCAGAAAATACTCGACAGCCTAACGGGGAATGATTGGCCAACCCCAATGAGTTGGTTGTGTTATCAAGGGAGCAGGGAAAGGGCAGACTAGTTCTAGAGGCTTGTCAGGTATTTGTAGCCCAATATATACTTGGTAAGGACAAAAGCACAAAAAGAGAGAGGGAATTGATGAATTTTTAGCTGAAAGAAATGGTTGATGATTGTCAAAAAGAAACTTACGATGTCTTCATATGGGGGACCAGCATGGAACCTTATAATGCAAGTTTCCGAGCTATTACCATCCTTCTCAATTGTATAGGTGGGGGCTTTAGACTTGTCAACAAGGTCCGGATAGAAGATGTTAAACTTGTAACCCTGCACGATCTTTGGAGGTGGATTATCATGATCATAGTGAGTCTGGTTGTACTTGTTCCACTCATATCCAGTGTGAACACGGTTGAAATATTTCGGCTTTCGAGGCCGGTACTTGTCATGCCACCAGTAAACCTATAGAGACATTCAAGCGTTTGAGATAACTTATCAAGTCGAACCAAATCAAAATCTGAATAAACAAAAATAACTTTTTGGTAGTGGGATGGTGGATCTTATAAACTAAATCATCCTTAAATTAGGAAAATGCATTCTTGTCTATTGCAATATATGTAGCATTTGAATTTTCTTTATGCCTCTTCTTAGCTGGATATTCATGCTAACCATTCAAATGATGTAAAGAGAGCAAATGAGTAGTGATTTTCATGATTCAAGAATATCACAGAAAGTAGAGATATAGCACCTCTGAGTCGAGATTCACTTCAGAGCCAGATCCAAAAACTGCATCCCCTTCCTCCATAGCTCCCATAGCTTTATGGCCTTCATTTCAAAGTTATCTTCTGATGGAGAAGGCTTTGATGCCATAGCTTGCTGACGCCGCTTTTGTTGTTCTTGTAATACTGCTAATCGTGTTCTTTCCTGCAGATTGATATCCAACATTAGAACGAAAAACCCCAAAGTTCCAATATACATGGAAATCAAATGCATATCATCACACCTAATCACCTACTTTCCAACCACTTGGCACTTCTTATAGCACCCTATAATTAGGTAAAAAAGAATAGTTACCAGGGCAGCTCTGTCCTCTTCAGGATCAATAGCTTCTTCATTATCTTCACCATGCAAAAGCTGAGGGGAAAATGATCCAGCCTCCTCTTCAGGCTCAACAACATCTTCTTGCACTATCAGTTCTGGAGAGATTGCTTGAGCATCTATACATCAGAAGCAGTGACACACTGTAAGTTGACAAGACATGCTTTGACAGCAAACAATCAGACTGGACCGACTACTTGGATCAGAAACACAAGTTGTGGTTGATAGAATAGGATCAGCAAATAAACCCACTGGACTGGACTTATTTTCCTTAAATTTCCTGCAGTTTTTTCTGAACAATTTTGTTCTGCCCAGTAAAACCCAGTTAATAGCATATAGCTTAACCAGTTTGATTATCAATCTAATCTTGAGGAGCATGCTCAGGCACAAAATCAATAGAACCCAATTGAATGATAGAGGCATACCATCAGGCTCAGCTTCATCCTCCTGTATTGGACTCAAAGCATCGGTAGATTCATATCTATCCTCACTGTCAGGATGTTGTTCAAGGCGTTGGAGATGTTTACGCAACATTTTAGTGTGATATTCTTTCAAGAAAGCCTGAGATTTTGCAGAGAAGAGATGCATGAAGAACGAACCAAAAGCATTAAAATAAATGGGATGAATGTGATTCGCATACCTTAGCCTTATATATATGGATCCGTTTAAGAATGACTTCCCAGAACTCTACAACCTTTGCTGTACCAGATCGAAGCTGACCTTCAACGCCAGAATGTATGTTCTGAAGTTCTTGGTACGTTTTCCTCTGCAAATATTCTCTGACATCCGCTTCGATGCTTGAATGCAAGCCCCTCTCTTCAGCAAGCAATTCTGCAGGTGGTTCCTCTCCACGGACTCGAGCTCTATCAAGTGCATCCTTTCTTCGAGCTTCACCCAGCTCCCAATCGCAAACCACAAGGAGCGCCTGTTACAGAGAAACTTGAGTAATCTTGTTTTACATATTCTAAGCAAAGAACTTGTTTTTAAACCTATTCCCAACAGAAAGGATGGATATCTTCAGCTACTTGAATGAATCTTTCCTTTTCCTAATATTTACTTATGAGTTACATTTTATGACACCATGGGCATGACCAAAAACAATCACATGCACAGAACTTTAGCTATTAGCCAACACCATCTATATTGCAAATGAGAAACAAGTACCTGCACAAGGGCAGCCTTCGAGAACCCGAACTCATTCAAACATAGACATCTTTCAGCCTCAGACAAAACTAAGTATATGCACATTCAGATACTTTGGACTACAAAAAGAAGAAGAAGAAGAAGAAGAAAGAATTCTAACAACATCTAATACATACGCGCTATAACAACTGCAGATGGTTAAGTTCTAACATCAATGAAATTTGAGAGAGAGAGGACAAGCATATGATTATATTCTGCTCGAAAGCATAGCTAGGAAGCATAAAACAAAGATATTGAAAAGGCATAGTTAGGTACCTTCCAATATTCTATGTGTGTAGCTGTCTCAGTATCCAAATCCAAATGCATCTTGATGTCATCACGAAGCTCTTCCATTTCCTTCACCGTCAGGCCCTGGATTCCATGCCACTTTTTAGCATAAGTAAAAGTTGGGCTATGTAAAAAAGCATAAACAAGAGGTTATAGCTGCAAGAAGATGAAGATTGCATTTGAAAATAATAAATGCTAAAATTTGAATTAAACCTTGAAAACCATGTATGGCTCATTCAGCTCAATGTCCAAATCCTCTGAACCATGGAGGTGCTTGGTGAGAATATCTATTGGCTTCGCACGGCCTTCACGTAAACGTATCTCAGACCTGACTTTACTTTGATCAAAATGAAACTGCAGATTCAACAAATTAATGAGTCATTACATTAAAGAAGATCGTTCTGGTACTCAATCGGAAAAAGTCCAAATGGCATTGAACGGGATAAATTAATGAACCTCTTCTTCTTTCTTTTCCCAGTCTTGGAACTCAGCACGAGCGCGTTCCCGCGCAAGCAGTGCCTGAAAAAATAAAGAGGAGGTTAATATCATGTCAATTCCTACACCAAAAAGACCTTGGTCTAAATGGAAACTTGCCATTTCTTCCTCATGCTGTGCCTTTTCAAGAGCTCTTTCCTCTCTTCTCTTTTTCACTTTCTCGATCTCCGCCTGCATCACAGACAGCAAAACCATATTAGTACTGGTAAATGGCTATCCTTGACCAAAAAGACTAAAACATATAGGATACAGGACAAAACGATAAAGTGACTGCAAGTTATCCTATTTCGTCACATAGTTTAAACATATGAAAACCCTACATGATCTGCGAATGAAATAGTTTCATAATAGAAACTTCAGGGTAAGAATTGCAAACTAATAACATAAGTTTGGAATCGCACTGTTCGGGCAAATAGGATTGTTATGTGCAGAAATTCTTTTCTTCATGAAAAGAATATGCTATGACTAGACCCAAAAAGTATACGAAGGATAGTAGTAGACAGCAGACAGGAGTGACTGACTCAAAAGTAATCTATGTGAAATTGTTCCCAGAAACTAATCTATGAGTAGAAAAAAGACATTTGTTTTAAGCATTCAAAGATCATGAGAAATGAAGCAACTGAATAATGTTCCCAAAGCAAAAGGGAAACACTGAAGTGCCCAAAAAGTTGTAAAATACCATTCTCTCTCTCTGTCTCTTCTTCTCAGCTTTAACAGAAAACTCGTCCAGAGTCACACCCTGAGCGACATCCCGCTCAATCTTTTTCTTCCAAACAAATCTGCAATTGAAAAATATATGTTTAGATATCACAGGCTCATAATAAAACACGTTGGCTGTGAAAGCCACCAATTCAACTAAGACATCCTAACCCAGGGACTGCTCGTACTTCTGCATAATTTGAATTTTAGATAGGAGCTTCTGTGATCTTGCATCTATACAGATGCTTCTGCTTCTAGTTTAGTTTTATTTCATATAAATGCTCAATTACTATTACAGTCAGCTCACTAGCTCAGTCTAGGTAGCAGTCTACGTTTCAGTGCTTGTCGAGGTTAAGGGTAGAACCATTATTGCTGCAAAGCAAAGGGCTTTAGAATTGGAAACTTACTTTTCATTAAGGTTTGAATCACCAAACGGGTTCGAAGCATTGGAATAGCCAGCCACAGTCTGAGACTTCAATTTTTTTGCCACACGCATAGCCTAAAGCAATTCAAAGTTCCAGGAGAAAATTAAAGCCAGAAAATTGAGCGAACGGTAATTATCAAATCCCACAAATAATGCTTCTAGTCACACCTTCTTCTGAGCCTTCTTTGCAATATATGCTGCAATTTCCTCCTCCGTTATATCCCTGGAGGATTTCCTCTTCTTTCCGCGGTCGGAATCGCTGCCTTCACTGTCGTCGGATTCACGGCGCCGGCTCCTGCTGCTGCGATCCCGGCTCTTGCTGGACCTCCGGTCTCGATGCTTGCTGGACCTGCGGTCGGGGGTTGAGTCCCGGCTGTCTGATTCAGTCTCATATTCCGATACAGACTCGGATTCCGAGTCATCTGACCGTCTTCTTCGGCTGCTTCGTCTCGAGCTCTTGCCCATCAGCTCTCTCTGCTTCTTTCTCCGATCGGGGAAGTGCCGTGCCAGGTTAATGACCTTTATGAGATAAAGGGGCAGACTGAGATAAAATGAAAATCTGGGAAGGCGAATCGAGACGGCGAACAAACTTTAAGGGGCAAATTGAAATTATTCGAAAAAAAGTAGGCCCGATTGCGACCGACACTTTGACAAACCGTAGCCCAAGCCCGTATAGCCCAAATGTTAGTTGGGCCCGGGCCTGGGCCCATGGATTATTAAGGAATGTGCGCAATCACTGCACGCTCAATAACCTCGGAGGGAGGCGTAGGGACAAGTGCAACCAAAAGCAATCTCCTCTTTTGCTTTACCCGTTCGGTCCGGCGGCGTTCAATGTGTGTTTTTTGAATTTTCATTATTTTCTTTTCTTTTATGCAATCAGATAATTATAAAATAAATAAAAGTAAATTTAAAAAAAATGTTGAGGAATTAAGTCCAACTTAAGAATGGTATTAGAACTAAAAACAGAGAAAGTAAGGAAAGTTTGGGGATTAAAAGCATGGAGATCTTAAACAAGGTCAATATTGCTGTGTTGTCGTCCGTGGACAGCTTATCAAGGCAAGGGGTTTCTGGGACTCGGTCTGCATTTGTCTTCAAATAGTCGAAGATCCAGCTGTTGACGACTATCAAGCAACCACATCGATCCTTATCAACCATATCGTCAGAGATGCTTCGGCGGCAGGGTGGATCAGTGCCCTTTGATGGTAAAGGATGCGCAGCATTTTATACTTCTGCACGAAGACACCGAGCTCGATCTCACGTAAGAGCAATTGTCCGTGCGAGGCTTCAGATTCTTCTGTCACTCTGATTCATCATTTCTGAAGAGAGCCAAAACACATATTGAAGTCAAACGTCAATTTATCTTTGTTGATCATGGAAAGATCAATTAAAGAGAAGAGGCTATATAAGAGCTGTTGCCATCACTGTTGACCTTGAAGCTTTTGGAGGAGGGACAAAGAAGAGAGACGCTTCATTGTCTCTTCCTACCGTTCCTCTAGTTCATTCAGCTTCTCCTGAGCAGCGGCCAGTACTGTCGTCCGAATAATTCTACACTGTCCTTGCAAAAAAGTTCAAATAAATCTCAATGCACCTGACGGTGGTTAGCCTGAATCCCGAAGCGAAGTACGGGCAAGTGCTGGGACGGTGGATTATACCTGATTCCTGAGCTCCATTATTTGTGGCTCCTTCTCTAAGTTCTTCCCTGAATACAAATGAGGAACAGGTATCAGAAACATATACCACAAGTAGAATTGTACAGATTGACTACTTCAAACTATGAACTGCAAAGGACTCACTAGCAAGCTGAAGAGTTCCACTAGGCAGTTCATCCCTTAGCTGGTACACTTCAAGCTGCGCCTGACACGTGTCCCATTTTAATTTAGTATACATATTATCTGATTGAGTAATGACATTAAATGAACTGTTGGTTCAATAGTTTGTTCTCTGTTCTTCCATGCGAGAGGTCAAAATCCGACACTTCCCTTCAGCAATCCTGCTATTCTTTTTTACCATGCCTCATTCATTTCCAAATTCCAATCACCGTTTCATCGTTCCGCTCTTTTTTTATTTTTGACTTCGGCAATTTCGTTATTCTTTTTTACCATGCCTCATTCATTTCCAACCATCCTTTTATCGTTCTACTTTTTTTAAAAAACTTTTCTTTCTTCATTAAAATGAAAGAAAAATTACATTTTTGACCCTCATCATGTTTTATCATTCCGCTTTTTTTTTTAAATTTTGCATTCTTCATTAAAATGAAATTGCAATTACATTTTTAACTCTCACCAGATTTCATCATCAATGATATTGAAACTCAGAGACGATTCCTTTATTTCTCCCTTCAACCTCTGCAATCTTTCAATCTTTCCTTTCTGGAGCAAAACATCCCTCTATAATACTAATCTTTGATACCATCATTTCGTCCTCTAATCCCTCTATTCAGCCTATCAATCCAATCTCTAATTCCTCCAATTTCTCCTCCTAAATCTTGACCCCGATCTCTTTTAATCTTATATGGTCACGAAGTTGCTGAACCAACGACTCCTCGCCTAAATCCTTGCTGGGCATGGTCTGGCCCGCTGCAAAGTACAGTCCTCTTCCTAGTTGTCATAAACACACATCCAAAGCACTATCAGTGATAACCATGGAAAAGACAGTACAATTAAAGATCTGGAACGTGAACGGAAGACAAGCAGTTATTTACATTGTTTTGCATTTTCACTTGATCGAGTAAAAGTAACAACTGGTTATACGCACCCCTGTCGGCTAACAGCTTGCGTTACTCATCAACACTGTCAAAATCTGCCATTTATACATAAGATACCATCCAAAATCAAAACCAACAGTTGACCAGGCCCAAATTAGGTCATACGACAATATTACATTCACTGAACAATCTTATTCTTGTTGAGGGAGAGGCAAAGGATAACTTCCCAGGGCAAACCCGATTATTGGCAGAATTTACAACTCTGACGAATACCACATGCAGGGATCATTATCGTGATTTTGAGCACTAACATTTGACATGGAAACACTCAGCTTCCAATTGGGATACTATTTCCTTTATCAGCAAATAGCATCTAAAGAGTCAGGGCACATGACCTATTCAGTCAACAGTCATATCAATCCATTGGATGCACAAAATCGAAGGGTTCACATTAATATCAAACACAATCAAGGGTAAACTCGAATTTGAAAACCAAAGTTATTAAGCAGAAGTTTTCAGTCGGTCAGTGCGGCAGTCTTCATAAAAATTGATGCTACGAACAAACACCCTAAAACATTCAAATGACTACGGATTATTGCATCAACCGACATGACAGTGGCAGCTTTCTCGCTCCAGGCTTTCACACAAATTTACCAAATGCACCCGCCCCCCCCATGTTACATCATCTACAAGTAGCTTCTCCAGAGTTCCGCTTAGTCGTCGGTGAATAACTTATCGTACCTTGAGCACCGAAACACAAACCGTGGATCAAAATGGAACGTGGATTCAATTGACTCTTGAATAGATGGAGTCGGTGCTAATCGGCTTACACATCACGCCGCGAGGAGAGTCCGAGCCTTGGTCTCCTCTACAAGTCGAATCAACCCGGTCCATTTTGAGCTTCCCTCCGTGGGAGTGAATGTGAAGATTTCAGTAACAAGCCAAGGGCTGAGGAGCAGGTTGCTCTGACAACTGCGTCAGCTGATCGGCTCATCTTGCCAACTAACATCCCGAAAACCTTTTTAAAACAGCATGACATTGTCAGATACTAATGTTCTTTACGTGAGCATCTAAAAAGGTTTTCGGAATGGTAGCCAACCGACCTGAGTATAATATATTGCTAAAATGTGTTGATTGTCTGAAACTGCGAGAATGCTGCAAGCGAGGTACACTGCATTAGCCTGAACTATCGGCCAAGGCGCATCAAAGGCCTGCATTGTCGAGGACAGACGTTGCATGTCATTTCCCAGAAAAAAATGAAAAGAATTAAAAGGAATTGCTATATTTCAAGAAAAATAAAGACAAAAAACCTAGCTTCGAGCAAATAATCGCTCTCACAGAGAACAGACGGAAATGAGGGGTAAGTTGGTATGCTGTTGAGAAGGTAAGCAAACACCATAGCCATAGGCACATGCTAATGTCTATATGAAGTAATAGGAGCAGACCTGTATGATTGAAGCCATGTAAGTATTAACACGAGACGAGAGATGCTCTGAAAGCTGCTTTGCAAGGTTCCTGATGAAGTCCTCGTAGTCGCTTCTGAAGGAAGATGAAAGTCGCTTCATATTCTGCCCACAGTGAACAAAGAGCTCAGAGTTAAACGTCTATTTTGACTCTCTTACCGGTGGTCAGAATTGACGGCCTGCATGCTGAATAGGACGGAGAATCCATGTGTTTCGAAGAAAGGGGCAATCTTCCTGAGTGTATTCTGGTCATTGAAAAAAAATCCGTAAGTTTCCTCTCAAGCTCTCCCAGGTATTTAAGAGGACTAGCCGAGCCAGGTGCAGAGCAATTACCCGACAAGCCTGTCTGACATTTTGATCGTCATCATGCAAGTGCAGGACCAAGCGTGGAAAGGCAGCATGTACCTAGGGGAAAACAATATCAAAATTACTGCAGAGGTTCCCCTTAGATATGTGTTCGTACATTTATCAGGTTGTCTAATTTAGGAGTAACTATGAGCCTTAAAAAAAACGGAGCTGCATCTCTATAGTTTGAGTAACTACCTTGCAAGGTAGTATATGATTACTAGTAGTTTGAATAACCATCAACACAAGCTATAAACTACTAACTCCTAGATGCTGAATAGATAATGAGCGAATCACATAACTGATGTTCAATAAAACAGATTTTTTTAATATGTTCCATAAAACAGATTATTGCTTTCAACCTGCTCGAGAAATGCCTCACGCTGCGCTCCAACTCCGAAGCTGCTCAGAGCACCGAAAGCAGCAAATGCGTCAGTTCGCATCTTCACATTCATGGATATCTGTGATGCAGAACAAATACATCCAAATCAGCTTAACTTAGGAATTGCTTTGGATGATCTTAGAAAATGCTATGTAAGAAAAAATCTAATCTGAATACCAAGTAAAATTCATTCTGTGGACCGTAGGCAAGATATAATAACGGTTACCTGAAGAGTACGCAGTCGTACTGAGAGATTGAGTAGTATAGGGTCTACTGCATCGTTAGGGGCTGATTCAAGAATCTGAGAAGGAAATAAGGATTCAGGGTGAAGGACATGCCAAAACAAGTGAATTCAGTTAGAAAGAGGACTAAAAATAGCAAAGGAATCATCGCTGAGAGAGAGAGAGATAAAGAGGCTACCATCAGTAAACATGAAACAGCAGTTAATTGCACAGATTCATCCGTGTCATCAAGTAGTGCTAGAATGACACTTAAAACCTCGGCTGTGTATTGAAGTATATGAAGAGAAGGAATCTGTATATTGAGAGAGAATTCATCTCAGAGAAAGATAGCAAAACAAGATCATGCATATCACAGGAGAAAGACAGGAGATCACACGATACCTGAACCAGCCCTCTCAAACAGAGCCGTCTAACAGTAGCTGACTCATCTGATACGTGCCTACAAAATGCTTCCACCATCTGCTCTAGAAGAGAAGTAAGTCCAGAACTGCATATTGAAAACCGATTGAACAGATGCTTTTAGATTAAGCGGCAGACTAAGACCAATTAATAACGCTCATGTAGGAGTTGGGCATAAGCATAAGCAAGAATCGTGCAATGCTACTGATATTCCACTCAGCTGAAGATGATATAACTGCTTAATCATTTGTCCTAAAAACTCATTAAAAAAAAATCACCTGCCCTACCTGTAACGAATAAACTCTGACAGTGCTGCAGCCGCAGCTTCTCTTTGCAATCTTTGGCTCCGGTTCAGGGAGTTGCTCAAAATCAGACATATACTTTGTACCTGAAAATATTGAAGTCAAAAGTTCGACCGATGTCACAATGGCAATCATAAATATAACCATAATTTGCAAGATGTTCTGGTTAGCAATGACTAATGCCATTTGAATAAAATTTGTCCAAATCCCACTTTGAAATCATCTGTGATCTATGAATTAAAGTTCCAATAAAGTACTAAAAGCTTACTTCTACTTGTGGATGGAAAATCATCATGGAACTGAAAGTTAGTAGATCCAGAAAGAAATCAATATACATTTACACATTTGCAAGATGTTCTGGTTAGTAAGCACTTTAGAACATAAGTGCCAATCTGTGCAATTTTGAGTGTTAAACCAATATATACATTACACATAAATGAGCAACTTGCTTCAATTTTCTAAATAGAAACTCATGATTGGGAGAACAGAACTACTTGAGCAACCTGACATAAATGGCAGTTCAACGCACATAAACTAATGTTAAGCACTAGCTGAAAAAGAGGTTCCGCAAGTTTTTGTCCTACTACTGAAGGCAACTTTGGTCATCTAGATTTAATAGATCCTTGCAGACATATTTAAATATGGAAATCTAAGAACCTTAAAGTTCCTTTTTTTCAAGTGGTTGGCCGTTCATCCTTCTAATATTCCAAATCTCTTTATCTGAAATCCAAATACTTGACTGACAGTATCATTTCTGTATATTTATTTTTACTTTGGCCAAAGTTTGTGCTTTTATAAAGAACTAAGTTTCTGGTGTTTTATCAAGTAGAGGCAGCACACCTCTTTTGGTCTTTTTATGGATATGCTTCCTGCTAATTCTCCAATAACACCGATCCACTTCTCATTTTCAATATTCTCACCATCCCGAGCTAGTATCTACAGAAAAATGTATAGAGATGTTAGCAAGTTGAAGAACAGTATAGAACTTCAACTTTTGCTAGGTATTGACCTGACCTTTCCCATTTCAAGGTCTCCAACACATTCACAAAATGCCTGAAATGCGGCCAAAATAGCCCTGTAACATGAAAAAGTAAGCTTACAGTGTAGTTCTTGATTTCATACTATCACAGAAACATGAACTGGATTTATTAAATACACGTTTGCACAAATACTTACTGAAGTGGTTCATGCTGACCAGCACTCGCTACTCTATGACAACTTCCCAGTTGTGTGATGAGTTCGGCAAGAACATATGAGTAGCTCTGTTCAACAGCTTTCTTGCCCACTTTACCTCCACCTCTGCAACACAAATTAAACATGGGAGGAAATGATTGTCACAACAAGCATAAATAGGATAAAGCATACAGCTTTAGTACCTGAAAAAGGCTGTAAGAGCAAAAATAGCTGGCTGCATAAACTCATTCTCCATCTTATTGTCAATAGAATTGCTAGAATTCTCTCCTTTTTCTGTCTCAACCTTAACTGCAGGAGCTTGGTTGAGAATAGAAATAACGTGCTCAAGGAACAAATATGAAAGACTTGCATGCTGTGAAAATGCCTGCAACAAAAGCAAGTGAGAGAGAAAAAGTAAAAAACCATCAAAATATATCACCGCCTTTGGCTACAGGATATGGGATACGAAACCATATAAGAGCAATTCATTACAGCAGATAGTATGGTTTAAGTTTTGCTATATATAAAGAACAGTGAAATAAATGTTCTTGAATCATTTGCTAGACTGTTTAGTCGTAAAACAGTATCATGTTACCAAATATATCTGAAATACTTTCTCCTGACATCACGCACAAGCATTATTTTCCTCTATATTATTCAATTTTATACTGTAACCAACAAATAGAAATAGAGTTTACTTTTCAAATACAACAACAACCAATTAAAGCAAAGAATAGTAAAGTCATGTGAGACGCCAACAACAGCTAAAGTTGATTGTTTGTCCAAAGAGCATACTTTGGGAAATAAAACTGATTTTACGATGAAACTAGATAGATGTGAAATGGACTAAGATAAGCAAAATATTCCTAACAAGAAGTTCCAAAAGGAACATTCAGAGGGGGTAAACGACAAAAGATACTCACGTAGAATGCATCTTGCATTGGCCAGCCACCACGTAATCTAGATATATCCTTAGTGGCCATATCCCTTCCAGCAGCAGCTAAAACCTCATTGAAGACAATCTTGGAGCTAGTACGTTCAGCCAAAGTAGAGATCTGTCTATAGTTAAGGTGGTTTTTTCACATGGAAGAACACACACATATATAAAGGCAAATAAAATTCCTAAAGAAATATGAAAAGTTTGACAGAGCAAGGATACAGCTCCAAGAGTTTCCAGTCGTAGATGCTTCTCGGTTACATGAACTGTAGCAGACAGCAAAGAATGGGTTGTCCTGCAGATATATATGTTACAGTCCGACAGATATAACACTTAAAATCCCAGCTAAGAATACAGCATAAATCATTGTTTTCCTTCTAATATATAACAACCTTGATATATCGGTTTCATTCAACTCAGCTCCCCGCTTTGAAACAAAGTCATTGACTGCTTGGATCGCCCCTTCAGCTGATTGCTTTACCTTATCACAGATGGCTACTGTACATCCATGGAGGGTTGCTACAAGCTGCAAATGATCAGTATTAATCCACTGAAAAGTTATTTCATATTTAAGTATCACAATCAAGGAATGATATGATAATATTACCTCATCCTTTGTAAGCAGAACACTGACAGAGGAAACTATTCTGTTAAAAACTTCAGATGGATCTATAGAAGCATCCTGCAAATAAATAGCCAATATGCTTGACAATCTTTTCAGAGCAGGGAAAAAAAAGACATTTAATATCATAAAAAAACGTGCAGAGAGGGTGCACAAACTTACACTTCTCAGTATAGCAATGACATCCTCGAGTGAGGACAGAGCACTATAAGACGATTCAAGATCCACAACAGAATTTGAATTTGCAGGACGGGGCAGAGAGAGAGAAGTACTGAAGAGTTGATTGAGTATCTAATCAAATCAGAAGAGACAATCTTAGTACTTCATAATTCTGAAATTCTGGAAAAGAAGTGAAGTTGGCCTATATGGGAAGTAAATAGCTTCAGATAACAACTTCAAATGCAACAGTGCCTGATACTGACCTGAGCAGAAAGCTTCCTCACTTCAGAATTGGTGTCGGCGCAACGTGCCAGATACACGATGACCCTGTCCCCCAAAGACAATGCTTCACGACTGGGCAATGCATATGCAGCTAGGAAGTGAACAAGAAAGCAAAATGTTATTGATAGAAAGATACAATCAAGAAGATTTAGCAGGGAATTTCTCGTACATGGTAAGTTTGAATTTTTCCCAAGTATGCTTCGGTCTATTTGTTTGGTATGTGTACAAGTTCCCTGACAGCCCAAAGAGCAGTGTCCACTGACACATAGCATGCGGAACTTCGCAAGCATTTCATAAACTGCAAGACATCCTCTTTTCCTCTGATAATCCACAGAAGAGGCAACATATCTATCAACTTGTCTTAGGATCTGCAATAATTGCTCTGCTCGACTCCTTCCATCCTCTCCACTAATTTAAAAACATATAACCAGTTAGAGATCTATTGATAAACCATTACACCTACGGCAAAGTATTAAAAGAATATAAGTAAAGAGCACCTTCTATATCACAAACATAACACTGGGATAAAGCTATTGCATACCACTTACTCTCTTAAGCATCTATAATGTATTAAAAAATAATGTTTCTTCTGCACTGTTCCTAGCAAAGCCTTCAGTAAAGAGCTGCTTAATATTGAAAAATGGAAATTTTTAACAGCTTCCCTCCAAAGTGGGCTGGCAGCAAGGATCCTTAACCTAATCTATTTGATGTAAGATGTTCGAAAAAAAGGTTTATGAGAATATAAGTAGAAAACTTCAATCTAATATGATTCTAATGCAAAAGCATTACATTTTGCCTTAGTTATGATAAGGCAGAAATATCATTGGAAACTGCCAGGCTGGGAGTTGTCTTCATGTTTCCACTAAATGCCTCTAACATGAAAATGTGTAAAACCTCTCTTGTCGGGAAGTCAATAAGCTGAAAGATAGTTAAATTGGAAACATAAATCAGGTTGATTTACAGCTTTTAACTGAGGCAAAAAGTCTATACAATCTGCTATACAATTTATCTCCCAAAGCCTAGTTGAAGTTCTCTTAAATCTACAAAATTATATCTGCTATACAATTTATCTCCTAAAGCCTAGTTGAAGTTCTCTTAAATCTACAAAATTATATCTGCTATACAATTTATCTCCTAAAGCCTAGTTGAAGTTCTCCTAAATCTACAAAATTATGCCCTTCTACGCAGGAAAGAAGTAAGAGGGTAAACCAATATTTCTGTCCCTAATGTTACTGCCAACCATCAACTTTGCTCCTGAAGTTCAAAAGCCATCGATAAAGTCCCCATAATTTTAAAAACTTCTATCACTTTAGTCCCATTATCCACTCACCATGACAGTCAGCTTAGCATCATCCACGTGTTACACAGCTATTTATGATTGGTTTAAAATAAAATAAAATAAATAGACAAATTAAAATATAAAAAATTCAACAAAAAAGAGAAACGGTACAAACCCTGACATTTGTTGAGAGTAGTCGGTTCCTGGCGGTGGTGATCCTCAGTAAGACCAACCAACTTTTTTTTCAATTTTTTAATTTACAGCTCATTATCAGTGGAGATAGCCTCACCAGTGGCCACCAAGCAACGATGAGGTTGCCAATGCCTCCTGAAGCGACCAGCAACCACATCCTAGTGGCAATGTGCTATTGAAGCCACCACCAAGAAATTACTCACCCTAATGTTTGGCCTTTTAATATTTCAATTTAATTTTCAGAGTTCTATTTTCTGTAACTCATAAAGCGACACATGGCATGTTGACACCATCTATTTATGCTATTAAGCCGTCTATCAAAGGGAGTGGATATTATTTCAAGTTGTAGGGTCTCAGTGGATGGCTTTTCAATGGGAGGGATAAAGTGGATGGTTGGCACAAACACTAAGAACAAAAACGATAGTTTACTCAAAGAAGCACTGTCCCTGAAGAAATTGGATATGAGATTACCTATCATGCTTCGAAGAGCAAATTATGACCAGATCAGAAATCGTCAGAAAGATGCAGTCTTAACAAGTATGAAGAGGGAGGAAGCATTTAAAGTTTATCAAGAGAACTAGGATTCAATAATGTCTAGATCCAATTACATTACATACCTAGTAAGAAGAATTGCACAAAGGAGAGAGATGAGGTTATCTATAAGTGGATCGA